>ML783090.1:289665-332304 GCA_009831015.1 Picea engelmannii | reverse complement strand
CAAGTACATCAGATCTGATAGGAGGCTCTTGGCTGCCCCAAAAAGACACATACAACACTCAACAACCCCTTGGGGGAACTTGGTAGCTATTTCTTACTCCCTAGTCTTTTTCTAGCTTAAGTAGTTCATTTTTTCTTCTTGTTGGCTTGTTAGATTGAGCTTGAGGTGTAAGAGGAGAAGTGGTACGGCCTCCCCTCTTCTTCAAGCTTGTGGGTAGGCTAGGACGTGGGTAGATCTAGCTTGTTTTTCATTTTTTTTGAGTTTTTCTCTTAGCTTGGTCGTGAGGTTTAGAAGGTGTGGGCACCTTCTCAACCCCACGTGGGTAGTGTTTGATTGCTTGTAGATCTAACTTGCTTTATTGTTTATTCTCCTGCTATCTCATCTCTTGCTAAGTTATCCTAATAAAATCTAAGAAAACCTTAGTAACTAAGACAAGATAATTAAGAACCTACCTAGTTGGGTGAAAAACCCCCAAAGAGGTAAGGATAAGTGTTAACCCTTATTTTCTCATGTCATGTGATTGATCTAAGTGGATTTATGCTCTTAATGTTTATGCTTTAGATCAGATATCACACCTTAAGCCCATTGGGCAACACACTTAATATCTATCTTGGTCTTGTTTAGTTTATTTTCATTCAAGCTCTCAATTTCTCTTAAGCACATATATCTTAATCTCATGTTTAATATCTCTTATGATGCTTAATTAATAAGTGGTTATTGTGTTTATTGCTTAACATCTCTTAATAGCCACGTCTTGGGCTTGAGTTATCTTGAATGGTTTAACTTGGCAAACACATTAAGTTTTCTTTTCATCTCATAAGGCAAGTTGTTCTTGCCATTGAATCTATGGTATCTAATCTACTAATGTGATGTGCATGTGATCTGAATGTATCTATCTCTTTAAGCCTTGTATTTCATTTACTTCTTATGTGTTGATGCACTTTATGGTTTAAGCTTTAACAACACTTTTCTGAGCATTTTCAGTTTCGGCCATCTCATTATTTTGCACTTTTTAAGTACTTTAAAACTCTCAAAACACTCCTGTAATCACCTAAAAGTCTACCTAACTATCGTATATAGTTAATAGACTATTTAAGGGTACCTTAGACCACCATCTCCACCAATCTAAAACGGGTTTGAGGAAAACAACGGAGGGTAGTGGCAGGGGACTGTCCCGTGGCGCTCCAGGTGGGTGTCCTCTCCGGGAAGTACTCTTACTGTCAGGGCTGACCGTGGAAGCTAGGGTGGGCCTCATTGCCTTACTATCTTGAGCACTCGACAGTTATTTGGCAACTGGAGGAGAAGGCTTTAGTGAAAGCCAATAAACTTAAAATCCTTAAGAAAAGCCTAACTATTAATCCCTTGGCCACATCTAATAATATTTGGGGGGTTTGATAGCAAAGAGTGTGGATTGTCCTCATTTCTTCATAGTAATTGTGCTTAATCTTAATAATCTTGTTGATGAAGTAACATGTTGATGATCTAGTGTAAATGATGATGTGATTGATGCTCAAGTCTTCTTTATCCTGCACACATTAAACATACTTGGTTAGATTGTTATTGTGATATATCATTCTTCTTGTAAAGTTTGTAAATGAATGTATATGATATCTTTCATTGAGTTATTCTTTATTGTAAATTTGTAACTTGTAATTCTTTTGTAATTAACCACCTTGAAACATAGTTGACCCCCTTGCCCAATTTCTAGGCACTAGTCTTAGTTGACCTAGGGAAAGGACTTGCTTGTCACACTAACCCTTGCATATTGCATGGTTGCCTTAGCATCTTAGGATTAGAATCCCCTCTAACCTTAACAAATTAAAATTAACTCCTAGAACCTAACTTTAACACACATAGTAACTAAGGTCTTCCCCCTTTGGCTTCCCTAGGAGTAAGCCTAGATGGAAGAGGTTCAGGTCAAAGTGACAGCATGGGCTGTGAACCTAGGCATTGTGCCTCCAAGGACACACTAAGTGAGCCAAACTCAAGCTCACGTTTGCAAGTGTGTATAAGGACGGCAACACTCCCTGCAGTTGCAAACCTACAAAACAATTTCCCGCAGACAAAAAATCCTCGCTGCAAAATCTTGATCCTGACAAATCTAGTTTCCGTCAGAGACCAAGCTCTGTTACCATGTTAATTTCTCTTGAACCCAACACCTGGCTAATAATTATGAATAAAATCACTTTATTAATTAAAATCATGGCTAGGTTATTAACAAAATAATCAGCAAAAGCATAAAAACTAAAACCATACACATAACACAAGATATCTGGGTAAACACCCTTGAAAAAAACCCCAAAGGGAAAACCATATCTGAGTTGATTTTATTAGATAAAATCATGGGCTCCCATCCTAGGATAATGGCCTTTCAAAGGAACACAATGCAGCAATAGCTTAGCCCTCTTGGTTGTTATTTCCTTTGCTACCCCTTTGCTCCTTTCCTCAGCCCTGCCCCGCTCACACGTGGATGAACTGCTCTTCACCCACTCAATGAGATCTCCTCATTCTGTGTGTGACACGAGTACATGAGCAAAGAATCCCTCTTTGCTCCTATGTACTCTTTGTGTGTCTCATCCTCTCACTTACGTTGCCTTTTATAATGTTGAGTTAACCCTAAATCCAAAACCCTAGATCTTCTCCAAAGTGATCAAAGGCTTGAAATTAGATCTCCCCTTCACTTTAGATCTAATGGCTAGGAATTAATTAACTCTCACTTAAGTTACTTATGCCAAAAACTTAGACATTTAACTTAATTAATCTCACATTAATTATAAAAGGTCATTCACTTTAATAATTACTCATAAAGTGAATTTCCTAAGGTTCTAAGTGGTATTAGGAAGACTTCCACATGCTAGACACCAAGCCTATGTGGAAGTACCTCTTTGATGCTAAATACATCAATAATGCTTTCAAAAACTAGGTCTCCATGGTATATATAGGAGACAAACGTACAATTACAATTTTAGGGTCTAGCCGACCAATAAGGACAACACTAATATAACAATAGAAATGTAATAACTTAATATTAGGACTTAACAAACTTTAATCTGTTTTTTTCCTTGGAAACCACTCGTGTCATTCCATCTATTGCAACCCCTTAGTATCTGGAAAATTTCTTGGTTTGTCTAATTCAATTGAAGCTTCTACAGCAGGTATTTATGTGTTTTCAATTTCATAATTGCAGACATGCAGTAATATGGAAACAAAAGCAATAAAAAAATAGAACAATCACACAGTAGACAACCTAAGACCAAATGAACTAATCAAAGTACATAAAGATTCCTCATAAATGAAGTTTTCTGCAGAAAACAATCCACCAAGAAATTTAATGTATATCTCAATCGTGTCCTCGAGTTTAGCAATCAACTACTATGCAAGGACCTCAATGGGTTTTGGTTATTTAAGTGCCAGCCAAAATGCTACAACTCTCTAAAATATAAATTGGGAAAGTCTTCACAAAAAAGCAAGCAAGCAGAGAAAAACGACTCATGATTTCTACTTTCAAGGTAGAGTCCCACATGTAGAAAAATCAGATGCCAACCCGATTTCAAGTCTCAATGAGACACATCATAGTTTAACGCCCAACCCACATTGCATTTACAACTGCAAATTAGTTAGCAGAAAATAAATAGCTCATAACTAGAAACACATGAAGTCTGCTACAGCCAATAAATAGAAATAGAAACACACCCAGAAAAATATATACATAGTTTTTTGGTCAAAACAAGACCCTGGAAAAACCCACAAGGGGAAAACCAGTGAGAGAGGGGAGGCTTGTATTATTCTGAGCTTAGAGAGAAAATTCATTTACAGCAGTCATCTTCAGCAATAAAAAATCCAACTTATCTCGAAAACTGAGCCACAAAACTTTCTCAAAATATGAGCATAGCTCCTCGAAATTCGTGCCAGAATTTCCTGTATGAAATCTACATGCCTGCTCCTCGAAATTCATGCCAGAATTTCCTGTATGAAATATACAAGCCTACTCCTCTATTTATGTGACAGCAGTTGTACAGTTTCCCTTGGAATTCATGCCAGAACAATAAACCCGATTTATGTCCCTAAAAGTACAATACAATAGCCTTGGAAAGCGTGCCAATTCTCCAAAATTTATTGTTGCTTCTCCTCGATTTTTGTGCCAGAAAACAATAGTACAGTCTCTCATAAATCCGTACCATACAATAGCTTTAATTTGAACTCTGCCTCGATTTGTGTGCCTGCACTTGCTTTGGAAATAGTCCCTCAAGCAACTTAACCTCTTCACTAGCTCGACTCTCTCTCTCTTGCACTCTCCAAAACTCATGAATAATGCCAAATGAAGGGGTGCATCAATCCCTAAGTCGACCCAATGGGGGAAGTTGAAGAGTCACGTGACCTAACAGTGGAGATGAGATTAGATCAATGGTGGTGATTAAAAGTCTCTTTAGTCACCCACTTCATGAAATTTCCCCAAAGTCACTTTTAACTTCATATCACACAAAGTTAACTCACTAGGGACTACATTGGACACTTTCTCACCCCTGGGCGCCTTAGTTGTGAGAAACACTTGTCCTTGGCACTTTTTAATTATTTAACACTCCCTCTTATAGAGGAAAGTGTTCCTCACTACTCCCACAAGTTTGCCTCTTCCCAAAGCTTTAGTGAGGATGTCTGCTACCTGCTCATTAGTGGATATAAACTGTAGCTCAACTACCCCTCTCTGAACATAATCCCGGATGAAGTGATATCTAATCTCGATGTGTGTTAGAGCTATCATGAAAAACTCTATTCTCAGAGAGTTTTATGCAACTCAGATTGTCACAGTAAATCATTGTGGGCCTCAACTGCACACCAAATATCCCAACCAATAACTTGCAAAGCCATATGGCCTCACAACTAGCCTGACTGGCTGCCATATACTCAGCCTCTGCAGAACTCAAAGCCACTAACTTTTGCTTTCGAAAGAACCAAGACATAACTGTTGAGCCCAAAGCAACAACTTGAGATACTCTTCTTGTCAATGACGCATCCTTCCCAATCCGAGTCAGTGTAGCCAATCAATCTCACTCCATCCCCTCTCTCATAGTTCATGCCATAATCCACTGTACCCTTAAGGTACCTAAGCACATGTTTTGCTTCCACCCAATGCACTCTCTGAGGCTCCACCATAAACTAAATAAGAGAGTTGAGAGAAAAACGATTATCGGGTCTGGTGTTGACTAGATACATCAACGAGCCAATCAACCAACAATACAACATAGGATCAACCAACTCTGACTCAGAAGAATGAAGCTTCTTCCAGTTGGTTATCAAGGGTGTGGACATGGGCCTACAATCCTCCATCTAGAATCTCCTCAAAATGTCAACAGCATATCTGCTCTGTCCCAGAAAGATGTGTCCTGGCTCCTGCCAAACCTCTAATCCCAACAAAGATGCCCTTCTCTATTGTGGGTTCTATCTTTGTCCTCTTCTCAGAAGGGACATGTGAATATGTAAGGCACCCAAAAATCCTGAAGTGCCCAACATCAGGCTTCTCCCCATAGAAAGCCTCCTCAGGAGTCTTATCCCCCAAGACTCTGTGTGGAGTCCTATTCTGCAGATAAACTGCAATGTTGCATGCCTCAACCCAAAGAAAGAGTGGTAGCCCTTAATCATATAACATGGCTCTCACAGTGCCAACAATGGCCCTATTCTTCCTCTCAGTAACCCCATTCTGTTGTGGGTTGTAGGGAACAGTCAATTCTCTCTTAATGCCTTCTCTAGCACATAATTCGTTGAACTCATTGGAGGTATATTCACCCCCATTGTCTAATCTCAATTGTTGGTACAGGGGCAGACCCAGGGTTCAACTCTAACAACGCACCAACAAACCCTAACTACTGGCCCTTACGACAACATCTGCAAAGCAGATGAAGTCTCACCCGAAGTAGCGATAGGGGGGTTGCAGGACACAGGTGTCTACAACCAGAGAAAATGCAAGATGATTCCAAAACAACAACGCAAGATAACCTAGAGATTATTAACCGTATTATGATTAACTTCGCGAAGTTAGTTATATCTTCTTATCTTCAATACGAAAAATAACCGTGCAATAACAATATAAAAGATAGCAAATAACACAGCATCAACCACATAGAACAACAATATTTTACGTGGTTCACCCTCTCCCTGGGGCTATGTCCACAGAACTGTGTTTATTGATCGAATAGATGGAAATATACAATTCTATATGCGCACTCAACTACAGATCCTTCTCTCTCTTCCTCTTTATTCCTATCCCTGTGCACCCAGCTGCAGAGTAGATCTTCGCACCCAACTGAAGACCCAACATACAAGAATACTCCAAAACTTAACACTTCTACATCTCAACATCACTATCACCTCCTCTCTCAACTCTTCTTGACCTCTATTTATACATTCCATGACTCTTAGAAAACCCTAGACCAAAGCCCAAGTGTCCAAAACCCTAAATCCATATTGCCAAAACGCTAGATCCACATAACCCTAATTTTAAGGACTTTGTCAACCTGTTCCTCCTCCTTTTCCACGAGGTGCTCCAAAGCACCCATTAATGTCTTCTTCTGCTTGCTGACTTGTCCACAGTCTATCTTCTTTGTTGCTTTGTGTTCCTTGATCTTCTATTTCAACGGCTTGCTTTCCTTTACTCCGTTCCTTCTTTTATACTTCTTTAACCACTTCGACCCTTCCTCGATTTGTGTGCCTTCTGCGCACTTCATACTTTGTCTTTCTTCTTCCTTAATCTTTGCTTTCTTCTTTAATACATGACCAAGGGCCAACAGGCCCCCAACACTCACATGTGACTTGTCCCGAATCACTGCAAGGTTGAGCCCTCTGTATTACTTCGACTGCAGCCTACGCGAAGCAGCCTGTGCTTTCTACTCTGTCCCTCCCTATCGTGTGCAAACTGTCTTTTTTGTGTCCGGTACCCAATTTCAACTGCACCTGGTACCTAGACCCTTCTTCCTTTGCTTTTACTGAGAGTTGCGAGGAAGTTGGTTGTCACAATACAGCTTCAACCAGCTCCCATTTACTAAACCATCCTTCCATTCTCCATTAAGAGTCTTCAACTACGCAGCGCCTCCTTGTGTAACATAGACAACCTCGAATGGCCCAAGCCAATGTGTCCTGAACTTTCCTGGATGCTTCATGAACTTGTTGTCATATAAAAGTACCAAATCTCCTTGTTTAAATGCTTTCTTCTTGATATGTCTGTCATGGTAAGCCTTTTCTCGTTCTTCTTGTACATGTTGATGAAATCCTGCAATGAACCTGTCTTCCTGTAGTTCTATCAACTGCGTGAGCCTGTCTTGAACAGTGTTGGTGTCATCCATACCTGTAAATGCTGCAATTCTTAAGCTAGGAACCAAATATTCCATAGGTACCACTACTTCCTGGCCATAAACTAACTTAAAGGGAGTCTGCGTTGTCAACTTTTTGCAAGTAGTTCGATAAGCCCATAACACTATTGGAATTCTCAAATCCCAATCATCTCTCTTAACACTGCAAATCTTAGTTAGCGTTGTCTCCAAAATCTTATTGAAAGCTTCGACTGTACCATTCGCCTATGGGTGATATGGTGTGTTTTTCTGATGGTGAACTTCAAACTCCTGAGTCAAGGCTTCAATAGTTTTGTTAATGAAGTGTGTGCCTTGATCACTCATAAGGATCTTCAGGCATCCAAATCTGGTTATGATATCATCAAAGATGAACCGCACAGTTGTAGCTGCACTACAGTGTTTAATTGCTCTTGCTTCTGCCCATCTGGTCAAATACTCTATAGTAGTGATGACATATCGAGCTCATGTGCGCTTCCCTGGTGGGTTGATAGGTCCTACAAAGTCAATAGCCCATTTCTCAAATGCCTGTACAGTTAACTGAGGTGCTAAAAGCATCTCATCCCTTCTAGAAGGCTTCCCTACTCTTTGACATACATCGCAAGCTCTGTAGTATTCCTTAGCATCTTTATGTAAAGTGGGCCACCAAAGGTCAGCTCTGAGAACCTTCTGCGTTGTTGTTTTCCTTGCATAATGTCCTTCTGCAATGCCTTCATGTGCTTCTGCAAGAATCAATGGTCTTTCTGACTCCATAACACATCTTCTTAAGATCTCATCTGGTCCCATCTTATATAACTGTCCAACTATAAGTTGAAAATCTGCAGCACGGACTACCAACTATTTCTTCTGAATAACTGTATACTCACGAGGTGCCATTCCTGTGGACAGGAACTGGACTATTTCGACGAAGTGATCATCGACTTTCCTGATGGCCAACAACTGTGCATCTGGTAGTATATCATCCAAACTGGTAGGTTCCTTTCCATGTTCTAACCTCGATAAGTGGTCAGGTCCCTTATTCATTCTTCCTGGCTTGACCACAATCTCAAAGTCATACTCCTAGAATAATCATAGGCATCTGCATATTCTCCCCCCCAACACTAGCTTGTTGACTAAGTACTTCAACGCAAAATGATCAGTAAACATCTTAAAATGTCCTCCCAACAAGTAGTGTCTAAACTTCTGCAGCGCATATACCATAGCTAAGCCTTCTTTTTCAGTGGTAGTGTAATTCATTTCAGATGTAGAAAGCTTCCTGCTAGCAAAGACTATAGGATGGTCAATATCTCCTACACCTGGTTGTGCTAAAACTGCTCCTAATGCAATGGATGAAGCATCGACATGAACATGGAATTCCTTACTCCAATCTGGAAAAACCAAAATAGGCACAGTGACCATTTTCTGCTTTAATGTGTCGAAGCTCTGTTGGCATTCCTCTGTCCATTAAAACTTACTATCCTTCTTTAATAGCTTTTCCATAAGTGTTGTTATCTATGCATAACCCTTAATAAACTTTATGTAATATCCAGTGTGTCCCAATGCACTGTGCAGCTATCTAACCAAAGTAGGAGGTAGATCAACAATGATAGCAATCTTGGAAGGATCTACCAACAACCCCTGCTTACACACAATATGTCCTAACAACACCCCAAAAGGTGAAAAGAAAATACACTTCTTCAAGTTCAGGGCAATCTGATATTGCCTGTACTTATCCAACATTAATCTCAAACATTCAATATGATCTTTCAGTAGACTAAAAACGGTCCAATCATCAAAGTATGCCTCCAAAAACTTATGTAAAAATTTCTTAAATGCTTCGACCACCACCCTGGAAAAGATGGTTGGTGCATTCTTCAAACCAAAAGGCATCACAGTGTACTGAAAAGAGCCCCATTCTGTTGCAAATGTAGTCTTATGTCTGTCCTCCTTAGCAATTATGATCTGGTGGTAGCCTGAAAATCCATCTGTGAATGAATAAACTTCCTGTCCTCCTACATTATCTAGAACTTCATCAGTAAAAGGTGTAGGAAATGGATCATGTAAACATGCATCATTTAATTTCCTTAGATCTACACAAATTTTGATTTCTCATGTCTTCTTATCTTGGACCACCATAGGGCTGATCCTTTCAAATTCTTCGTCTGGTTATATAATTCCTTCTTCCAGCATTATATCTAATTCAATCTTAACTTTCTGCTTGTACTTGGGATTCAGTCTGTAAGGCCTCTGCTTGACAGGCCTTGCATCTGCTTTCAAAGGAATCTTCATTTCTCCCATGGGCCCTTTAATGCCATTCATGTCTGTGAACTTGGTTGGAAACAAGTCCTGATACTCATGCAATAGTTCTGTAATCTTACCAATAGTAGCATCATCCCAATAGTCTCCAACATTTGCCAACTTAGGTGCTTGCTCTGTTCCAATATTAACTTTCTTAATTTTAATAGGCTGCCCAACAAAAGGTAATTCAATCCCTGGTCCTTCTATATCTCTTTGTCCTTCAGTTTCTGAAATGTTCACATTCCTAGGGTCATCATCCTCATCAGCATTAATATTATAACAACCCTGTAACCATTGAAGAGGCGCAATCCATTCATCTTCTTCTTTTTCAAGAGGGGGGCTAGGTGCCTCCTCAAAGACCTTCTGTATTACAATTTGAAAAGCCTGATCTACCGTGGGGTATTGACTTTCAAATAGGAACATAGCTATAAAATTATGGGTCATACCATACCAATCTGTAGTGACTAAGCGCAGTTCTGCTTGAAGATACCAGTTGATAGGCGTAGTATCTAAGGTGTTAATGAACTTATGTACCCACTGTTCTTTAGGAATGTTGCTCCAGGCTTCCTCACAACTTCGCACATGGTCCCTAGGACAACTCTGACCTGTGTATCGAACTTCGCAACCTTCAACTTGGTCTGAAAAGCGCGCTGTCAACAAGGTGCGACATTGTACCCACTCCGCGATGTTCTTCTTGTGTGTTCCCCACCATCTAGCTGGTGTTGCTTTCAATGCTTCATCTAGTGCAACAACCTCTGTTGTACTGGTACAATTCCTTCAAATTCAAATAGAAATGTCTCTAAATTATTCAAGCCATCAAATGTAGGGAGATTACTTACTTATGTGCCAATCCAGTGAACTGCCTTGGTCAATCTAGCACACCTCCGCGTAGAGACTTCATACATTCTGTTTTGCCAATTTTCCAATGCTTCTTCTGAATCTGATGAGCATGCACTTTCACTTCGCCAACTTAAATTTCCATCTGCTATAGGATTAATATAATCATGTTGTCCTGCTGTTAATTTATATATGTTCTCTAGCTCATAGGCGAGGTCTTCTTCTCTTATAGGTTCTGTGTATCTGCGACATTCATCGAGGTCAAGAGGTGCAATGACCCTAAGGCCATCACCTTCAAATGTCATTCTTCTCTTTTTCAAGTCAATAACAGTCAATTTGTCGAAAGCCCAATCAATACCCAACAACGCAAGATAGGGACAACTATCATCAACAATCTCGATCACTTCGAAGTCTGCAAATGTCCTCACTCCGTCGATGTCCACAAGGACATGCTCCAGTCTTCCAAAGGGGATCACCCCTTATTGATTAGCCATTCTGAGCCTAATAGGCGAGTAAATCAATTTAGGTTTTCCCATCAATGCCCAAGTCTGCTTCGTCATAACATTTACTTCTGATCCCAGGTCGAGGACCACATAGTCCATGTCGTAGTCTCCAATCTGAGCACTAAGGTGCAATTTCTTGCTTGTCCTCCTTTTTCTAGATATTTGATTCACAGCTCTACTCAACAGAGGATCTACTCTTCCAATTTCATACTATCTTATGAGGTGTTGTAGTTCCTGCACAGCTTTTTCATCTTTAATCAAGTCAATACAAGTATACAAGAAGTCTACAAGCTTGCTTACCTCTTTTCCTTGTCTAGGTGGGGCAGACTGATCAAATGCAGGAGGCATTTCACAATCCCTTACTTCTGATTGTTCCTTAGATGAGGAAGCCTATTCACCTACAAATTCTCTTCTTGCTTCTTCGAAAGTATGCTTTTCTTTCCTTGGATCAAACAATGGTGCCTTCTCTGAAGCTCTTCTGATCCCTGATCCATCTGTAGTCTTTCCTGGGGTCACCCTATCTTCTCCTATTACAGCGCCTCCTCTGGTAATAATAGCGACTCTGGGTTCCTGATCGTGAGGTTCAGCTGTTATTTTCTAGACTTGTTGGTTTCCACCTTGTCTTTCCTGAACTTTAGCTAACAATACTGGACAGTTTTCAATGACATGGTCAAATGAATTACAATAGCTGCAAGTAGTACAAGGGTTCTGACAATCCCTTGCCAAATGACCTGGTTGGGCGCAGTTATAGAAAATAATCTGACCTCAACCTCGACCCATGCCTCCTCCTTGTCCTCTTCCTTTGTACCCACCGCGAGGAGTGAAGCTTCCTCTTCCTGGGGAATTGAACTGCGCAATGTTCCCTTCTGGCTGAAATTCTCCTTGAATCCTATATGCATCCCTTGACCTTTCATGCATGAGGTCATAAGCCCTACAGTTCCTTTCATCATGCCCCACAGATTTACAGAATGTACAATAAAGATTGGTGGGTGTCTGGACATATTTCTGCATATAATAACATTCACCAAGGCGATGTCTAATTCTACATACCTCGCACCATGGAAAAGTAGCCTGCTTCAAAGGGTTAGGGGCTCCAGAGGCCAAGTATTCACTAAATAAAGGACAGTGCTCTCTGTCATGGCCCTCTGCTTTACATCTGATACACCAGATGTCTTCTCTTTTTTCTTTTCCTTTGTCTTTCTTCATGTCTTCAACCTGTAAAGATAAACTAGTTAATTGATTCAAAATCTAACTCATACCTGGACTGGATTCTCCTACAGAGGTTGCTTCTAGTTTCATGGCAATCTCTAATGCCTCAACCTGCGAAGCGACCTTCTGTTGCATTAGAGGAACTCTAATGTGTGGCAGGAGGGCAACGATGAACCATTCCTTATGTTGTTCGTCTGGAAACTGAAAACTTAAACGGCCTGTCAAGGTCTTAAACCTCTAATCAAATTCCCAAACTGGTTCAGTCACCTTCTTCTTGATTTCCTTCAACTCTGCAATGCACTACGACTCCGACTTAGGTTTCTTGAACTCTACACTCAACACAGTCTTAATGTCATTCAGCGGTTTAGGCTGTACAGATGCTTTAACAAACTTCATATACCAGCTCAGTGCACGGTCCCTCAAAGTAGCACTAAACTGAGCTCTCTTAACAGCTTCTTCAGTGACTTTCTTAATGCTCCATACAGCTTCGCATAAGATCCAGTGCTGGTCAGGATCCTCAGATCCATCTCCTCTGAAAATAGGTAGCCTCATTTCATCTGCCATTGATTTTCCTTGGTTTTTCAACGGAGTATGTACTAAACTGCTTGTAATAGTACTCTAAGTGCTCTGATTACTCTGGTTACTCTGGTTACTTAATGCTGCTAAAACAACAGGAGGAGTAGTAATACTTACTTCGACAGTAGGCACAGTACCTGAAGTTCCTGGTTCTTCTCGACGAAGTTCTTCGATCTCTACTTCCTCTGCCCTTGCGAACTCTAAATACTCTTTGTCTGATTTCTCTGCTTCTTCTCCACTGTAGAATCCTTCGTCTTGTGCTACTGGCCCGTAACTCTGTTTAAACAGGCTTGCAAGAGGAATCTTTCTGAATGATCTCCCACTGCGCGTGTGTCCAGCCTCTGTGTCACTATCGTTGTCTGAATTCTTGAACATTAGCTTTGAAATCCAACTGATTATTATATCTTCAAGATATTCTTCTCATACAATAGCATCTTAATCTTCAGCTTCAGTAATGTACCCTCCAATAGTGTTGTCAACCCACAGATCCACTGCCCTTAACACAGCGTTATCTACTTTCTTGACTTTCTTAATCAACGCTGCTGTCCAAACCACAGGTGGTCTAGATCCGATTTCAAACTAAGTGTCTACTAGTCTGGCTAACCACTCGTACAATTCCTGATGAACTCCAGCAAAGAAAATCTCGTGCACATCAGTAAAGATGTACCTCTCCAACCAGTCTTTTGTACTAATGCTAGGGTTCTTGTTATGAGCTATGACGAAGTCCCTTTCTTGTTCTTCTATCCAATTCTGAGATGGAAACCACCTTGACATTCCCTCAAGAAGATCCCGGTCCCGGCAACGAAACCATTTGTTGGTACAGGGGCAGACCCAAGGTTCAACTCTAACAGCGCACCAACAAACCCTAACTATTGGCCCTTACGAAAACACCTGCGAAGCAGATGAAGTCTCAACCGAAGAAGCAATAGGGGGGTTGCAGGACACAGGTGTCGACAACTAGAAAAAATGCAAGATGATTCCAAAACAACAATGCAAGATAACCTAGAGATTCTTAACAGTATTATGATTAACTTCGCGAAGTTAGTTATATCTTCTTATCTTCAATAGGAAAAACAATAGTGCAATAACAGTATAAAAGATAGCAAATAACACAGCATCAACCACATAGAACAACAATATTTTACGTGGTTCACCCTCTCCCTAGGGCTGCGTCCACAGAACTGTGTTTATTGATCGAATAGATGGAAATATACAGTTCTATCTGCACACTCAGTTGCAGATCCTTCTCTCTCTTCCTCTTTATTCCTATCCCTGTGCACCCAGTTGTAGAGTAGATCTTCGCACCCAGTTGAAGACCCAACATACAAGAATACTCCAAAACTTAACACTTCTACATCTCAACATCACTATCACCTCCTCTCTCAACTCTTCTTGACCTCTATTTATACATTCCATGACGCTTAGAAAACCCTAGACCGAAGCCCAGGTGTCAAAAACTCTAAATCCATATTGTCAAAACCCTCGATCCCCATAACCCTAATTTTAAGGAGTTCGCCGACCTATTCCTCCTCCTTTTCCACGAGGTGCTCCAAAGCACCCATTAATGCCTTCTTCCATTTGCTGACTTGTCCACAGTCTATCTTCTTTGTTGCTTTGTCTTCCTTGATCTTCTCTTTCAACGACTTGCTTTCCTTTACTTCGTTCCTTCTTTTATGCTTCTTTAACCACTTCGACCCTTCCTCAATTTGTGTGCCTTCTACGCACTTCATACTTTGTCTTTCTTCTTCCTTAATCTGCGCTTTCTTCCTTAATACATGACCAAGGGCCAACATCAACACTCTAATTTTCTTCCCTGTTTGATTCTCCACAAGAGCTTTGAACTCTTGGAACCGCTTGAAGACTTGTCCCTTGGTCTTCATGAAGAAAATCCAAGGCTTCCTGGAGAAGTCATCAATGAAAATGACATAATACTCAAAACCACTCAAAGATGCAGAAGACATAGGACCACATACATCGAAATGAATCATATCAAGAATACCTGCTACTCTGTTGTCATTGCTTGGAAAAGCAATCTTGGTGTACTTCCCAAGAGCACACCTCTTGGTGCTCTATACTGAACTCTAGCACTCCAATCACAATCTCTCTCAATATCCTCAAAGCCCCAGCCCCCATGATGCAAATGGGCCATCCTCCTATGCCATAATTCACAAAGGTCATTGTTGTTGGTACTATGCATCAATGCTCTAGCTAGCTGAAACATGAGCTTGTATAGCTTCTCATGCCGAATCCCAAACACTTTGGACGAAGTGACACTAGAACCCTTATTAGGATACAAGAGCACACGCCCATTACAAAACAACACCTCATATCTTCTATCCTCAATAGTGGAAACTGACACCAAGTTCTTCTTCAAGCCCGGAACATATAGGACATCTCTCAACAACATGGGAGGTAGAGACTCCCTCTGAAATGATATTGTCCCACTACCAACCTCCTTGACCTCTGAGTCATCTCCAAGCACCACCTCAAGATCCCCAATCTCTGTAAGATCTGTGAAATACTCACGAACACCTGTCATATGGCGAGAGGCACCGCTATCAATGTACCAAATACTGGTAGATAATACTCTAGAGAAAAGACACACCAACAATGAATACTCCTTCTCAAACCTGTGAGAAAACTCCTCCACATCTATTGAAGCTGCAACTTGCTTCTTCTTCTTATTACAACACTGTCCAGCATAGTGCCCAAACTTGTGACATGAAAAGCACTTGACTTTGCTCATGTCCTTCTTCCCTTCACCCTTCTACTTGTTCCCACCCTTGGAACCCTTCTTGGACTTATTCTTTCCTTTAGCTACAAGTGCCACATTCTCGTCATCGTTACCTGTGGATGAACCCCCCTGCACATATCCTCTTCGAATTTCCTCCTGAATGAATTCATCCCAAAGACAATCGCACTTGGGAAGATTTTCCCTTGCCACAATGCCCTCAACAAAGACATCCCATTATTTGGCCACCCCATTCAAAGCAGTCCTCACAAGCTCATTGTTAGCAACAACCTCCCCGGACCCCAACATCACCAAGTTCATCTCTCATCTGAGTTAGCTTGGTAAGATAAGTGGAAACACTTTCAGTCTTGGTCATTTTAATGCTCTTTAGTTTCTCTCTCAATACCATTTTCCGATTTTCATTGGAACTCTGGTAAAGTTTGGTTAAGGATTCCCACATCTCATAGGCATTGGATTTCCCGGTCACATGTGGAATCACATGGTCCTTAATGGCATCAAAGATAATTCTTTTAGCCTTAATGTTCTTTTTAGTGTAGGCAGCCAAAAGAGTAGCATCCATAGGCATCGTCACGGGATTCGTTTGTGAGTTCTCCACAATATCCCACAACTCACACTCCTGCAAAAGCAACACAATCCTCTGCTTCCATGAGCTAAAATTAGCAGCTCCATCCAATCTGTCCTCAACCATCAAACCGGTGGCCATTGACCCTCACAACTGAAACTCAAGCCCAAAACCTACTTGATGAAGTACCTCCTCTTCTCAGCAAAATCTTTGTTCTTTGTGGTTGATATATTTCTGCTCTTTCCCACTTTTTAGCTCGAATACCATGTAGGAAAATTAGACCCCAACCCGGTATCAAGTCTCAATGAGACACATCATAGTTTAATGCCCAACCCACATTGCATTTACAGCTGCAAATTAGTTAGCAGAAAATAAATAGTTCATAACTGAAAACACATGAAGTCTACTACAGCCAATAAACAGAAATAGAAACACACCTAGAAAAGTATACACAGATTTTTTGTCAAAACAAGACCCTGGAAAACCCACAAGGGGAAAACCAGTGAGAGAGGGGAGGCTTGCATTATTTTGAGCTTAGAGAGAAAATTCATTTACAGCAGTCATCTTCAGCAATGAAAATTCCAACTTATCTCAAAAACCGAGCCACAAAACTTTCTCAAAATCTGAGCATAGCTCCTCGAAATTCATGCCAGAATTTCCTATATGAAATCTATAGGCCTGCTCCTCGATTTCTGTGACAGCAGCTGTACAATTTCCCTTGGAATTTGTGCCAGAAAAGTCAGCCCAATTTCTGTCACTGAAACTACAGTACGGCATCCTTGGAAAGCATGCCAACTCTCTTCTCCTCAATTTCTGTGTCAGAAAACAACAGTACAGCCTCTCAGAAATCCATACCATACAGTAGCTTTAATGCTGAACTCTGCCTCTGTTTGTGTGCCTACATTTGCTTTGAAAATTGTGCCTCGAGCAACTCGACCTCTTCTCTAGCTCGACTCTCTCTCTCTTGCACTCTCCAAAACTCATGAATAATGCCAAATGAAGGGGTGCCTCAATCCCTAAGTCAATTCAATGGGGGAAGTTGAACTGTCACATGATCTAACAGTGAAGATGAGATTAGATCAATGGTGGTGATTAAAAGTCTCTTTAGTCACCCACTTCATGAAATTTCCCTAAAGTCGCTTTTAACTTCATATCACACAAAGTTAATTCACTAGAGACCACATTGGACACTTTCTCACCCCTAGGCACCTTAATTGTAAGAAACACTTGTCCTTCATACTTTTTAATTATTTAACACCACATAATCAATTATGCTTAAGTCTATTTCATATTAATCGCCTATCCATTTCTTCCTTTGGTCAAATGTTGAACATTATTTTTGAAATGATTGACACAAGTAGAAATTCTGTTTATTCATAATTATGATACCAGACTAGTTAGAGTTGGGTTGCCATTCTATCTTGGCAAAGTCGAGATGTGCAAATCATGTTACCTGGCTAGCCGCAATTGGGTTGCCATTCTAGCTTGGGAAACTGGAGATGTAAGCACAGGCCTACCGTTTTACACAACAACTTAACAAAAAAAGGTAAAATGTGAGTATAACCAGAAAGACACATGAAAAAACTGAAAGAGAAATTTGCAAGCCCGAAATCCACTGAATCTAAAGTCTAAACATATCCACTCAATCCATGCACACACTGTTTTCCAATTTACACAGTGATTGAAAAATAATTATCCTGTACTGAACTGAAAAAGTGAGTAAAAGACTAACACGTATTTACATATATAGGGAAAAGTCTAGTTACTAAGCCATCACTTGTGAAAAATGGAATACAATATCACAACAGACCCGAATAAATTGGAATACTTCATGTACGTGATTAAAAAAGCATTAGCTTGTCTTGGGAGAACCCAACATAGAAATATTTTGGAACAAACAACTGTCATAACATAAATGATAAGATAATGAAAAATCTTACAGTTTCACAACATACCAGAACACATTGCTCTGTGCGATTGATATGTGATAAGCTCTCTGGTAGACAGCTGGCCAGCAAATCAGGAAGATGCCAATTAGATAAGGATGAAAGTGATGCCATGGAAGGCAAAGCTGTCTTTAATTCCGCCTGCAACCTTTGAAAGTTCACTTTATTGGGCAGAGATGGAAGAAATGTCATAAGTTCCATCTGTAATTTGTGAAAATCATCCCTACTCGGTATATGAGACAAATGATGCACTCTTGCGAGATCCACAACGTTCGGTAGTTTTGTCACTGTGTATATTGTAAGGCAGAGAAAAATGAAGAATCCCACCAAGTGCCTAAAACACAATATATCTTCAATTAGGACGACATTAAGTAACTCTCTCTTTGTACAGAGCTAAATCAGAAAAAAAGACATTTCAAAATCTACAAGATGGAAAAGTACAAGTTTACAAAGAGTCAATGCATGTTTGACCATAAAAATGTTATAGAAACATCAAATACAAACCTGCACATCCAATTTCTCTAAAATTGTTAACAACCTATAATCTATATATTTACCAGGGAAAACCTTATATATATATATATATATATATATATATATATATATATATATATATATATATATATATATATATATATATATTACATACCTAATGAATCTAATATATATATTTGTGAACGTAAAACTAAGGGATGTTTCTTCACATTTGCAGACAGTATTTTTAGTAAATCTATCCATGTACACTAGTGTGCTTTACCTAGAGCAATTCGAACCTGGCACCTGCTGGCACAAAACTAGCCAACAACATTTGCACCAACTAGTTGAGCTAATCCCTTGGGATTCTCTCTATATATATATGGAGAGAGAATGTAGAAAGCCCCGAGGGTTAGCTTGATTGGTCTTGGAGCCAAACGTGGAACCTTTCAAAGTTAGAAGGTCATGGGTTCAAATCTCTCAATTCCCTTGAGATTAAGCATCATAATCAACGTCGACAGTTTATCCCATTTAAGGTTCTCCACCAAATTTTCCTTGAAAAAAGAAAAAAAAATCACTTCGTTTCTGACAATAAAGAAGTAAGTTAATATTAGTAAACAAAAGTCACTTCCTTTCTGACAAAATTCTGGCCCAAATCTGGCAGGGATTTATACCTTAGTATTTATACCCAAAATCTATACAGGATCTACACCCAGGGATTTGGGCATTCTATAAACTATTAAAATTAAATTCAAAAACATCTACCTATGAAGCATTAGAATTAAACAGGAGATCCTTTCTCTAAGATATTAAATCCCATGAAAACCAAAATGAACTATGAAATTTTATAGATGAACTATCCAACCAAAGAAACCAAATCATCTAAAGCCAACATCTCTGATTAAATTCCATTTTGAATAATCTCTGATTAAATTCCATTTTGAATTTTAAATGATTAAATTCCATTTTGAATTTTAAATGTGAAAGGAGGACCAACACACTCAGCTTGATCAGTTGGTGAAAGCCAAATGTTGTTATTGCCCCCACAAAATTGAATGACCAAGTGACATCTACGCCCCCCGCACCCACAAAAAAAAAAGCCATTTAATAATCTAAGTTATCAAGCCAATGTCCCATCTACTATTGATAAGTGGTGGCTGCTCACATTAAAGCTTAAAGAAAGCATCCTTCGGAGCTTTTTAATATATATATACAGTCTGAGTGGGCCTAATGGTTAAGAACATGTGTTTCCTCTTGAGAGGTCACAGGTTCAAATCCAGAGAGGGGTAGGGTATGTATACCTTCGTAGACTTTACGAGTCAAATCGCTGGACGGAGGGGGGTCCCTTGTCCCACAAACAAGGGGGTCTCATACACCAATTTGGTGTGCTAGCTTGGCCGTGACCTTATATATATATATATATATATATATATATATAGGTTCAAATCCAGAAGAGGTAGGGTAGGGTATACCTCTGTATATATATAGCCTGAGTGGGTCTAATGGTTAAGAACATGTGTTTCCTCTTAAGAGGTCGCAAATTCAAATCCAAAGGGAGTAGGGTAGAATATACCTGGTAGAATATAGCTCCGTAAACTTTACCAAGCAAATCGCTGGACAAAAAAAGTCTCATACACCAATTTAGTGTCTAGATTAACTATTACCTTAAAAATAAATTATTATTATTATATATATCAAAATTTCAAAAATAGATACAAATACAAATACAAATGAAAACCTTCCAAACCCAACTCTGTGACTTGCAACCATCGTGTGAAGCCATTTACTCACGTATTTATATATACACACCAGAATTTCAAGAACTGTGATATAAGCTAGAGACCTTCCAAAGCCAAACAATTCTATGACTTGCAACCATGGGGGAGTCATTTACTTACGTCCAAACATTGAGTGTCTCATTGTGGATTGTAAACATGCTGAGAAGAACCTGCTTGAGAGGCCATTCTGATCTGTAATACCCCAAAATATATTCGTTATCCCGCAAGTATTCGGGCAAAGCATGGTACTCCACAAGCTGATACTTGACCTTCTTCCACAGTTCCTTGGCCTTGCCGGGGGAAGCAATATCCCCATCATAACCTTCAGAGTTTCTCGAAACCGACACATCACTAAACTTTAAATTCCCAGAATCGGCCTCTGAAGAGCCCATTCTATCACTGAACTTTAAATTCCCAGAATCGGCCTCTAAAGAGCCCATTCTTAACTGCCCCAGACCTGAATCTCGGTACTTGTTAATGAAGTACACACCAAATGAATCTCGTTTCTATTTTCCAATTGAAAAATTGATTCCAATACAAGATAAAATTTTCGTATGCCCCTAGGAAAAATTTCTGGACCGGCCTAGATTGGAATTTAGAAAAACCCGAAGGAGTTCTGGAACTGATTTGAGCAATCCTGAATCTGCTTGGTATGTTTTGAAGGACAAAATCTGGAGAGAATTGGGTGAATATCTAGCTCTGCTAGGCTTTAAGAAACCACAAACAACAGGATAAAATGTATATGTCCAAATATACAGGCAATCCTCTGTTTGGGGTTCAAAAAAAATACAGAAATAAGAAATAATTAATGCATTGACTCACCCAATCCTATTGGAGGATATATTGATATTCAGAATCGGAACAGGTTCCAATTCCAGTCCTAACAGTCCGGAACCAAAATATTATAGAAACCCAAAATCCACGGAGAAACTGTAATGGACAACTATTATTGGCACACCGAATTGTTCAATTGAAATTGGGTTTCGAAGATAATCAGAATCCCAGTTATATTTTTTCCGAAATACGAGAATGGATTGAAATTTTGGACGAACAGAGAAACCAAATACGAGAATGGATTGAAAATTTAGACGAACAGAGAAACCATGGCGGCGGCATGCTAAGTGCCATGAATTGAAGAATTCAAACCCATCTGCGACCTGTCCGTTATATACGGCAGGACTGTGTTCTTTGGGTTACCCAAATGGGAGAAACCGCAACCCGAATTGCGGGAAGATATTTTTCGGTGGACAAAATATCTTAGAGGAAACGTGGATGTTTTACACCCTATTGTAAACCTTCTTTTAGAGTTTATTGATATGTTTTACACCCTATTGTATTATTTATTTATTTATTTATGTAATAAATAACATTATATCTGTTTTGTGTATACTTCCAATGGTTTGGAGAGAGGCATGCCCCGGCCTATGAAACCTCCAAGAAAATTGTGAAAAACTCTTCCAAAATATCACGCAAACACTTGGTTGCTCTTTCTATGGACACGTCAAGCAGTGTTGGTTAACCTGAGAGTTGATTAACATGGAAGTAGGAGAATCTAGCGGATAAAAAGTTTGAAAATATCTTCTCTTTGTTTTATATCTTTTTAGGTTGTAAGTATTTTAATTTTTTTTTAAATATCGCTTATATAGTAATCAATACCACTTAAAAAAAATGTTACTTATTCAAAAGTATTCTAAATATAATTGGACTAAACCTGAAAAATAATACCTAAATTAAGTAATTTCAATCTAAACACACGATATGTATACATTACTCATCCATATTTTTATTAAAAAACTTCATAATTTGGACAGTGTCGCATTTTAAAAATATATGAAATTAGAATTAAAAGAATAAACATTTATTATTTTTAAAATGAATATTTTTTGCAGTTTTATGGGTAATGTAAGGTTTTTGGTTAGAAGGTTGTGGGCACCCTCACTCAAGTTTTTAAGGAGATGGAATTTGGGGTTGCTTTGGCACTCAAGAGATGCATTAGTTGTGTAAGTGGGTGTCTTCAGTGTGTAAACATGTCAAGGGGTTTGCCCAAGTATGAGGCAAAGCATGGGGCAGAAGCAACCAAGAGAAGGGATGCACTAAAGAGGTTAGGGCACGTCGACATGAGGAGCAAACCCAAGGTTGGGGTGTGTCAGTCCCAAAGGATGTAAAGGTTGACAAGTGCATGGGTTTATTTGGGCACATGGGTTCACGAAAGGACGCAACACACCCAAAGGACGCGACGGTTCACGAAGGTGACATTTGGAGTCCATATAAAAGAACAAGGGTGCACAACCAAGGAAGGCAATGAAGAGCAAGTGAAGAGGACAAGATCAACTCTAAGGTTATGTGGCGGATTTGGGCAAGGAGGGGTGAGCTCCCTCAAGGGGTCGAGTCGCTCCACTTGGGAGGACTTGTGTTGCCTTGAGGTGATTCTGTGGACAGAGTTGAGGCGACCTTCTTTGGGTTGAGGCTAGCAGCAGGCAAAGTGAATTTGGAATTGGGGAAGTCTTATCATCGGTATGGGTGAGGTATGTTATGAGACAGAACTGTAAGTCTGTGTGAAGTGTTGTGACAGAGAAGAGACAGTGGGTATGAGATGGACACACATTTGGGGTGCACCACAGGAGTTGCAAAAGTTCTTGCAATAGATGAGTCTTGGTGTGACGAATCTGTGTATGAATGTCAGCGAGTCACACAACTCTGCCCAAGTTGTAAACCGAGCAGGTAGTGCTCATATTGTAATTGTTTCGCAATAATAAGACTTAGTCAGGTGTTAGGTACATCTTGTGTCGCCTGCACTATATTTGTGTGTCTCTTGTTTGTTTCGCAAGTGTTCTCTTTGTTTCATGGATGTATGCTTAAATGACTAAGTGTTAAGTTGTTAACGAATTGTCTAAGTGTACAAGTGAGTTGCACTAGAGTAAGAGTGTGACTCATCGATCGCCTAGAATAGAGTATGGGTACGCTCTAGGTGAAGAGGCGTAGTCCGGACGAAGTATCCTTGGTGTTGCCAAATAACCAAGTGAGAATCGTCATGATGTCGCACGCCCTTAGGAGGTGCACTATCATAAGATTTGGGTAGGTGTCCTGTGTGGACGTGACAGGTAAAAGATTAAAATATAACCGAAAAAAATATATGGTCTCATGTATGGGATGAGATTAAGGATATATATTATATGAAAGTACATACCCACATTGTTATCTTGTATATATTATTTTCATCGATATAAAGAAATAGGTTAATAACCCAAAACTTAGAGACATTTAATAAAAGTGAAACACTACCTTTTTATGAACCACTAATAAATCATTTTAAATAAAATAGTTTTGTTAATAATAATGATAAGTCAATCTATATTCATGAATAATAAATTATAACCGTAATAACTATCTTTTATTTATTTATATATATATAATTCCTCTTCAAAATTTCTCAAAACGAATATGCTCTTTAAAAACGCTTTTTCTTCCAACATCTTATTGGTATTTCTCAAAACGAATATGCTCTTGGAAAACTTATATGCTCTTTAAAAACGCTTTTTCTTCCAACATCTTATTGGTGTCTTTATAGAGAAATCAATTTGAATGTGAATTAAAAATCATAACGCTAAATACTCCCAATGATAAGATGATGTATTTTATAAAGCAACAGATTTGACTTTGCTAATTAAAAATCATAAACAAAACCATAAATTCATGGGTCCCATTGTATTTATAAGTACAATACGTGTGGCATAGGTGTTATCATCTCACCCCTTTACTTCACATGGACGAAGGAAAGGTCCTCACACATTCCATCTCTTTTAGTTGAGTATGGAACAAGTAATGTATGATAGCCACGTGTGACATATTTATGTTAAGAAAGGGTCTAGATATTTTATTGTGAAAAAATAAACATAAGTTATATTGTATTGATGAAAATTTAGAGTATTTAATATGGTGATTTTTTAAATTTACTTTGTACATTTCAAACAAGGTTGCATGGCAGCGTATACCTGTCGCTATGCAGGTATAATAAAATAAAATAATAGTTGTATTGAATTCACTGCATGTGTCGAGACGTCATCTCATTAAAGGACGTTGAGCCTCATCTCATTAAAGGAAATTGAAGATCCTTCCGCAACTGTTGAAGATCCTTACGCAGCCACAACAATAAGAGATGCATTTGAACAACTAATCACAATTTAGAAAAATATTTTAAAATAATTAAAAAAATCAAATTGTAATGTTATACCTTTAAAAATGCTCAAAACTATTTTGGACAAACCCCAGCTAATAGACGATCAATAGCATATCCAATACTATATACCACCGCAAGTGGCAGGTATACCCCAGCTAATAGACGATCAATAGCATATCCAATACTATATACCACCGCAAGTGGCAGGTATAATAACCAATATCCCTTCACATTATTTTGAATGATCTTAAAAAAACCCAATTTCATAAAACATTTAGATTATACATTGTAAAACGCTCAAACTTATATTTAAGGTTAACACTCAAAATTTGTAATATAAAAATAAAACGTATATTTAAGTTTAACTCTTAAAAAAATTGTGAAAAAAAAAATATAAATGCCATCAACTTTGAATTGTACAAAATAGTATATTATTTTATTTTAACTTTAACACTCAAATAATTGTGAAAGAAAAAGTACAATTGTCATCCATTTGAATCCTACCTACAAAATATTATTTTATTTTATTTAAATGTGCCTAGGAAAAAGGTCCCCATTGAATGAGAACAACCAAAAAAAAATGCATATCGATGCCAAAAAAGAAAGGGTTATTTATTTAACAAGATGGACCCCCAACTTTTGACAATATATATAAAAAAACAAGAAATATTTATTACAATTACATTGGGGGAAGTGAGAGCAGCAATAAGACTTCAAAGTTTTTGGCCAATAAGAGATCACATAAATGAGATTTAAAATTTAAAATAAATAATTATTTTTTAAAACTTTGGATAAAGGGATGTATATTTTATGGTCAACCATGAATTAATAGAAAGTCAAGCCTAACTCAAAGCTATATACCATGCCTATCGGCAGGTATAATAAGTTAATTGACTATATATATATATACACATGCTTAATAATTATAGTATGATTTTACTTCATTTTTTTTAATACATCGATAATTTTATTAATAAAAGGTTGTTGTTGAGGCTAACAACGATAAAGGCTAAGGGGGAGGAATGTTCGACTTGGAGAAGAGATGTCCTCATTGTTAAATTAAAGACCAACAAATTCCCAATGAGATATACAAAAAGAACAAAATCCAATGGTCTACAATAGCCAGGCTTGATGTCCCTTCCCAGAGACCAGAGGAGGGCAAAGAAATCATGTTGCAGAGACAAATCCATTGTCCCATTGCGATGTCGAGATATCCAGAAGGGGCATTCATTAAACGAGCTAGGCTAGAATGAAACATGAGCGAAGAGTGGTGGTGTCTAATTCCACTCAATCAATCTCCATGTGGGCTACGTAATAGGTTGAACATAAATGTGGTCGTTGACTTAAATAACACCCCCCTTTTTCTTGGTTGTTGAGTTAGCCTTGGAATCAACTATGCCATTGAATTCTTAAAGAATATGGAACCAACATATTTTTCCTATGGAATTGATTGCCTACTTGACCTTATCCAATATTGTCGATAGACGAGAATCCATTGGATTTGTATTATGGACCATGTGCTTGATAATAATGTGGGAGTTCATGTAACACCCTGTTTCCCCCAACTTGTAAATATAACTGGACTGGCCAAGAACAATGGCAAACTCATAAATGTGAATATGTGATGTAAATGGACCTTGAGGAAGAGGTCAATGAATGTGAATAACATTCTGAATTTATTGCAAGACTGTTGATGAGGGGATGTGCAGAAAAAGAGACCACGATGGCGGTGGAAGGCACCTGAAAAGGTGGCATTAACTTCCACCGAGAATTAAATACCGTAGTTGGACTCCACTGGCCCGGAGAACCAAAAGCGGCTCGCTAACCCTGAAATTCAATGTCTCGCAGGCTTGTAGGCGGATGGCTTGACGAGGGATGGAATGGTGAACCGCCCATCCGTAGAGTCGTCAGGCCTGATCAGTGCGAGGGAAATCGCGCCACACACAACCTCGCGAGAGGATAAGGCGTATGGCAGAGGCGATTAAGAAGGGGACGCGAGGGGAACTCTGGCATTACGCAGAGCGAGTGATAGCAGAGAGGAAGGATTGCAACCTTCGCTCCTGGTCACTAGCAGACAGAGAGACGTTGTCTCACAGCATCGTGGTCTCAGCTCGGGGGTGGCTAGTGGTAAATCCGTTGGGAGTCGCTACGCCTATGGTTGGGTGGAAACGAGTACCCCTCTCAGTAGTTGTATAACCCCTGGTGTTATTTCTGATAAGTATTTTTTCCTTTGGCATCTTGAAATATATGTATTCTGATAATTATGCTCAGAAGCTGTGAAAACTGTGAATAATCTCATTATAAGAATGTATGTATGGTGTTATGATCAGTAATAGTAGTTGTATATTTGTATGAAAAGACTATGTATGGGTTATGTCCTCGTGAATCATTATTTATATGCGTACCGATCTAATTTAGACTTCACGTCTGGTTCTCGGGAGAATGATACCCTTATCTGCCTCAGACAATACCCTGGGTAAATCTCCCCATAGAGATACCCTCCTTGAAAGGTCCATGAAGAACCGGGGAGGAGAAGATGAAGGCGTAAGACCTTAGTAAACCTGCACGAGGACGAACGATCCTCTTGAAAACCCGAGATGACAGCATAAGGACGAAGTATCGAAATTGACGGATGAGATCCCGTCGGGAGATCTGTGGTCACTCACCACCGTCAGATCGGAGGAGAAAGCTGGAAGGTTAAGTACCTTATCCCGAATAGGTGTTGATCGATGGATGAGATTCCGTCGGGAAATCTGCGGTCACACCCGACCGTTAGATTAGTAAGAGAAGGTAGGGATGTTAATAGCCTTACCCTTTTGTTTTCTGTATCTTCGTGGGCAATGAAGAATTCCGGATCGTAGATCTCCAAGGTCCATGAGAGCATCTGGACCGTTGATTTCTCCACGTTCAGGGAGTCATGGAAGAATACCCGGGTAGGAGCCGATCTGAGCCGTCCGAGCGACGGAGGCCACGTGTCGCGAGATCTCCTTTTTTTGGGAAATCGGGAATCACGAGATCGGGAGTCCTGGTAACAAGGGATCGGGGCTTTCCATGGTGGAAACCCCAGAGAAGTCGTAGACCGTCCATCCATTTGGGATGCGTGTTAGAGACCTGGAAAAGAGTCGGCATAGCCGCCATCGGGAAGTCGGACTCCTTGAGGTTGAAAGGATCGGGACATCAAAAGTCTCGAAACCCCGAGAGCTAATCGAGACCGTCCATTTGAGAAGGACGCGTGGCAATCATTAGCGCCATCGGGAAAAGTCCCGATAAGGAAGCCATCCATTGGCATTTGGTTCATAGGGATATCGGAAATCTCGGTGACAAAGTGTTCATGCAATTTGGTTTCACGAACCGCGAAATAGCGAGGAGCAGCGAGAACCGTCCACCCTAGAGGACGCGTGGCTAAGATCGAAGAAATCGAGAATCTGTGCATCGGGAAATTGAGGGTTCTGTTGACAAGAGGTTTGGTGCATTTTGACACGCGAAACCCTGAACCCCAATAAGAGATAAGACCGTGGTCACAGGTTAACGGTCATATGGTTCGAGGCTTATAGTCAGGAGGGCTAACGCGAAAGGAGCGCGTCGGGATTCGGGGAATCGCGAGTTCTGTGGGCGAATGTATTTTGACATCGCAAACCCCGAAACCCCGATGAAAGGATATGAATGTGGTCATATAGAGGGTGGTCGTGTGGACCAAAAAGGTCTAGTCCAGGGGACTAGCGGAAGCTGACGTCATATCGGGATATCGGGGATTCTGAGGACAAAATGTTTATGTATTCCAACGTTGTGATATTCAAAACCCCGATGGACAGGAGAGATTCTGTCGGAGGATCTCTGAGTCTGTCCTGACTGTTAGATGTGGAAATAAGACGTTGACTTAAGCCAGGACGTGGTTATTCTTTAGGATAAGTAGCGGGTAGATATGGACGGTCAGAGTCCACCCGCCCAGATCTACGGCTGAGGATGCATTCCGGAGCCCCCTTGCCATTCTACCTTTAATGGGGGGGGGTCTGGAATTGGACATGCAACTCTTGAACGGTCAAGATTTACTCACCGTGATCAACGTCTTCCCAGTAGATTCCGGAGCCCCCTTTCCATTCTACCTTTAATGAGGGGGGGGGGGGTTCGGAATAGTGTGGCATGTGAAGTGGGGCCCCTCCTGTCAAGATGACCACCGTGTCACATCTCCCTCTCGCCACCTGTATTACACCCAAACGCACGACGGGGCTTGTTCCCATTGGCAGATTCTCTATCCTCGATGAGGTTTATTCCTATTGGCCATCCGCTGACCTCCATCCCTATGGGATGCACGTTAGCCCTGATGGGCTTCGACGGTTGCAGAGTCGAGCGTGTAGATATTACAGTAGCCCGAAGCGCGAAATACCAAAGATGTTGCGTTCAACTTGAACCATGAACATGTCCCACGATCACATGGGAACGGGGTAGGAGAGAGATAGAGCCAGCTTACGCTGGACCTCCTTGGTTATTTAAGGGTTCGAGTCCGACAGAGGACCGGAAAAATTTGATTTAGGCAGCAGGTGTGTTACAGTCCCCAAATACCGTGAGATTATGGATGCCAAGCTCGCAGGCTTGTGTGACTCCTTAAAGAAGAGCATAGGCTTATGTTATGTTATCTGTTATTTGTCATTATGCCCAGACTCCATTCAAAAGCGCTGACAATATTCCCCCTGGGGAAAATAATAACCCCTCCTGCACCTTCCTCCCCGATCACTTCACTTGTTATTGAAACACATATATTTCATAAATTTTAGAGCTTTATTATGAATAATAATTGTAGAATAAGTTATTGATTTGATCATGTAAAGATAAAAAATAAATTTAAGAGAGTTTTATTGTGTAATAACTTGGATATATATAAGAAAAACTTGAATTAAAGTTAGGCAATTTGTTGTAGTGTGAGAATATTAAGTAATTGTTGTGTTGAGAGGTGCATTCTACAACTTGGTATGGAGTAGATTGTCTTAAGTGAGTGGATATAATGTTGACATCGACTTTTCATAGTTAAATAATAATATACTTTAATAATAATAATAATAAGTCAACCATTTAATATTATTTAGCATAAGATGAAATGTATATTATATAACACCAACCTAGGTCCATCTTAACCCTAGACCTATCAAGCATCAAGAGAGATCAAACCCCTCGATTTGCAAACCTTCACTCAATTTTTTCTACCATTAAAAATTTGTGCACTTAAGGGGTTCGATCTATCTCAATGCTTAATAGATTCAGGGTTAATATGGATCTAGGTTGGTTGTTAAAAAAATTGATAAAGTTAGTGACAGGTAAGCATGTAAGTTTCCAAAACCATGTTGTTGGGATCTGTTATGAGCCTAGTGTGAGTAGCATTAATTTTCATGAGTATCGAAGTAGATATTAGTCTTCAACACCCCATCTTGGTTTTGTTCTTCAAATGTTGCCTTCGAGAAGACTTGCCTATTTTGTCACTACAATGCATTTATCAATACTGAATTCACAATTTATAATTAAGTTGTTGAAGTTACTTATATTGTCACATTATTTTGAGTTCATCAAATTAGTCTTCATGGTGGCTTCTTGTTGTGGAACTATATATAAAATGTTATCACAATTCAACCCTCCCCTTTCTTGAGAAGATTGGGCCATCTTCCAAGGGCACATTTGGGGAGTATGAAGATGGGACCAGAAACAATAGGTTAGGATTCTTCAATAACTCTAATTTGAAAAAGCAGGTCAATGGTTGGTTTAGGGCTAGTGTGTAATACTTGTGAATGTGAATATTTTTTGAACCAACTAAGTAGTGTTTATATCTTGTCACCATGGATTTTAAGAAAATATTTTGATCTCTTAACTACCCTAACAAAGATGTCTCTAACAACCCATTCAACTGTGATTGTTTCTTGGAACAAAGTTCAACAACCGTAAGAACATTTGGGATCACTAAAGACAAATGAGAGGGCATGTGTGTGTTCCATTTCAATACTAGCATCCCTCTCCTCTTTCCCTTGCAATTCAATTCATCCACTAGGCCTCAAATATCTTCATGATGCTTTTCAACACACTAATGTAATAATTCTTTGATACACTCCATTTACTTGGCTTTGAGAGAAGGGATATGTAGAATATGATCAACTAAGAGTACAAATAAGGAGGGCTTCAAGAGGTGTTTAATTATATTTGGGAAGGTCAACCTTCTTCATTGAAACTACTCTTCTTTATCTCATGATAAGGGTAGGTAATACCTTATTTTGGGAAGCTACAATATTACTTCAATAGTGAGGTTGTTGCAATGCATAATACCTTAATCTTTATCATCCATGGCTGAAATAAAGTGATGGAATGTGATTGTGGATGTGTTGTGACCCATACAACAACCACTCATTATTTTTAATTTCTTGAATAAATGATAATGGGTCCCTTATGAATTTTATTTCATTACGATTTGTTTTTTTTGTTATTTGGTATCTTGATTAATCCATTCTTGATCCAACTTAAGCTTCCTAATAAAACCCTTGAATCAAGAATAATTAAAAAAAAAAAAATCAAGTCTTGTAGTTTCCTGATGGCCTAGTGAATCGATGATCTGGTGGTCAGGATCATTTTCTTTTTAATACTCTACATTAACTCCCTCAACTCTGGTGGTTTGGTGGGTTGATTATCCATTGAACGGGTTAGGTTTTCTCTTCGCTCTAACATTGAAAATAGTGTCCCAATCTCGTGGTATCCTGATCTCTCGGTGAGCCAGTGAACTAGTTAGATCGGACTGGGATTCTCCACACATTACGTTATGTTCAAAATAAGAAGCCTGGTCTCTCGGTACTCTGATGGTGTGGTTAATCAAAGATTATATCAAATATTGAAAGTGCTTAACAAAATTAAATCGGCCTGGGTCTTATCGCTATTTTAAAAGCTTAAACATCTAAAAGATCTTCGGTGAGTCGGTGCTCGGTTAACGAATGTTTCCTCGCATTTTCAAAAAACTAAATTGTCATTTCTCCATTGTTATCCCCATCTTGTGGGATAACTAAGGAGATGATGTCTCAAGGCCCTCAAGTTGCATATATCGAGTGTGTTATAACAAGATTTGCCTCAACATTGCTATCTTGCACAGAGTGCCTTTTTCCATTTCCCTATGTAGACTTGTCATCCTTTTTTGATGAATCCAGAGCTAAAATACATGTTTTCCCACATATACTCACCCTATCCACTATACGGCATGAGTATACATAGGTTGCTCTACTACATCCCGTGTACATTGGGATTTGTACCAGAAAATACAAAAATGAAGTAGGGTTTCCATGTCACGACAGAAGATCTCTGATACTTGGCCTTCCATATACTGGAAACGTCTCGACTCGGCCCTTCAGTTGCATTTTGAAGACTATAAGAACACAATTTCAAGCTATGGAAAAGAGGATAAAGCATTCAACTTTGAGAGCAAAGTTACTTGGGAGAAATACTTCATATTGAGTTTTCATCCCTTTGTCCCTCAAGTTTGAACACAGTGTTCAACCCCCAAGAGCTTTCCCTATTGTTGAGAGAACCTCATTGTCTCTTTTATATGAGCTTGCCTATGGTGGAGGATTGAAGTGGTGGAGGCCCAGTTGGAAGGAACTTGGTTTCTTGGTTTCGAATCGTGCCGACACGGAAGTCTGTAATGTTTTCGCTTCTGCTGATCATTTATTAATAGAAATACTCCTTTCCCATCCAATTGGTATCGTGCAAATATATGATTATTATCCATGGGCATATTTGTAATGTTTATTAATGGATTATGTTATCTAATGTGCTAACCCCTTTATATTATCACTATATACTTGCTCTACTTGTTTTTTGAGAACTTGTTGCAGGTACAAAGCTTTGGGTCAAAGTACTCAACAGTGGAACATCATCAAACATTGAAACAAGGTAGGCTTCTTTCTTATCTCTCTTGCACATTGGTTTATATAACATATGTTGGAATTTAGTAGATTTCTGCAGTCATACCTGTCTGTTGTGGTTTACCCTGGCCATAGAGAGTTTTTCCCTCGTAACAGAATTGGAGACTCCACTGGGGAAAGATCTTCTTTCTAAGGGTTGAAGTACTTTTTCTCCTTGCATTGCTCTTTTTCCTTTTTGTTTCTTGTCGTATCAAAGCTTGACAGATTTTGTTCACTCTGGGTTTGAGCTTTCAGCCTTTTGCACTTGCCTGGCCTTGTTTTCAAGCATGTACGCACCTTTTTCCTTGACAGTCGGGTATACACGCGTGTTGTCTCACTGCAAGTTGTGTATATACGCATTGTTTGCCTGAACAGTCGCGTATACCACTTTTCCTTGCATGTTTGCTTGGATTTGTGATTGTTGGGTAGGATTTAATGATTGTTGAGCCTTCTTAGGTCTCTGTAGTGCCTGTTGAGCTTCTCTGGGTTGACAGGAAACCTGTTTGCAGTTGAATTTTTGGGCGTAGTCTTTCTCATCATTTTTCATTTTTGATTTGTCCTTGAACTCTGGGTTGTTGCTTGGCTACTTGGTATTCTGCTTGAGTCAGTTCGTTTATACACAGTAGAATTTATATATCAGGTTGCTTTTCAGTCCATGCATTTTGTCTTTAATATATTGAAAATACAAAAAAATAGGCATTTTACATTCCTTGGCATTTTTGTCTTCTGAATCTTTATCATTAGCTTAGTGCATTTAGTGAAAGATTGCATTTTACTTCTGAATTACAGAGTTGAAATTGAAAATTGCACTGTTTTTATACGCATATCATTCATTGAAAAATTAAAATTAGAATTTTCATTATATTTACATGTATTTTCTTGAAGAGCCTTAATATCATGAGTTTCACTTCCATACCCTTTTGAGTAATCACGGCCAATAAAATTTATGCTTTAAACTAAAATTGATTAGTCATGATTTTATTTTTAGGGTGCACAAACTAGTCTAGGATTTAGTGCCTTGGAATAAGATTATGTAACTTCTCTAAGGCAATTAAATCAACATATGTGTCTGAGACAGGGAGTTGAGAAGTCCATTGTATAATTGGTAAGATCATGAGGCTCCGCTCACACCGGAGTTAATCACAAGGTCGCACGAAGTTAGTTGAAGGGATAACCCTTGCATACTCGCCTAGCGTTAGAGATATTTCTGTGGATTTATTCGTATTTGGGGATCTTCCTAGTACCCATACCTCTGTGAGAGGCGGTGCTTTCAAGGTTTCGGGCTTTGCTACCCTGCCCATACGATAATCCAGGCTTACGATTGCTCGCCTATGCAACGGTTATAAAGTGGTTTATTAGTTGCTTGACTTAAGTATCTCATAGGTTACTTGCAGGGGTTATTTTGCTTGTACGATGGGTCAGATAGGGGTCGAACAACACATAGCCTTTATGGAAGATTACCTCTCCGGGGGGATATGACTGACTGGTTTTTAAGCCCACGAGGGCCCCTATAATTGATTCTGTTACCTCCAAACTTTAGGGGGGAGTCGCGGGTCCCTCTTGGACGAGACATACCTTCTTTAGCGAGGGAGGTCACTCAGCCACTTTAGCCCGTTTGCATGCATATTGGCCGTTTGACTTTTGGTATGCTCTTTGACTACTAGTTGGCCTTAGAAGTCTTTTTTGGGTGTCATCATCATGGATAGCGGAGTTTATTTTGCTCCCTCATTTACTGCTACCCATCCCATGATACCTACTCATTTCATGGGGACGGATCCTTCCGCTTTTACCAATGGTTTCCAGAACTATAACACTCAGTCTGCACCTTAGGTCTCTAGTCATTTTTTTGTTGATATGCCTTCACCTGTGTAATCCTCTCCCTGGCCCACGTATATGAATCCTAGCATTGGATCAGGGGCACCATGTCTCTGATGCCTAATTCTTCATTTGATATGAGTCATGTCCCCATGGGAGGTTGGAACCTTCCCTCTTATGGATCCAATGCTAGTTATGCTCTTCCAGGAGCCAATGCTCAAATGGGCGCTTATCCCACTTATTACGCCCCATCCATGTATCTTTCATCTTCCATGTCGGTTCTGTCGAACACTTTTTCCATGAGAGGACCTCAAGTACCTCCAAGTATTTCGTATGGGGAAAATCAATTTTACGGTTCGGGCTATCCTCTTTACGGGACCCCTTCACAAGGGGGCAACATATATCATCACTCAAATAATTCTTATCCTACCTCGGTCTCTTCACAAGCCTCTGTGATGATGCTTGTCTAAACCTCTTCGGACCATTTTGGCATAAGCCACCACCTTTCTGGACAGGGACAGGGGGTACACCAGGATCCTTCCTGGCTTGTAATGTTTCAAAACCAATCTTTCCCTGGACCTTGGCATCAAATGCCACAATCTACCGCTAGCCCGGTCACTATCAATCAGACTAGTGCTCCATCACCGACCTCTGTCAGTCACATCAGAGATGGGTCAACATTTTCTACAAATTATGTCGATAGCTTGCACCCAAACTCTGCCAATTATGTTGGAGGCACCACCCTTTTCAGCCCGAGTCACATATGTGTGACATCTCCAACCTCGATTCATCATATAGGGGAAGACTCTCTTACCTCTACCAGTCATGACGAGAACGTGTCACCAGTCATTGCCAACAACGTTGGGGGCATCGAGAGGCCTAGACATCTCAGACGTAAGCCTAAATTCCTTTACAGAACTTGTGAAGGAAGTCATCTTACATGTTTGTGTCCAGCTACTGCTGAGATACCAGAAGCATGGAGCTCTCCCAAGGGCCCATTAGATTTTGAGACATCTATGGTTTCCCCACACCCTGTCCTTCCTTCGATTGACACATTGCTTTCTTCTCCTGACCTCACCCCCTTTGTCGAGGGTGATGTGTCCCCTATCCATGTTGTCATGCATCCTCTTCAACCTAGAATTGAAGAGGGGGTCATACCATTGCAATCTATGGTCAATCCCACTCTCCTTGTAAATGGCAATGCAACCTTCAGTCATGTCATCAACATTCCTAATCCTACTCCTTCTGAACGAGAGAGATTTATTCTTCCCCCAAATCCTCTCCTTCCAAATCTTGACAAGGTTCCCTTCGATTGGGATGACCTGATGGGGCATCCCATACCCCCACCTATGTATTTTCCATTAAGAGACATTATTTGAACCATCACAGAAACTATATACTCTGTTAGCACTTTCTCCTCCTCAACTTGGAGAGCTTTGGGTTTTCCCAAGCTTTTGTCAGCTATCCGTAAGATACCGACCTTCTGCAGAAGACCGGTACGAGAGCCTTGGCCTCCCACTTTATATGTTGATTAGAACAACGTCAAGAGTCTCAGTTAAGCTCTTTTCCGACTCATCTAAAAAATGAAAATATTGTCGAGTGATTATTGCCTTTCACACTCGTTAAATTGGATTTGAAAGGTCATGAGTCTTAGTTAAGCTCTTTTCTGACTCGTTACCAAAAATAGAAAAGATCATCGAGTGAACTTGTCTTTTTCACACTCGTAAATTGGATTTGAAAAGACGTATATTTGGCACAAGTTTATCCCTTTTTCACACCAAGTAGACTAAAAGACATAAAAAAGGACATTTTTTGGCGTTAAGTTGTGATTGCATCTCATGCCCTCGCTAGCAGTATTAAGCCTTTAGTCGGTTCTCTCTTTGCGTTATAAACCGTTGCCTAAGCAATTTTTGCATCCTCAACCAAGCAGAGCCTTGTTTATATCCTTCACAATTTGACACCCTATACCCTGGAGGGAACATCACCCTGAGTGTCCATCTCCCGCATGCATTTCCTTGCATTGAGCATAGGTACGTTCCACTGCTAGAACTAGTTTTGCTTACTTGTGACACTCATTTCCTCCTCTGTATCATAGCATTCATTTGTTATGAAAAAATAAAAAAAGACAGGCGAGAAGGGATTACTATATTATAATTGGCAGTAGTCATGTCGCCTTTGAACAAAGCACAAAATTATTGAGTCCCGGTGTCATCATAATTTTGGGTTTAGCATGGCCTTAGGAAGCTAATATCGTTACAGAGTTTTTCTCTACTGAATGGTTATTCTTCCAATCCCTATAGAGAACATTATTGATGCCTCCTGCATCAAATAGTTACATCATTGAGTCTATGCTCTTGGAGTCTACCACATGTCTCATGCTCTTGTTCAAAGGATGTCTATCAACTTGTGTCGACCATTCCTCAGAACTCTTGACTTTGCATGTCGGCCATACCCTTAATTTGTCTCAGAATCACATGATACTATGGTCTTATCATGCACCCTGGCCCTACTTTCATCATTGGTAGGTCAACTTGAACCCAACAATCGACATTTCGTCATTGGTTGGTGACTGGGTGGTTTCCCTTGTGTTCGACGACAAGACATCTATTCACACTTTGGGATTCGTGCAGTGTCTTGGATGCCATTAGACTTATTGGTGGTTTCCACGCCTTTGTTAGCAGTTTTCATCATTGGCTGCTATTCAGAGGGTCTTTTTCGTGTATCGCTTGCATTTGGCACATACAAAAGATGCACATGGTCGTTGGTTCGTGAACATGTTCTCCATCCAATCTCCACCAAATTATGAAGCTCCTACTTTGTTCCTCATTCTGACTGATGAGAGATGCCTCAATGATCTCCTTTTAGCGGGTCTCTTTCCATCAACTTCAGCTCATTTATTTTGGATCTGAGACCTAGAGTTTTATGAGTACCTTGAGACTTGCAGTCATTAGTGGTAGGCTCTATCGCAATTGACAAATGGGAATACATCAATGTCTCCCGATCAATGGATTCCTCAGGTGTTCGACATCGACTCCTTTATTCACACTTGTAGGAATGTGCTCGGTGCCTTGATACCTACTTTCATTATTGGTAGGTTGTCTCACGTTTATTAACGGTATACCTCAATGACCGGTAACCAAACAATGTCTCTTTGTGTTCGACCTCAACTCCTTTATTCACATGATGTAGACTTGCACCTTTGGCGGATGTGTAGAAGACTTGAAGACATCACTATGTGGTCGCAACTTTCCTGAGTTGTTGCTTCCTTTTCATTGGACCATCAACTATTTGACTACAGTAATCATGAGACATTAGATTATACTCCATCGTATACAAATATCTTCAGATTGGTTTTGAGACTGGTTCTATTGGACCTTGTTCGTGATTATGACAACTTTTGGTATATAACCACATTTATATTTTCCTATTCATGGCCACATACACTTATTTGGTATATTTTCCACATGGATCTGCATTGTATTCTATTGGCAACCATGTATGTAAAGTCAAAACATAATGTAATGAGCAACTAGTCTTTCCAGCTGGGTTTACACCACTCCACTTCTGGGTTATTTATAAAGTATTTCAGCCATCGCAGATACTTCTCTGATCTCACACATTAGGGGGCATCTGTTATAGAAATATTTGCCTCAACATTGCTATCTTGCACAGAGGGCCTTTTTCCATTTCCCTATGCAGACTTGTCATCCTTTTTTGATGAATCAAGAGCTAAAATACATATTTTTCCACATATACGCACCCTATCCACTATACAACATGCGTATACACAAGCTTCTCCACTACAACCCGCGTACATCGGGATTTGTGCCAGAAAATACAAAAATGAAGTCGGGTTTCCATGTCATGACATGAGCTCTCTGATCCTTGGCCTTCCATATACTGGAAACGTTATGACTTGGCCCTTCAGTTGCATTTTGAAGGCTATAAGAACACAATTTCGAGCTATGGAAAAGAGGAGAAAGCATTCAACTTTGAGAGCAAAGTTACTCTAGAGCAATTACTTCATATTGAGTATGCATCCCTTTGTCCCTCAAGTTTGAACACAGTGTTCAGCCCCCAATCTCTTTCCCTATTGTTGAGAGAACCTCATTGTCTCTTTTATATGAGCTTGCCTTTGGCGGAGGATTGAAGTGGTGGAGGCCCAGTTGGAAGGAACTTGGTTTCTTGGTTTTGAACCGTGCCGACACGAAAGTTTGTAATGTTTTTGCTTCTGCTGATCATTTATTAATAGAAATACTCCTTTCTCGTCCAATTGGTATCGTGCAAATATATGATTATTATCCATGGGCATATTTGTAATGTGTATTAATGGATTATGTTATCTAATGTGCTAACCCCTTTATATTATCACTATATACTTGCTCTGCTTTTTTGTTGAGAACTTGTTGCATGTACAAAGATTTGGGTCAAAGTACTCAACAGTGGAACATCATCAAACGTTGGAATGAGGTAGGCTTCTTTCTTATCTCGCTTGCACATTGGTTTATATAGCATACGTTGGAATTGAGTAGATTTCTGCAGTCATACCTGTCTATTGTGGTTTACCCTGGCCATAGAGAGTTTTTCCCTCGTAACAGAATTGGAGACTCCACCGGGGAAATATCTTCTTTCTAAGGGTTGAAGTACTTTTTCTCCTTGCATTGCTCTTTTTCCTTTGTGTTTCTTGTCGTATCACTGCTTGACAGATTTTGTTCACTATGGGTCTGCGTTTTCAGCTTTTTGCACTTGCCCAGCCTTGTTTTCAAGCCTGTACGTGCCTTTTGCCTTGACAGTCGCGTATACACGCGTGTTGTCGCACTGCAAGCTGCGTATATACACACTATTTTCCTGAATAGTCACGTATACCACTTTTCCTTTCCTATTTTCTTGGTTTTGTGATTGTTGGGTCGGATTTGATGATTGCTGAGCCTTCTTAGGTCTCTGTAGTGCCTGTTGAGATTCTCTGGGTTGACAAGAAACCTGTTTGCAGTTGAATTTTTGGGCGTAGTCTTTCTCATCGTTTTTCATTTTTGATTTGTCCTTGAACTCTGGGCTGTTGCTTGGCTACTTGGTATTTTGGTTGAGTCATTTCGTTTATACACAATAGAATTTATATATCAGGTTGCTTTTCAGTCCATGCATTTTCTCTTTAATATATTGAAAATACAAAAAAATAGGCATTTTACATTGCTTGGCATTTTTGTCTTCTGAATCTTTATCATTAGCTTAGTGCATTTAGTGAAAGATTGCATTTTACTTCTGAATTGCAAAGTTGAAATTGAAAATTGCATTCTTTTTATACGCATGTCATTCATTGAAAAACCAAAATTAGACTTTTCATTATATTTATATTTATTTTCTTGCAGAGTCATAATATCATGAGTTTCACTTCCATACCCTTTTGAGTAATCACAGCCAATAAAATTTACGCTTTAAACTAAAATTGATTAGTCACGATTTTATTTTTAGGGTGCACAAACTAGTCTAGGATTTAGTGCCTTGGAATAGGATTTTGTGAGTAAACTTCTCCAAGGCAATTAAATCAACATATGTGTCTGAGACAGAGAGTTGAGAAGTCCATTGTATAATTGATAAGATTAGGAGGCTCCGCTCACATCGGAGTTAATCACGAGGTCGCATGAAGTTAGTTGAAGGGATAACCCTTGGATACTCGCTTAGCATTAGAGATATTTATGTGGATTTATTCGTATTTGGGGATCTTGCTAGTACCCATACCTTTGTGAGAGGCGGTGATTTCAAGGTTTCGGGCTTTGCTAACCTGCTCTTACGGTAATCCAGACTTACGATTCCTCGCCTGTGCATTAGTTATACAATGGTTTATTAGTTGCTTGACTTAGGTATCTCATAGGTTACTTGCAGGGGTTATTCTGCTTGTACGCTGGGTCAGATTATGTTCAGACAACACACAACCTTTATGGAAGATTACCTCTCCAGGGGGATCTGACCGACTGGTTGTTAAGCCCACGAGGGGCCCTATAACTGATTATGTTACCTCTAAACTTTAGCAGGGAGTCTCAGGTCCCTCTTCGACGAGACATACCTTCTTTAGCGAGGGAGGTCACTCAACCACTTTAGCTTGTTTGCATGCATATTGGCCGTTTGACTTTTGATATGCTCTTTGACTACTAGTTGGCCTTAGAAGTATTTTTTGGGTGTCATCATCATGGATAGCGGAGTTTCTTTTTCTCCCTCATTTACTGCTACCCATCCCATGATACCTACTCATTTCATGGGGACGAATCCTTTCGCTTTTCACAATGGTTTGCAGAATTATAACACTCAGTCTGCACCTTGGGTCTCTAGTCATTTTTCTGTTGATATGCCTTCACCCATGCAATCCTCTCCCTATCCCATGTATATGAATCCTAGCATTGGATCAGGGGGCACCATGGCTCCGATGCCTAATTCTTCATTTGATATGAGTCATGTCCCCATGGGAGGTTGGAACCTTCCCCCTTATGGATCCAATGCTAGCTATGCTCTTCCAGGAGCTAGTGCTCAGATGGGTGCTTATCCCACTTATTACACCCCATCCATGTATCTTTCATCTACCATGTTGGTTCCATCGAACACTTTTTCCATGACAGGCCCTCAAGTACCTCTAGGTATTTCGTATGGGGAAAATCAATTTTACGGTTCGGGCTACCACCTTTATGGGACCCCTTCACAAGGGGGCAACATATATCATCACTCAAATAATTCATATCCCACCTCGGTCTCTTCGCAGACCTCTGTGATGATGCCCGTCTAAACCTCTTCGGACCATTTTGGCGCAAGCCACCACCTTTCTGGGTAGGGACTGGGGGTACACCAGGATCCTTCCTGGCCTGCAATGTTTCAAAACCAATCTTTCCCTGGACCTTGGCATCAAATGCCACAATCTACCGCTAGCCCAGTCACTGTCATTTATACTGGTGCTCCATCACCCACCTTTGCCAGTCACATCGGAGATGGGTCAACATTTTCTACAAATTATGTCGATAGCTCGCACCCAACCTCTGCCAATTATGTTGGGGGCACCACCCTTTTCACCCCAAGTCACATCTCCAACCTCTATTCATCATATAGGAGAAGACTCTCTTACCTCTGCTAGTCATGACGAGAGCGTATCACTAGCCGTTGACAACAATGCTGGGGGCATCGAGAGGCCTAGATGTCTCAGACGTAAGCCTAAATTCCTTTGCAGAACTTGTGAAGGAAGTCATCTTACATGTTTGTGTCCAGCTACTGCCAAGATACCGGAAGCATGGATCTCTCCCAAGGGCCCATCAGATTCTGAGACATCTGTGGTTTCCCCACACCTTGTCCCTCCTTCGATTGACATGGTGCTTTATTCTCCCGACCTCACCCCCTTTGTCGAGGGTGATGTGTCCCCTATCCCTCTTGTCATGCATCCTCTTCAACCTAGAATTGAAGAGGGTGTAGTAGCCAAATAAATTTAACGTCAAATAATTAATCAAACAAAACAATAACTTCTACTTGATTTATGAAACTCGGTAATTTCTTATAAATTCAGCACATACGCATATAAATTGATCAACGAATAATAAAATTCATAACAGAATAAAAAAATACGTAATTTAAAATACCTGGGTCTGATGCTAACCCTCCGTTTTCCATTTGTCTTGTTGACCTTCTTGATGTTGCCTTGCCCAGCTTGAATCCACGGACCAACTCTGCCCAAAACCGATTTTCCACCCTGCCAACTAGGACAACTACCTAGCTCCAGGATACCATATGGATATCCTGGCCCCCGTGCTCAAAACCCCCAACAAAACCGGTGCCCCCTGTACTAACCCTTCCCGACTACAAAACTCAAACTCCCCTGCACAATCCAAGAGAACCCTCCAAAATTTCTCCCTGTAGAATGGTAATCCCTCCTTCGTAAACCTCCTCCCCTCATATCCTCCTTCACCGCCCTTTCGTCATTTTCTTCCTTACCTACACATTTATTACCTTATCCCCTTATAATTAATATCTTATCCCTTTATAATTAATATCTTATCCCTTTATGTTCAATGTCTTATCCCTTCCTGTGTACGTAAGTCTTTAACAAATTAAACTTATTAACCCCTTTTAATTCTTTACTCAATTAGTTAATGAGTCAATTAATAATTAATTAATCATTGACAGACATGAACAAGTAATAAATAATAATTAATTAGTTAATATTATTTAAGAAGTAATTATTTTTTAGCTAACTTTTTAGGACAGTTAGATTATTAAATTAATTATAATTAATAATCATATACATCTATTTAAGCAGGGTCGTTACATACACCCACCCTTCAGGAAACTTCGTCCCGAAGGTAAGGTATCTTATGGTACAAAGGAAAAGAAACATGGTTCACACATTCATAACAAGTAATCGACATTATCAGTAAGTAAGTCAAGAAAACTCATACATACTAGTGTATATGTACAAGAAATGCATGTGTAGCTAGTACATACAA
>ML783090.1:270324-284156 GCA_009831015.1 Picea engelmannii | reverse complement strand
TGTCGTTGGTCATTGTCCATATACGAAACATATTTGACCAGTTCCATAAATCTGATCTCATATTCTTCTACAGTTCTGTTTCCCTGTACTAAGGCATGAAATGCCCCTACCTGTTGTTCCTCGTAGTATGCTGGTAGATATTTTCTTCGGAACCTTTCCTCGAAAAGTTCCCAAGATGCTGTGTCTGGGGTAAGGTGCAGTTGTCTTTCCAAGTTGCCCCACCAGTTCAAGGCGTTGTCTCTTAACTGAAAAATGGCGATCTTTGCCTTTGAGTTGGATGCATAGTCCCTTAAGGAAAAACACCTTGTCATGCCTTCCAACCATGCTTTCACGCATTCATTGGCGTGACCCCCGACAAACTCCAGAAGTTTGATCTTCTGCAATTCTCACATGATTTCTTCAGGTGGAGGTCCTCCCTCTGAATCCCTTGACGCTTCTGGATTACCCGTTCTAGACGGTGGGGGTTCCACTTCAGTCCCTGCGGGTTGTCGCCCCTTCAAAGTCTCATTAATGGCTTCCAACGAGCGCAGTATGAGAGCTAGTTCGGGCGATGGTGGTGGTGGCACTGGCGGTGTTGGCGGTGCTTGCGACGACACTCCCTTGCCTCGACTCCCTCAAGTCCTGACCATCCTGTATGCTTTAACCTGCATCAACCAAAGTTGTCAGGGTGAGTTCCAGGATGTTTCAAATTGGTGCTACTCAAACTAGAAACAGGGTTAGGCGTAAGTTTTCTTTACTTGTCTGTAAACGAACATTACTCCTTTAGGGGATTGGCTAGGTTAGGATTATGATTAAGTGTCTAAGCTTGATTTCTTCGCCCCTATGAAAAAAAATATTGGTTCCCTTGCCCTGTAGCTACGCTAGCCTTACACCATACTTGCTAATTCCTATGCTTACTCTCCTAGTGTGTATGCTGCCTCCTCCCCGCCTGTCCTAGTCTAAGTCCTTTTAACTTTTCGCTTACAACTAAATATCCTCCGGTGCTTGACTCGTGAGCTTTTCCTTGGCGCGTAGTGTTGGCGATGTCGAATGTTGCATTGAGATTTAGCGTTGATTTTCACTGGTGGAATGGAGTGGAGGGACTTGGCACTCGACTCGACGAATTGTGTGTATAGTCTCATGAACCTGACGCTTGGACAATCAGAGTTTATACTTGGGATACAAAGATCAACGACACCAAATAAGCCTTTACCTTGATTTCTGGTGCATTCACTAATTATGATTCAACTCGGTTAGCTGGCTCCGGATCAATAGGTTAGGTAATAAGCCAGTTAGTCTTAATCTTCATACTGTATCTCCCTAATAATAATACTACTCTTATCCCGACAGTGTTACCATTAATCTAAATAAGTAAAATAATTTATTTGTAAAGACTTATGAGGGCACGTTGGCATTAGTGTTCTTCTTAAGGCTTTCGCTTGGTGGGTGGTCTTGGGTTCAAAACCCATGGACCTCTAAAATTTATACTTAGCCCTATATTATTAAATTATTTAAATTAAGACTCATAATTATATATATTTTTAAATAATTTAAATTTACACAAGCGTATTAATACTTTTAAATAAATTATTAAAACTAAAAATTAATATATATAAAAAATGATAATATAATTATTCAAAGGCGTATTAATACTTTTAAATAAATTATTAAAACTAAACATTAATATTACTAAAAAAAAATATAATTATTCTAAAAAAAAACTTACTTTCAGTTTAGCGAGAGTTTAATGTGCTCCGTGGCATTCGCTGGAAGCCTTTAAGGTCGGGCTTCTGGCATGAGGCCCACATGCCCGGCCTCGAATCTCAGTACTAGAACCTAAGCTCTTCCTTAACCCTAACACTCCTTCACTTCCGCTTCTTTCCTCTGCCGCCTCTCGCCTCTGCTTTGTTCCTCTGCTCTTGGCGCTGGTGTTGGTCTGGTTGTTAGCGATCAAGACAATCCTTCAAAGCCTCACAATTTAGTGATAAGATCCCGAGCCACTGCCAGGTAAGTATCCACTACCCATACCACGATACATATATACAGAGATACAACTAGATACCTTCTGGAGATTTTTTTTGGGGTAATCTGCGATCATTTTCGTTTGGGATTTGTTTTGTTTGTTTTTAATTTTTGTGGGCTTTGATGCATTTGAAGGTACGTAGGATGTTTTAGTTTTTCCCTGTAGCTCGAAAATCAGCCATGGGGTCTGAAATCTAAGCGGTGTATGCATGAGGTATATTTGTTATTATTAGGATTGCAATTATTATTATGGCGGTGAGAAGGATGAGCTTGTTCCCTAATGAAGTGCTGGAGCATGTATTGGCATTCCTGTTTGATTGCTTCTCATCCATTATTTCCCTTAACTCACCACTTCCATCGCCATTGCTGCAATCCTAGAAGAACAATCTCTTCTTTGAACTCAAAACCTAAATTGCAATACACAAATTTTGTACTGGAGTGAATTGTGCTGAAAAATTAGTCGAGAGAGATCATGGGGCGGGGGGAGATAGAGTTGAAGAAGATAGAGAGCACAAGCAATAGGCAAGTGACATTCTCGAAGCGACGGATGGGGTTGCTGAAAAAGGCACAGGAGCTTTCCGTCTTATGCGATGCTGAGGTGGGCGTCATCATCTTCTCTAATACCGACAGACTCTACGACTTCTCCAGCTCCAGGTTTTCCTCCATTAACTTGCCATCTACCATTATACTGCCCTTTCTGTAGTTGTATAATCTATTTTTATGCATAAAAATAGCGAAGTTTTCCCAATCGGATGGAAATTGATTGAGTGCAGTGCAATTTTTTTTTTTGTTTGTTTGTTTGTTTGTTTGTTTTTTTTTTTTTTTTTTTCGGTTTCATGTTTTTCTGCTTAAACTAATTGGGCTGTAAAGGTTTCTTTTCTATAGTTTCATGCTTCTTATTTTGTTTTTTTCGTTTGATGGTGCCCAAAACGTAAATGTACCTGAAACGAACGGTTCATAAACCTTTGCTTTAAATAAATATAACATCGAACGAGAAATAGTAACAATAGGATTTTTCCCAATCTAAAAGTAATTCTATTTGTGTGTGAGCTTGATCAGTTATGGTCAGGCATGGAAATTTCGTTGATTCATCTCTGTAACATTTCGGGTAATTACTGAATATATGAATGTGGGCCTGCTTTTGATGGCGATGAAGTTAAGGATTAGTGCCAATTTTCCACCCTGCCCAACTCTGCCCAAAACCGATTTTCCACCCAGCCAACTAGGACAACTACCTAGCTCCAGGATACCATATGGATATCTTGGCCCCCGTTCCCAAAACCCCCAGCAAAACCGGTGCCCCTTGTACTAACCCTTCCCGACTACAAAACTCAAACTCCCCTGCACAATCCAAGAGAACCCTCCAAAATTTCTCCCCGTAGAATGGTAATCCCTCCTTCGTAAACTTCCTACCCTCATATCCTCCTTCACCGCCCTTTCCTCATTTTCTTCCTTACCTACACATTTATTACCTTATCCCCTTATAATTAATATCTTATCCCTTTATAATTAATATCTTATCCCTTTATGTTCAATGTCTTATCCCTTCCCGTGTACGTAATTCTTTAACAAATTAAACTTATTAACCCCTTTTAATTCTTTACTCAATTAGTTAATGAGTCAATTAATAATTAATTAATCCTTGACAGACATGAACAAGTAATAAATAATAATTCATTAGTTAATATTATTTAAGAAGTAATTATTGTTTAGCTAACTTTTTAGGACAGTTAGATTATTAAATTAATTATAATTAATAATCCTATACATCTATTTAAACAGGGTCGTTACAGAGGGGGTCATACCATTGCAATCTCTGGTCAATCCCACTCTCCTTGTAAAGGGCGATGCAACCTTCCGTCATGTCATCAACATTCCTAATCCTACTCCTTCTGAATGAAAGAGATTTATTCTGCCTCCGAATGCTCTCCCTCCAAGTCTTGACGAGGTTCCCTTCGATTGGGATGGCCTGATGGGGCATCCCATACCCCCACCTATGTATTTTCCATTAAGAGACATTATTTGAACCATCATGGAGACTATATACTCCATTATCACTTTCTCCTCCTCAACTAGGAGAGCTTTGGGTTTTACCAAGATTTTGTCAGGTATCCGTAAGATACTGACCTTCCGCAGAAGACCGGTACGAGAGCCTTGGCCTCTCTCTTTACATGTTGATTAGAATAACGTCACGAGTCTTAGTTAAGCTCTTTCCCGACTCGTCTAAAAAATGAAAATATTCCCGAGTGATTTATCCCTTTCACACTCGTTAAATTGGATTTGAAAGGTCATGAGTCTTAGTTAAGCTCTTTTCTGACTCGTTACCAAAAATAGAAAAGATCGTCGAGTGAACTTGTCTTTTTCACAGTCGTAAATTGGATTTGAAAAGATGTATATTTGGCACAACTTTATCCCTTTTTCACACCAAGTAGACTAAAATACATAAAAAAGGACATTTTTTGGCGTTAAGTTGTGATTGCATCTCATGCCCTCGCTTGCAGTATTGAGCCTTTAGCTGGTTCTCGCTTTTCATTATAAACTGTTCCTTAATCAATTTTTGTATCCTCAGCCAAGCAGAGCCTTGTTTATATCCCTCACAATTTGACACCCTATACCTTGGAGGGAACATCACCCCGAGTGTCCATCTCCTGCATGCATTTTCTTGCATTGAGCATAGGTACGTTCCACTGCTAGAACTAGTTTTGCTTACTTGTGAAACGTGTTTCCTCCTCTGTATCATAGCATTCATTTGTTATGAAGAAACAAAAAAAGACGGGCGGGAAGGGAGTACTATATTATAATTGGAAGTAGTCATGTCGCCTTTGAACAGAGCACAAAATTATTGAGTCCTGGTGTCATCATAATTTTGGGTTTAGCATGGCCTTGGGAAGCAGATCTCGTTACAGAGTTTTTCTCTACTGACTGGTTACTCTTCCAGTCCTTATAGAGAACATTATTGATGCCTCCTGCATCAAATAGTTACATCATTGAGTCTATGTTGTCGGAGTCTACCACATGTCTCATGCTCTTGTTCAAAGGAATTCTATCAACCTGTGTCGACCATTCCTCAGAACTCTTGACTTTGCATGTCGACCATACCCTCAATTTGTCTCATAATCACATGATACTATGGTCTTATCATGCACCCTAGCCCTACTTTCATCATTGGTAGGTCACCTTGAACCCAACAGTCGAAATTTCATCATTGGTCGATGACTGGGTGGTTTCTCCTGTGTTCGACGACAAGACATCTATTTACACTTTGGGATTCGTGTAGTGTCTTGAATGCCATTAGCCTTATTGGTGGTTTCCTCACCTTTGTCAGCAATTTTCATCATTGGCTGCTATTCAGATGGTATTTTTCGTGTACCGCTTACATTTGGCACATGCGAAAGATGCACATGGTCGTTGGTTCGTGAACATGTTCTTCGTCCAATCTCTACCAAATTATGAAGCTCCTACTTTGGTCCTTGTGCTGACTGATTAGAGATGCCTCAATGCTCTCCTTTCAATGGGACTCTTTCCATCGACTTCAACTCATTTATCTGGATTTGAGATCTAAAATTTTATGAGTACCTTGAGACTTGCAGTCATTAGTGGTGGGCTCTCTCGCCATTGACAGATGGGAATACATCAATGTTTCCTGATCAATGGATTACTCAGGTGTTCGACATTGACTCCTTTATTCAGACTTGTAGGAATGTGCTCGATGCCTTGATACCTACTTTCATTATTGGTAGGTTGTCTCGCGTTTATTAACGGTATACCTCAATGACCTGTAATCAAATGATGTCTCATTGTGTTTGACCTTGACTCCTTTATTCACATGATGTAGACTTGCACCTTTGGCAGATGTGTAGAAGACTTGAAGACATCACTATGTGGCCACAAATTTCCTAAGTTGTTGCTTCCTTTTCATGAGACCAACACCTATTTGACTACAGTAATCATGAGACATCAGATTATACTCCATCGTATACAGATATCTTCAGATTGGTTTTGAGACTGGTTCTATTGGGCATTGTTTGTGATTATGACAACTTTTGGCATATAACCGCATTTGTATTTGCCTATTCATGGCCACAAACACTTATTTGGTAGATTTTCCACATGGATCTTCATTGTATTCTATTGGCAGCCATGTATGTAAAGTCAAAACATAATGTAATTAGCAACTAGTCTTTCCAGCTGGGTTTACACCACTCCACTTTTGGGTTATTTATAATGTATTTCGGCCATCGCAGATACTCCTCTGATCTCACACAATAGGGGGCATCTGTTATAGCAAGATTTGACTCAACATTGCTATCTTGCACAAAGGGCCTTTTTCCATTTCCTTATGTAGGCTTGTCATCCTTTTTTAATGAATCCAGAGCTAAAATACATATTTTTCCACATATACGTGCCCTATCCACTATACAACATGCGTATATGCAGGCTTCTCCACTACAACTCGCGTACATCGGGATTTGTGCCAGAAAATACAAAAATGAAGTTGGGTTTCCATGTCACGACAAGAGATCTCTGATCCTTGGCCTTCCATATATTGGAAACGTTTCGACTCGACTCTTCAGTTTCATTTTGAAGGCTATAAGAACACAATTCTGAGCTATGGAAAAGAGGAGAAAGCATTCAACTTTGAGAGCAAAGTTACTTTGGAGAAATTTCTTCATATTGAGTCTGCATCCCTTTGTCCCTCAAGTCTGAACACAGTGTTCAACCCCCAAGCTATTTCCCTATTGTTGAGAGATCCTCATTGTCTCTTTTCTATGAGCTTGCCTTTGGTGGAGGATTGATGTGGTGGAGGCCCAGTTGGAAGGAACTTGGTTTCTTGGTTTCGAACCGTGCCGACACACAAGTCTGTAATGTTTTCACTTTTGCTGATCATTTATTAATAGAAATACTCCTTTCCCGTCCAATTGGTATCATGCAAATATATGATTATTATCCATGGGAATATTTGTAATGTTTATTAATGGATTATGCTATCTAATGTGCTAACCCCTTTATATTATCACTATATACTTGCTCTGCTTGTTTGTTGAGAACTTGTTGCAGGTACAAAGCTTTGGGTCAAAGTACTCAACATTGGAACATCATCAAACGTTGGAACGAGGTAGGCTTCTTTCTTATCTCACTTGCACATTGGTTTATATAGTATATGTTTGAATTGAGTAGATTTCTGCAGTCATTCCTGTCTATTGTGGTTTACCCTAGCCATAGAGAGTTTTTCCCTCATAACAGAGTGTCGAGAGACCACATGACTAGAAGTGTCCACTTGCATATAAGGAAGCTCGCTCTATCACCACAGTTTGGATCCATCATCAACGCATCCACCACACCATCTAGCTTCTATAAGGCACACAGGTCTTGCTCCATGATGTATTGTGGCAGGTAGTCACCCTAATTGATCTAGATGGATTTCCACACAGGGAAGGACTTTACGTTGTTCACCAAGTCGATTTGCAGAGTGGTGAAGATGGTGAATTTATGAGTTTTATTTTCTCATGCATTAGTGCTTTGTGAGAAAAAAGTCCCATGCATTTATTGTATGCTTTTATGAGATGCTCATGCATTTAATTATGCTTTATGAGCTTTTGAAAAAATCATATATTATTATTCACTTTTGATGTAAAATGATTAATACTTGTGAGTGAAATTAGACTCACGTATTTATCATTAAATTATAATTTTATGTGAGAAACCACCTCACACAAATTTGCCATTATTCTCAATTATAGGTTGAGAGAATCAAGGGCATGGATGAAGAGTCTTTGGGTGGTTTTGAGACTTTTCCCATTATGTGCTTGAAGATAGTTTGAGATCCTACATTCCTGGATCTTGTTTTTCCTCTTTTGTAATTAGATCCTATTATTGTGGATCTAAGAATTAATGTTCTTTCTTAGGAGAGGGTGAGGAAAAACTATATAATGCCTTATGTGAGCCCTTTGAAAGGGAAAGAGTAATGGAGAATTAATGAGTGGAGTTAGAGAGCCATAGTGCTACCACTCATAAATATTTAAGAGACTTATTCATGTAAGGAATTTTTCTTCTTGATGTATGGAGAGATATGAGTGTGAGTGGTCTTCTTAAATCCTCATTGAAGGAGAAGGCATCTCTTATGTAATCACTTATGAGAAGGTCCCAACATCTTTTGAAGAAGGAATGAAAGCGATCTGTATTGCAATTGAAGCAGGTCCAGACACGTAGCCCAGGGAGGGTGAACTATGTTAGCAACATTGGTTGTCTCTCTCTTGTCTTTTCATATGCTTATTTTGTTTTGAGTTCATGTGTGGTATGTATTATTTTTTAAAAGCATGATTAATCATGTATTCACATGCCCTTTAATCCTTATGTAAATACTTCGTCAGAAAAAAACGATTCTTGATTGAAAACTTGTGTAGAGTAAGTACTCACCCGTTTTCAGATCATGTGGTATCAGAGCTAGGCTAACTGCTTTGCAGGATGGGAAAAGGAGCGAAGAAAGTAGAAAAAAATTCAAGAGTTAGAAGAGATAAATCACAACATTCAAGCTGAAAATGCAGAGTTGAGGAGACTTTTGCAGGTTGCAGAAGAAGAGAAGCAAGAGCTTCAAGAGAGGTTTTCAACTTCATGGATAAGTCCTCAACATAATTATTGAAGAATTGCAACTCGAATTGCAAACCAAGGATGATCTATTGGCTAAGTTGTAACATGGTAAATGAATGGAAGACAAAGAGCCTTCTATCGTGGATGCACAAACTCAAACAGAGGTATATGACGTTTCTTCATGTTCAATGTTTTCTCAGTATGAAACTAACGTGGGCATGAATCTCCTCATGAAGATAGGATACATAGGAGGTGGACTTGCCATTCATGGCCAAGGAGTCATTAAGCCATTAGAGGTGGTACAAAGACCACGATTTGCAGGTTTGAGATATGGTCAAGAGGCGATTTGAGAGTGCTCAAAGTCCGTTGAAGCAAGAGCCACTTCAAAAACCATTTCTACATCATTGAATTCCAAGAGAGGAGTCAAATCATCTAGTCCTATTCCTCATCGGATTTACAACAAGGATAAGCCTGGAAGGTATAAGGGTCATGTTCAGTCAAATTATTTCTTTGATTTTAAGAAGCATGATTCTTGCAATATGCATTCTTGCACTTGATCTTTTAACCGTGATGTAGCCAAAAATCACAAGAAGAAAAATTGGGTAAAGAAGACAAGCACGCCCACTGGAAATGAAACAAGACAGAAATAACCCCTTTCACGTCCTCATGACAAGGATATTATGTTAAAGGAGAAGTGAAGGAACTATTGCACTCATTGCGAGATGAGTGGCCACTAGATTGGAAAATGCTGGAAAGTTCATCCTCATTTTTGTCCAAAACGTGGCAAGAGATTCGTACAAGGTCCTGCAAAGAAGGAGGAAGCAGATGAAGGAGTTATTCCAGCAACAATAATCCCAGAAGCATTTCTTAAAAAATATCAACTATCCAAGGAGCATCCATTTGAATGGCTTAGTAAGCAGTGGTTATTATTTCTGCAAAATTGAAATATTTCTATTAGTTAACATGTTTTGCAACTAAGAAGAAAATTTTTGGCATCCACCAAGAGCATGGATGAATGTTTCCATAGAAGGAACCATTGTTGTTTTGCTCAGAGAAGGCCGAACTTGCATCCGAGGCACTCGTGCAAATTAAGTCTTTGATGGAGTCATTGTTCGAACATTCCATATTTATGAGGAAAATGGAGAGAACGTCTTCAACATATTGGATGGAATGTCCTATTTGCCACCTGTGACAATAGTTTTATTGATTTTTGTGGTGTCTCTGGTATTGAGATTTCAAAGAAAAAGAAAAATCTAATTAGAGGTCATGGGCATATGCAATCTGGATTTAAAGAGTCGTTGAAGCCATGACAGATCCATGTATTGCAACCTTGGGTTTTTCCAGGTTTTTCCATGACAACTTTCTCTGTGATGTTCTGTGCCAAGATTCCAGCGAGACGAGGAGCGACAATTATACCAATGAGGAAACCACACAGTCGCACTAGCTCACAATGAAGCACATGTTATCAGGCCTCTTGATGCACACACTTGTGAGAATCAATATCTTGATGCCAAGAGATGTAACAAGAAGTGGTTCTGTCCTTGGTTTCTGCCATGAGATGAGGAACACTACAGTTTGTTAAATATATTGTACCCTCAATAGTATGACCGTACACTGCCAGCTGTCATGGACAGTTGTACTTTCTATTTTTGTCTTGCTTGAGAATATATAGCTCAACCATCTTACATTGTAACTAAGTTCTGTACGTTCTGTACTTCTTCATACATTTTCAATATACTGGTCTCTTCTCTCTACATTTCTCTTTTCTTCACAATTTATCATGGTATCAGAGCTTCAGGTGTAAGCCTCTTCACACAGTCCGGAGAGCAACTCGATCCTCACAGTGAAGAGCCTCACGGATCTTGAGAGCACGTGACACAGCCTTTTCACAAGGCTTGGAGAGCTGTCGACAATACTCTCAAAAGATCATCATAAGAAGCTTGCGGAGGAAGCAGAGCGTACAACGCTCGAAAGATCCTGGACGAAGAGAACACAGAAGAAGAAAACTTTAAAGAAACCTGCACAATTTTTCAAGAATCGTCAAAGATTGACGAAGAAGAGCTGCAAAACGTAAGTTCACTTGAAGAACTCGAAGAAAACGCTCAAAATTGTTAAAGATTCATGCAGAGGGCTGAATCGTTTAAAGATTTACGGGAAAACGCTCAAATCTGTCAAAGATTGTAGCAGATAATGAAGAATTCGTGTGTTTCTTTCAAATCTTTGAAAGATTCACGAATCTTTCTTCCACAGGTGAAAAGAATAGCCACTGAGGCCATAAGATTCGTCTTGCGAACGAATCCAGAGCGGGAAACCCATCCAGAAGGGATGAGGAGAGCGCGGCAAAGGAGAAAGCATTTCATCCCTCAGATCTTGCGCAAAGGCCCAAGAGCCGTTAGATCAACAAGAAGGTGCATGACGGTTAGTCGTTTGGAGTGCACAGGAGAACTTTTAACTTGAGAAATCCCGACGTCATCTTGACCGTCCATCAAGAGACACGTGGCGAGATCCTATTCCATCGCAAAATCGGGAATCGAGAGTTGGACAAGCAAAGGAAACTTCTCTCCAAAAACTTCGATACGCGATATCGCGAAATCCCGAGAAGACTTGTGAGCCGTCCATCTCAGAGGACAGGTGGCAGCGGATCAACGCATCGACATATCGACATTCGGGGTTTCAAGTTGTCAAAGAAATTTGACATCACAACTCCAGATACACGAAATCACGATCAGATCTCAGCCGTCCATTTGACTGAGCACATGGCGGACATCGAGCAAACTGTCGATGTTTCGACAATCGGGGTTTCACGTTGACAGAAATCAGGAGCATCACAAGTCGTGATATCCCGAGGCTGAATCAGGACCATTCATATTTCAAGGACGCGTGGCGTAAATCCGAAGGCTCGAGAATAGTCCCAAAAAGGAAAAGCCCATCAGCATATCGGGATTCGACAAATCGGGAATCCTGAGAACAAGTGATCAGGTTTCTTTACAGTGAAATCCCCGACGCAGATCTAAGACGTCCATCTGATTGAGGACGCGTGGCAGAGATTGAGGCTTTCGGAAAAATCCTTATAAGAGAGTTCATCGGCTTTACGGGATTCGGCAAATCGCGGATCCAGGAGACGAGAAGTCCGAAACATTTCAAATCGCGATATCCCAAGGAGAAATCAGGATCGTCCATCTGTTAGGACAAGTGGAATGCACCATCGAAAAATCGAAGATCGTGGATTCGAGGAGTCAGAAATACTCGACATCAGAACTCGCAAAATCCTGATTCACGATATCTCGATAAGATGTGGACCGTCCGATCATCAGCAGATCTGGACCGTTGAAAAGTCCAAAGGTGAATTCTCCTGTTTCGGCATTTTGAAATGTAAAAAAGGGAAAAAGCCCGTAGCGCTTTATCACAAGGCGTGTGGTCACATTGCAAGGAGACCAAGGGCCAATTCAGGCCTGATAAGCTCCCATCGGCCATCGGAAAATCGACGTTTTCACCGATCGAAGGTAAATATCAAATTTTCCTCTGTACTTCTGCAAATTTTTTTTAATTCAAAAATGATGGCGTCGTCTAGCAATCTAGGCCCAACTCAGGTCCGATTCTTCTTGGTAAGAATTACGAATTTTGGTCTCTTCGAATGAGGTCGTTCTTGCAAGCACAAGAGTGCTGGAAACCAGTGGATCTTGGATATGTGGAACCAGATCCAGTCGCCCTCATTGCCATGACAAATGCGCAGAGAATTTCTCAGGCAACTCTGAGGACCAAAGAAAACAAAGCGAAATTCTGGATTCAGAACTCTGTGGATGATTCGATTTTCTCAAAAATCATAGGTGCTGGTACTTCCAAACAGGCCTGGGACATCCTCAAATCTTCCTATCAAGGAAATGACAGGGTCAAAACAGTTAAACTGCAGACCTTGTGGATAGAATTCGAGACTCTCAGGATGACATAGTCCGAAACAGTGGATCAGTTCATGACCAGAGTCATGGGAATCGTGAACCAGATCAGACTGATTGGTGAAACCATCACTGATCAACGAATTGTTGAGAAAATTCTCAGAAGTCTACCCAAGAAATTTGAAATGGTTGTAACAACAATCCTTGAATCCAAGGATCTGTCAAGATTTTCAACAGATGAGTTAATTGGTTCTCTGGTGACACATGAGACCAGACTACATCTCACAGATGAGTCAATCTCCAATGCCTTCCAAACTCAATTCTCATTCAGAAGAGGGAAAGGCATAGGAATAAGTAGAGGAAGAGGGAACAATCAAAGTAATCCTCACTAGAGTGGAGGYAACAGACAACAATCTCAGAATCCAAATTTCCAAGGTCAAAGGCAACATCAACAAAATCAATATCAGAATTTCCAGCCTCAAAGAGGCAGAGGGAGAAGATCTAATGAAAAAACTAGCATACAATGCTATTACTGCAAAAAGTATGGGCACTATGAATCTGAATGCAGGAAGAAGTAGGCAGACCAGCTCTCAGGCAGAGCACATGTGTCAAATCATATGGGAGACACCTCAAGAGGTATGTTTCTCTCATGCCACAAAACTTCACAACAACCTAAAGATCTCTGGTTGCTGGACAGTGGATGCAACAATCACATGACAGGTAACAAAGAATTACTTTCATGCCTTGATTCTTCAATCTCATCTGATATTACACTTGAAAATGATCATTTAGTCAAAGTTCAAGGAAAATGAACTATTCCTATTCTTACTAAACAGAATGAAAAGAAAGACATATGTAATGTCTATCATGTTCTAGACTTGAAACATAACTTGTTAAGTGTAGGACAGCTCATTGAAAAAGGATATAAGGTACTTTTTGAGGGAGCATCTTGTAAAATCTATGATAGAAAACCTAGCAGAAAATTGTTTTCTGAAATCTATATGACTCCAAATAGGATGTTTCCCCTTACCCTCAGAACTGCAAATTTGAGTCAACCTTATGTACAGAGTGCATCAACCCTGAATGAAACAATGGTTTGGAAAACAATATTTGGACATCTACCATTTCAGAGTCTAAGTCTTCTTCAGAAAAACTCCATGGTCAAAGGTCTACCTATCTTTAAAGAGCAAATTCCCCCATGTGAGTTTTGCATACTTGGAAAACATAAGAGAACTAGTTTTCCACAGTCTTCCAATCAAGCCAAACAACATCTTGAACTAGTTCACACTGACCTATGTGGACCAATGCAAACATAGTCAATAGGTGGTAGTTTTTACTTTCTAACGTTTA
>ML783090.1:252098-268840 GCA_009831015.1 Picea engelmannii | reverse complement strand
ATCAACTTTTTGGTTACACAGATAGTGACTTTGCAGGCAGCCTAGATGACAGGAAAAGCACATCAGGATATGTTTTTCAACTGGGCACGAACCTGATTTCATGGGCATCAAAGAAGCAACCCATTGTATCAATATCTTCTGCAAAGGCAGAGTATGTTGCAGCTACCTCAACTTCTTGTCAAGCTGTATGGCTGAGAAGATTATTGAAAGACATGTCACAAACAGAAAAGGATCCTACTCCTATTTTCTGTGACAATACATCAACAATTGCATTATCCAAGAACCATGTGTTCCACAAGAAAAGTAAACACATTGACACTCGGTTTCATTTCATACGCGAGTTAGTCAATAATGGTAACATTGCACTACACTTTTGTGGTTCTCGAGATCAGCTTGCTGATATTTTCACCAAGCCACTAGGAAAGTCAGTTTTTGACTTCCAGAGACAACAGTTAGGCATAGTTAGTGCTGCTGATTGTAACTGTTGAGTCTAAGAGGGAGTGTTAAATATATTGTACCCTCAACAGTATGACCGTACACTGCCAGCTGTCCTGGACAGTTGTACTTTCTATTTTTGTCTTGCTTGAGCATATATAGCTCAACCATCTTACATTGTAACTAAGTTTTGTACGTTCTGTACTTCTTCATACATTTTCAATATACTGTTCTCTTCTCTCTGCATTTCTCTTTGCTTCACAATTTATCACAATTGTGAAGGTGGATTTGTATACATGCGTACAGGTTTGGTGAGGTCACAGATGATGTACGTTGGTTCTCTTGGCCTCCATTCCCAGTCACTAATCGATTTCCATTCCAAGCATTCCAAAAATAACGCACAGATTCCATTTTCTTCAATGCATATTTCCTTCAATGTAGATGATGTAAATCAATGGCAACTATGTTGTAACGTGAAACAGGGTTGAGTGGGCCGTCATAGCTGTAGGTTGCAACTATTAATCTCAGAAGGAAATACAAGAAGAACATGAGCATGCAGATGATGTTTTCTTATCATGGCTGTCAGAATGAAACATTTGAATATTCGAGTCCTGCATTGTGTCGATTGTGCTAACGATTCCAGCTTCGTCCGCTTGGATTTAGATGTGATACAGGTGTTATTTTCGCTGTCAATCCTCAGAAAACCACAGGCATGACAGCTGTTAGTTTCGTTGTCAATCCCCAGGAAATCACAGGCGTGACAAGTGATTTTCATTGGTTGTTACCTATGGCGTTGGGTTCACTACGTTAACTGCCATAGTGGTTCATATCGTGCCCATCAAATCTCCCGATGAAGTCAACAGTTGCGCAACATCTTGGAGAAAAATAGCTGCGATATATTCTCTAGCATGATCTTCATTTACAAGTGTTGAGAATGAGTTGAAGAAGTTGTTTTTCCAGAGGGGATAGCACAAGGGATGAAACTTAGTCTCCTTGAATACATACGTCGATGGCAATGTTACATACTACATTGGGAAATATAGAGTATCCACAAGTGGCTCATTGGATTCTCAGGAAGACTTGCGACCAGTTCACATGAATTCCGAGGTGACATATGAGATCTTGGTGGTGGCAATGCCATTTTTATTTTTATCCAATTTTGTTTGATATATATTTGACTATTGGGTCAATTAATAATCAAACTCCAAGCATAATTGTTTGAGGCTGTCAACGGAGCTTATGCTAGAGCCCGTATGGAGAAAGTTGGCCAGGAAGCATTGAAGACCATATGCATTTACCAGGATTCGATCTGGTTTTCTGATAGAATTGTTTTGTTCTGTGCAACAATTACAAACATTCCTTTTCGACATGATCTTTAATGAGAATATAAACATATTTGTCATGAGAATCTTGTTGGTTCTTAGAGACTCATGCAGATCGTTTGGATGAATCTTTTGTTTCCAGGCAAGGTGAAACTCTTTTTTCACAATGATGACATAGCAGTCCTGGCTAGAGAAACGACAGGTAAGCCTCATTGTTGATCCGGTCGTGGCAACGTAGTCTTGTAATATTGATCGGGTCGTGGCAGCATAGTCTTGTAATATTGATCGCAGGACATATTACAACTGGGGCGCTGAGATTGGGGTGCTTATCCATGGAGTTATTGCCACATAATCTTCCACTAAGTGCTTATACTTTGCATTTTGACTTGGCCATGTGCACTATTTAAAGTGGGTTTTGATACCTTGGTTAATTCTTTGGTTAGCATCTTCTTTTTGGGTTTTACATTATAGTGTAACTCATATATAAACTATTGAAATCCATTTTCATAAGGTTGTGATCCAGGTGGATATTGGTGGCCACTCACCTTTTTCAACTCGCTTAAAATAATTTTTTCATAATTGGACAATTTACTATTTTTAGCAGTTTTAACTTTCGAGGTCATTTTGAGGGCCTAAATGAAGGTTTTTCGGGATCGATATTCTCAATGATAGAGAAAGGCATGATTGAGCCCCCAAAATGAATCTCCTCGACAATACCTTTCCAACGGGCTATCGTGCGCCTAAAACGGAGATCGTATGCAAAAGTTACGACCCCAAGAAGTTGATGCACTGATTTACCCAAACGGAACCCACATGACTTTTGGCGCTTCATCTCCTAGGGTTAGGTTTTTGGATGTCTAGGGTTTTTGAAATTCCTGTTTATTGTAAAAAGGTCTTCAGAGCCTCATTGTAATCATCTTCTTGCAAATGAGCGCAACTGTCACATCTCTTTTCAGAGACAAGCCACCACCATTCTAGCAAGCTTGTTTTCCGCTGCATTTTACAGTTTCAACTTAATTCGTTATTGAATAGAAAACCAATTTTATTGTATCTATGTTATTCTATGTTAAGCATATTTTAATAATCTGTATTCATTTCGTTATGCTCATAAAATACGGATCAGGTTTCCATATGCCTAAGTTAAATTGATGGCAGTCAAGGGGCATTTATTGTTGCCTATTGCACGCGATTTGTAGTGGGGTTTTGTGAGTTTACCTTCTAGTGCATATTTTGGCAATGATGCACATTTTTGTAATGGGTACATATAACCATAGAATTTTTCCATTGGTGCATATCTCGAGATCCAATTGGCATAAGAATTGCCTTCAAATTTTGATGTAATTTCCATATAAAAGCCATGAAATTGGCTTGAAAACATCATGTAAAATGATTATGAAGCATTGTAATGGATTTTTAGAAACTCTTGAGTGAGGAGAGTGAGAGGCGTTATTTTTGTGCCTTAATCCTTAATTGGCTTCATTGTAATCATTATGTAAACAGTTGAATGGGGTGATTTGCCTAAGCCATTTTGGTGATTCATTGTAAACTTGACCAAAGAGGGTATTTATAAACTCTTGGCAAGTAAGGTACTCCAAAGATTGAAGTATATGTCATCAACTATAGGTTGCAAATTTATGCAGGCGTGGGCTTCGACATTTCAGCTCCGAAGAACATAGGTGAAGGAGACAAGGGCGTGCCTTTTCCAGACATTTGCTTTGCAGCAGTTGCAAGTGTTGGCTTTGCATTCTGATTCTGAAGTATGTGTGTGAAGGACTCTTGAAAGAATGCTCCTTTTGAGGACATTTGCATAAATATAAAGTTGATACTTTTGGAGACCAAAAGGTTCTTTGTGGGGAGGCGCGATCCAGATGGATTTCCACACAAGGAAGGACTTTACTTTTTTCACCAAGTCGATTTGCATAATGGCGAAGATGGTGAATTTATGAGTTTTATTTTCTCATGCATTAGTGTTTTGTGAGAAAAAGGTCTCATGCATTTATTTGATGTATTTATGAGATGCTCATGCATTTAATTATGCTTTATGAGCTTTTTAAAAACTCGTACATTATTATTCACTTTTTATGTAAAATGATTAATACTTATGAGGGAAATTAGACTCATGTATTTATCATTAAATTATAATTTTGGAAATTGGTTTTTATGTGAGAAACCACCTCACACCAATTTTCCAATATTCTCAATTATAGGTTGAGAGAATCAAGGGCATGTATGAAGAGTCTTTTGGTGATTTTGAGACTTTTCCCATTATGTGCTTGAAGATAGTTTGAGATCCTACATTCATGGATCTTGTTTTTCCTCTTTTGTAATTAGATCCTATTATTGTGGATCTAGGAATTAATTCTCTTTCTTAAGAGAGAGTGAGGAAAAACTATATAATGCCTTATGTGAGCCCTTTGAAAGGGAGAGAGTAATGGAGAATTAATGAGTGGAGTTAGGATCCATAGTGCTACCACTCCTAAGCATTTGAGAGACTTATTCATGTAAGGAATTGTCCTTCTTGATGTATGGAGAGATATGAGTGTGAGTAGTCTTCTTGAATCCTCATTGAAGGATAAGACATCTATTATGTAATCACTTATGAGAAGGTACCAACATATTTTGAAGAAGGAATGAAAGCAATCTGTATTCCAATTGAAGCGGGTCCGGAGACGTAGCCCAGGAGGGGTGAACTCTGTTACCAACATTGGTTGTCTCTCTCTTGTCTTTTCATATGCTTATTCCATTTTGAGTTCATGTGTGGTATGTATTATTGTTTAAAAGCATGATTAATCATGTATTCATATGCCCTTTAATCCTTATGCAAATACTTTGTTAGAAAAATGATTCTCGATTGAAAACTTGTGTAGAGTAAGTACTCGCCCGTTTTCAAATCACTAATATTTGAGACATTTAAGCATTTTGTATTGAAGCTATTTTTTATTATAGAACGCCTGCTTTGACATTATACTTTTGACCTTGTTTCACCTTGGTGAGAGTCATCGATTTCCTAGTAAGTGGCCAAATTTTGGGGAAGGGGTGCAACTGGGGGTCCCTTGATGGGTCAATGTACCATTCCCTACCATACTTATCACTTTCCACTCATTGCACTCCCATCACATTTTCCCTCTTCTAGGCCCTTTGAATTTTGTGACCCAAGAAGGGCATGTACCTCATTTCATGGGAAGAAGGGGTTAAAGGCCCAGGGGGATGATGGCTGGAAAAAGATAAAATCCTAAAATATAAACCTTCTAGATGCTCGCCTAGACAAGTCTTGAGAACGATGAATTGCTTCTCTTAAAATAATTGAAGGCCTGCAAAACATCAAACACATAATAAATATCTCGCTTGAATGAAAGACTAACACTAGTGAGTTATAATGCTTTGATGGTTACCCCTATGGAACTTTGTGGACCTCTTCTTTCAAGTGACACTGTGTTACTTCCCCCCCAGATAATTGATTCACTATCGGGAGTGCACACATGTTTGGATCATTAATTAATTAATAAATGACAATAAATGGGCTTGCAAAAAGGTTGCATTGAAGAATAAGGTGTAACACACCGGCTACAAAGGCACCCATAAATGAGATAATGTGAGCCCTTGTATGTCATGAAACTCATTGACCTGCGAAGACTAAATCCCTATCCATATCATCATCCACTACATGACTTTAAAGGGGCATCCTTGGGAGCATCCCCTACTTGAGGGTTTTGATCTACCCAATAGGACTTTGTGACACCCCTCCCATACCTAAACTTGGTCAATTGTATAGGGTCTTTGAGCACTTGTTTAATTTGATGAGGTATTTTTGATGCCATGTTTAGGTGCCTTGTTTATTAGATGTGGTTTTCACTTGCCATGATATTTTGAATTGAGATCCTTGGAGGGAATACCCTTTTGTTTTGCAAGACCTTGTTTGGTGAACAATTTTGGAGGAACAACCCTAGCTTGGGCTTCCATGGGGCTTGAATCCCACAGGTTGGATGCTAAGGGCCCACATGAAAGATCACGATGACTTGCCTTTGGAGGCCTAGAAGACACCTTGGAGGACATTTCCTAGCCCTCACATGCCAAACGAATTTCCTAGGAGGGACAAAACGTCACCCTTTGAGGCTTGACGTCACCTAGGGCTAGGGTTGGTGGTGATGGATTTGATGCTCATTGACACTGGGCATGATTTGACCAGAGGAGGCATGGATTGAGCTTGGTGCATGGAGAAGAGGCTCTAGGAGCCCCAACGACCTCCACCTTCTTCTCCAACGACTTGGAAAAGTGTCAAAACGTCTCCCTAAAGGGGTGATGTCATCTTATTTTCGGGTTTCTAATGTGAAAATGTGTAAATTAAATATTATTATTTGTGTAAAGGGGTAAGATAAGGGTTTTTTTATCCCTTATAGTATGTTTTTACCCTAACTAAGTGGACAAACTATGTTTTAAACATTTTGTATAAATAGAGATCATGTGAATCTCATTTCATAACATAACTCTCCCTCTTGTGAGAGGATATTGGCTGAAATTTGCGCCCTTCTTGGGAAATTCTCTTCATCTCTTTTGGTTACATTCTGTTGCTACGATTTATCTTTGCTATTGGTGGAAGAAGTGATGCGATATCTCTCTTGATTTATAGTGGATATTTCTTGGTCAAAGAAGGAGTTTATCTTGTTTATGTTTGCACTAGGTAAAGAATCCATTTTGTTGCTTCTTTCTTGGTTACAAATCTAATTTGCTAAGCTTCTTGGGGAGTATAAGTGCATACAACCCCACCAAGACAATCATTTGGTCTTGAATTAAGTTGTTGCACAAAGGAATACTAGGAGGAGTAAAAGGGTTTACACCCTCCTAGGGTTTTCCTTAGTTAGTTTTTCTTAACTTGGGGAGAAAAAGGGCTTACACCCCCAACGAGGTATCACAACTGGCTCTTTCTCTTTTAAAGACTCCATAACCCAATAGTTAGAGGAACTAATTGTTGGATTACTAAGAGGGGGGGTGAATCAGTAATGGAGCAATTTAAGCCTTTTTAACCATATAATGCAAGTGTTATATCAATGTAGCATTATCATCCAATATTTGCAGATTAAATAAACACTAAACAAATGAACAATCATACACATACACAATACACCAGTTTTTATTGGGAAACCCAAAGTGGGAGAAAACCACAGAATGCCTTTTCTTATATGTCTTGAAGAATTACATTCATTGGAAGCACCAACTTCCTTTGTTTTTCCAGCTGCAACTGGAAGGAGGCTCCAACCCCCTAGTTTCTCGGGCTACAACCTGAGGGAAGCTCCAACTCCCCAATTCTATGGCTACAACCCCCTATGTTCTCCAACTACAATCAAAAGGTGCCTACAACCACCTGTCCTTGCCTCGTCCAACTGCCCTGAAGTAGAAGTAGAATGATGGAACCATTGTCAAACTATCATTGTGAGATATACCATTGTACAACTATATCAACCTATACCACTGAACTGCAACCAACCTGTACAATTGCCTTGTAGTCAATCTGTACCTGATTTGAACATGTATCACTAAAATACAACAGGTACATGACCTGTAGTGCTACAACACACGTATGTACGTGCTCTATCTGTTATGCAACCCACGTATGTACACGACCAAACTCTTATGCAACCTGCGTATGCCTTCTAAAAACTAGGGTTTTCTTTCTCTTGAAAACTTCTGACCCTCTGTAACTTTTTCACATAGATCTATAGCCTGTCACTGTATCCAGACTATATTTGTACCCTATGCCTTTACCAAAAATATCTATATCTCTCTCTAGTCATGTGCCATATAAGTGTGTGTAAACATGAACAAGTATAATATCCCTCACATGATCTAGACATCAAACCCTTTCTGGTATTCATCCTTTCATTGCATCAACCACTTCACAAATACAATCTCTCAACTATGTACCATAAAAAACCTTAGCCATATGCCAAGAAATCCAATATGCGCCACAACTTTAACAAGATGTCTCAATGATAAATTATACCAACACTGTATTTCTGTAGATATGACTTATACAAAAGATCCCATGCAACCACTAGTCTCTCTAGGGAGAACCCTCAAATTTCCATAACCATTTCTCAAGCATACATCAAAATCCAACTATTCATAGAAATAAGACATACCTTTTGACCCAGTGGATAGCTCTGATGATTTTGATCACTGTAGACATTCCTGGGAGCTTGTTCTTAGAATCTAAAACCTCGGCTTCTTCATCTCCTCAAATTTCCATGTCTTTGACCTCAGGTACGTGCCCTGTTATACTGATAGCCTGCGTATGTGCACGTCCTATTGTATTGGTAGCCCGCATATGTACGCACCCTGTTGTACTACTAGCCCACATACACCTCATAACTTAGGGTTTTCAAGTATTCACTGTAATTCCTATACTTTCGTCGTCAACCCTTCGTGCTACCTCAGATTTTCGCCACTTCAGATGTATCAATGAGTACTTGCAATAAGCCTTACTCAACAAAAGATATTGAATGTGTTTAAGTGTAATTAAATGAGAGAGCCTTGCCTCTTATTTATAATTTCATGTAGGATTCCACTTTCCTTATTTTAGGGAGTTATCCATTAACTTTATTATTTAAATAATTTATTTTGCAAACACTTTGACTTTTTGGGGCTTCCAAATGACTTATGAGGGTTCTCCAACTTCACATGGCCATAAATCTCTAACCGTGAGGAGTTATGTGGCATTCCACATACCACCGGAAATGAAATGACATGTACTATCCATTTGAAATAGTCTTACCTACAAATATCTCAAAACTCATACCATTATCCATCAAATAAACTTGGTTCCATTACCCAAACCATTTTGCTACCGAAATTCACTACCAGACTTTCTTCAAGGGTTGACATCAATGAAAACCAACCTAATTAATCAAAAATCTCACCCTTTGGCATTGATGACAACACTTTGATGCAATACTGAAGTCATGCCATGCAATAATGAAGTCATGTCATGCAATACTGAAGTCATATCACGCTCCCCCTGTGACCATCGCTCCTTTGGAACCATGCCTCTGTGTTGTGCATTTGATAAATCTCTCCCCCTTTGTCATCAATGGAAAAGGTATCTTTCCATCCGGGGCTGCTCCCCCTAACTGAATTGTCCTCGGGGATACTCCCCCTGACTGAACTCTTCATGAAACTGATCTCTTGACCTGAACTATCCTCTTTATGGTGCTTCCTCGTGTAAATCTAAAACATATAAGATAAACATTCAAAAGCATTCATTTTGGAGTAGAATTTACTACGAGTCTCTAGCGAAGATACTCAAAGGCATCTCTTGGAAGCAGTTTGTAAAGATGTCTGCCACTTGTTCTTTTGTGCCCACATATTCAACTCTGATGTTCTTCTCTGCAACTTGTTCTCATAGAAAGTGATACTTTATTGGAATGTGCTTCGTCTTTGAGTGCATCACAGGGTTCTTTGAGATGTGCTTGTATTATCACAATAGATTGGAATGGGCTCATCATACTCAACCTGTATATCTATCAGAGTTTGTTTCATCCATAGAACCCGTGTACAACATGTTGTTGCTGCAATATACTCTACCTCAACTGTATATAAGGACATGGATGATTGTTTCTTGCTTAACCATGATACTAAACACTCACCCAAGTATAACACTGCTCCACTGGTGCTTCGTCGATCATCAATGAAACATGCCCAATCTGAATTTGTGTAGGCAATAAGTGATAGATCCTTTCCTTTTGGATACCATAATCCAAACTCTTTTGTTCCTTTGAGATATCTGAAAATCCTCTTCACTACTAATACATGTGATTCTTTTGGTGCTGCTTGAAATCGTGCCACCTGTCCAACTATCTGCATTACATCTGGTCTGGATGTTGTCACATATAGTAAGATGCCAATCATCGACGTATATTGCCTCTAGTCTGTAAACTTTGAATGATCATCTTTTCTCAACTTGCAACTGGTTTTCATAGGAGTGGTAACTGGTTTGCAATCTTCCATTCCGAACCTCTTTTGCATTTCTCTGATATACTTAGTTTGATAAATAAAAATTCCTTAGTTGCTTTGACGTATCTGAAGACCCAAAAAGAAGGATAATTCTCCAAGTAATGAGTATTGGCATAGGGACAGACCCGAGGTTCAACGCTACAGCTCACCAACAAAACCCTAACTACCAACCCTTTCGGCAACACCTGCGAAGCATATGAAGTCTCACCCGAGGTAGAGGCAAGGGTGGTTGCAAGACTCGGGTGTTTGCAACCTTAGCTGTGACACATATCTTTGATTCTAACACTTAATAATGCACTTAGAACTGTTGGTTCTTTAATATGCAGTCAATATCCACTTCGCTGATAACACAGGGCTTCACACCATTCACAATCATCTAACATATTCAAGCACTTAGCATCGGTAAACTACATCATATCTAACAAATCAGGCACTAAGACTATTCATGTGTATCAGATCTAACATCCTACATATCATTAGCACTTTAAGCATAAGCAGATCTATTCAGTCATCTCATAGCACTTAGCAAAATGGGAACATAAACACATTGAGACAAGCACAAAGCAACACAACACAGTATTTACGTGGTTCACCCCTACCCTGGGGCTACGTCCACCAATTCTTCTTCTTTATTAGCGTCTTCAATCGGTTACAAGCATAAAGCCATCAAAACCCTACTGCGCACAGGACAAAAGATCTACGCATCTTTCTAGATCCTTCTTCCTTGCATTACAACACAAAGCCTTTTCCAACTTCCTACAATGACTTGTACTTAGCCTTGCAAGTCTCATATAGGCACAAAGCATTCATAGACCTTACTTACACTTAGCATACATCACATAGATGCTGATCTATCCTCTAGCTCACTAGCTTACTATTTATACATACAAAATAGGCCTAAGCATGGGTAAAACCCATGGGCCAATATCCCAATCCTGTTACATATTCCCAAAAAACCAAAATGGACCCAAAAGTGGGCCGAGATCCCATGATGTCCGCTTCGTCTTGCGCTCCTCCTTCGATGGCTGTCGAAGTCCCAAAATAGGTTAATATGACCAAGAAACTCCCAAAACTTGGTCAAGGGCCAATAATGACATTTCATATTCATTATGTATGTCCTTTGCAAATTTATGGCTTAACCTGTCATGAGTACTTCCAAAAATAATATCATCAACATAAACTTCAATTAATAAAATATTATCTTGAGTTACCTTGATGTAGAGGTTGTTGTCTGCACTTCCTTTTCTGAACCCTGCATGTTGTAGATATTTATTGAGTCTAGAGTACCATGCTCTAGGAGCCTGTTTTAGACCATACAAGGCCTTCCTTAATTTACACACATAATCTGTGTTCTCTGACAATTGAAATCCTTCTGGTTGTTCAATGTAGACTTCTTCTTCAAGTTCTCCATTAAGAAAAGATGATTTTACATCCATCTGATACACTTTAATGTTTTTGGAGCATGCATAAGCTAAAATCAATCAGATTGCTTCCATTCTAACTAGGGAAACTGTCTCTTCAAAGTCGATTCCTTCAACCTGTGCATATCCTTTACATGCAAATATATCTTTGTTCCTTATAACCTGTCCATCTTCATTCAATTTATTCCTGAATACCCACTTTGTGCCGATCACATTCTTATTGTTTGGTCTTGGAACCAATTCCCAAGTGTCATTTTTCTCTATTTGATCCAATTCTTCATCCATGGCCTTATTCTAAAATTCATCCTTGCTGGCCTCTTCAAAATAGTTTGATTCAATCGTAGATGAGAGTGTTAGGTGCATTTGTTTTGGTGAACATATTCTTCTTCTAGTCTCAACTCCTACATCTTTGTTTCGGGTAATATGATTTGGAGGATGATTCTTCTGTACTCGTTAGCTAGGTGTCTTTGGAGGCACTTGTTGAACTTGCTCTTATGCTTCTATCAGATTATCTTCATCTTCCTCTTCTACTTCTTTTTCATCATCTTCTTCTTCTTAATAAAGCTATTTCATTGATTCATTTTCTTCTTCCTTTAATTCTTGTCTACCTGTTTCATCAATTGTTACGTTGATGCTTTCCAAAACATTGTTCAATCTCAGGTTGTATCACTTGTATGCTTTCCTTGTACATGAGTAACCAACAAGTACTCCTTTGTTCACACGAGAGTCAAACTTTCCCATTCTGCCATCTTCTCTTTTGATGTAGCATTTGCTTCCAAAAATTCTAAAGTGCTTCACATTTGTTGGTCTTCCTTTCCATAGCTCGTAGGGAGTTTTGTCAGTGTTGTTTCTGAGCATTAATCTATTTTGAATGTGAACTGTTGTATGTGTTTCCCATGTCCAAGAGATATCTGTCAATTTGGAATCCATTATCATTGTTTGAGCCATTTCCTGTACTGTCATGTTCTTTCCTTCAACAAATCCATTCCGTTGAGGTGTCCTAGCAACGAATAATTTCCTTTTTATTCCATGCCTACTGTAGTAGTCCATAATTTCATTTTCAACCATTTCCTTGTATACCTTGAAGTTTTCAAAAGCTTCTAACTTATTCCTGAGAAAGAAAACTGCAGTCATTCTTTTATAATCATCAACTAATAACATAAAGTATTTCTCACCTTTTAAACCCTTTGTTGTAGTTGGTCCAACTAGATCAGTATGCACAATTTCCAGTGGTCTTGTCGTTGAATATTCCTTTGATTTGAATCTGGTCTTTGTTTTCTTTCCTTGTTGACGCAGACGACACTCGGTACACGTCTGCGATCACCAGGACCTTCTTCTTCACGGGCCCGAAGAGATAAAATACTCTTCTTATCCCTTATCGGGACCCCTTCAATACCCACAGGACTCTCTCCCTACGATCTCCCCTTTGTCTTATCGGGAAATCGGGTTTCGCGTTATCTCAAAACTCGTGGGCACGTTCCTCGTGCTACACAAACCCCGAAACCCGATGGGTCTCAATGCCGATGCTTCTTCGTTCCTGTCAGGGATTTCCCTATCGGGAAATCAGCATACGCGATGTCGCGTTTCACTGGCACCATGAATCTCCGAACCCCGATTCGCGATGGCACCTGTCTCTCTCTCCCAAGCTCCTTCAGGTTAGACCCTTCCGCATATGACATGTCGTTCCACGAGACCACGACCTGCTCCCCGTCAGAGTTTCGGACTTCATGGTTTTGATATGCGTAGAACCTACGCTTCTGAAAACTCCGAGATGCCGAACCCTGATACACGTGCGGTCTCTCTCCTCCACATCACCGCTCCTTTCTCCGCTTATCGGGGATCGCAAAATCACGATTTCTATTTCAGCAATTCCTTTGTGAGCAAGAACCCCAAATTTCCGAACCCGACTCTTCGGGATCTCCCACCACGTGTCCTTGCTGCGATCAACTGTTCCGACCCTCTCGGGAAATCGCGGATCGCGATTTCAATATGCTTGATCCTCTTGTCTACGGAAATCCCGATGACCTTGATGTCTCAATGACTCCTCGGGTTCTTCCTCTAATCTGGGGACTTAACCCCTGCGCAACTTTCCAGAGATCTGTCGGCTAATGGGATTTCGCTGATTTCTCCTGCGAGCCCTGATCGTTGATTCTTCCCCTTTGAGGATTTCTTGAGAAACTACAAGTTCTTTCTCAGAACTTGTTCTCCAACTCCTGTATTTGTACTTCCTTCTCAAACCTTCCTCGACCCAAAACCTCCTGACTATCTTTCAACCATACTATGAAGGAACTATCCCTCTTGAGCTTGCGCGCACTACTCGCGCTCAACATTCAATGCTTTCTAAGTGTTGAATCTTTCAGACTCTGTGCACTCCTTGCAGCAGCAGTCATTTAACTCCTTTACTCAGACTAACAGTTGAGACTTCTTCTTATCCAGCCTGCACGCTCCTTGCAGGACCTCAATAACCCAAATCAACTCCTAGGAAAATAAAATCAAAAGGTTCAGCTACTGAGCCTTCATCGACGCACTCCTTGCGGATGAATTCGACTGCACACCTTGCAGGAATCTCCCAGATCAGATAGAGAAACAATTGAAACTTATCCTCTTCCCTTTCAGACTTCAGCTAAAACCTGAAATCACATGCACAACATATACAAATCAAATGCATCACCAGAAAACAAACATTCATGAGCACCTAAACGACATACATAGAGAAACAACACCAGCCATGAATTTGAATCAGAATTCCATTCTATTAATTCAACATCTGTACATGGGTGTTCTCCACAAGTTCTCTGCTTGCTCTTCTCTTCTGAATGCTTGATTCTGAATAATGTTACAATGATACAACGAGGGTGTCTATATCCGTTTTTCCCTCTCAGACTCTAAAACTGTCTAATCTGGAAATAAAATCCTATCTACCTGCATTAAACCTATTAAATGCCTCCTATCTATTTTAGACAAGAGCGTATGGCTCGAGGTCTGATACAACATACAAAAGGCGCTCCTTCATAAATGATCATTTAAGACTTGTGCTACAATCCCAAAGCACTTTTCAAAATTTGGGTTTGTTTCTCCAGCTGATCTTTCACTTGATGTGCTGGCTCGCTTGCTGAGTTGGCGATGCTCCTGCATCATACTCCTCGGCTTGAAAACTTTCATGGGCTCCTGTCCATGAGCTCCTGCACAGTCTGTCCATGCTTTTGGATAACTGCTTCTATCTCCCGGCTGGCATCTTCCACTGGATGATTCTTCCATTTCACCAGATACTCAAAGTATTGCTTCCGTCTGGTTCTTTTGTTGACTCTCTTGTCAAGTATACGCTCTATCTGTGGCCTTTCTGCAATCGGCATCTGCTTCTGCCACTGGACCTCTGGCTTTTCATCAGTTCCAGTTCCTGTTTCCTCAGCCTTATATGGATATAAGTCTGAAACATTGAATGTCGGAGATATTCCTATCTCATCCGACAACTCAATCTCATAAGCGTTTTCTCCCAACTTCTTTAGGACTCTTCATGGCCCAATTTTCTTCATCTTCAACTTGTTGTATGTTCCCCTTGGGAACCTTTCTTTCCTCAGATGCGCCAGAACTAGATCACCAACCTTGAACTGAAGTTGTCTTCTATGTTGATCCGCTCTGTGTTTATATTCTTGGTTCGACTCCAACAATCGCTGCTTCACTCTGCTGTGAAGTTCTTCCATCGCCTCTGCAAATTCTTCAGCGCTTGCACTCTTTGTGATTATCTGTTCTGAGTCCCTCAGTTTAGATACTCCTCTCGGCTGCCTGCCATATATAATCTCAAATGGACTTTTCACTGTGCTTCTGTTCATTAAATCGTTGTAAGCGAATTCTGCCTGTGGCAACACATTATCCCAACTGCTGTGGTGCTCCGTCACCAGGCTTCTTAATAAATCTCCAAGGCTTCGATTTACAACCTCTGTTTGCCCATCCATTTGAGGATGATAGGCTGAACTAAACATCAAGTTAGTTCCCATATTCTTCCAGAGTGTCCTCCATAAATGTCCAATGAATTTTGTATCCCTGTCCGATACAATGCTTCTGGGTAAACCATGAAGTCTAACAATCTCTTTGAAGAACAGATTTGTGATATGAGTCGCATCGCTGGTCTTCTAGCATGGAATAAAATGTGCCATTTTGGAAAACCTATCGACCACTACAAAGATCGAGTCATGTCCTCTTTGCGTCCTTGGTAATCCCAATACGAAATCCATGCTGATTTCATCCCATGGCCTCTCAGGTATGGGTAATGATTGATAGAATCCCGCATTCTGCTTTCTGCCCTTTGAATGCTGACAAATTCTGCACCTGTCAACAAACTTTTTGACATCTGTTCACATCTTCAGCCAAAAGTAGGCTTCACTCAGCTTTGCAAATGTCTTGTCGTGGCCAAAATGCCCTGCTAAGCCACCATTTTGTTTTTATTTTAGCAGATTCTCCCTCATGGAGCAATTCAGAATGCATAACTGATTGCCTCTAAACAACAATCCATTCTGGATCATGTAATCCATCCACGAGCTTCTGTCTATGAGAACTAGATTCTCAGCTGCCTTGTATGCCTCTGCAAAATCAACATCACCTGCATACATGTCCTTAAGGTTTTCAAAACCCAATGTCTTGACTCTGAACTCCTGCAGCAACAAACACTTCCTGCTCAAAGCATCAACCACTTTGTTAGCAGTCCCTGAAATGTGTTTAATTACAAATGTAAAGTTCTTCATATACTCTACCCATTTAGCATGTTTCTGATTCAGCTTCTCCTGCTGAGTCACAAACTGTAATGCATGATGATCACTATACAGTACAAACTCTMTTGGGATCAGATAATGTCTCCACTTCTTCAACGCTTGTATGATAGCATAAAATTCTTTATCATACGTAGAATACTTCAGCTTTGTCTCATCCAACTTCTCCCTAAAATATGCAATTCTTCCTGGCTCAAGACCGCTCCTATGGCAAAGCCACTTGCATCACATTTCACTTGGAATACCTTTGCAAAATCTGGCAACACCAAAACCGACTGTTCTTTGATCTTTCGCTTCAATAGATTGAAGCTTTTCTCTGCCTCTTCAGTCCAATGAAAAGATTTATGTCTTTTCTTGACTGTGTCCATCATCGTTGCGCTAATTCCACTGAAGTTCGTAATGAATTTCCTATAGAAACTTGCCAATCTGTGGAAACTTCTCACCTTGAAAACATTTCTTGGTGATGGCCAATTTTTAATCACCTCCACTTTACTTGGATCCATCTTCAATTCATTTGCCGATATGACAAACCCCAAGTAAATGAGTTCTGTCTTCATAAATGAAGATTTCCTCACATTGATCAACAACTTCTCTTGCTGTAGCTTCCTCATTACTGCAACTAAATGCTTCAGATGTTCTTCCTTCGTTTTGTTGAAAATCAATATGTCATCTAAATAAACAATGACAAACTTACCAATGAATTCCTTCAACACTTCATTCATCAGCCTCATGAATGTACTTGGTGCATTCGTCAAACCAAATGGCATGACTAGCCATTCGTACAACCCTTCATT
>ML783090.1:227172-251288 GCA_009831015.1 Picea engelmannii | reverse complement strand
CCATGGTCTGCCTAGCAATAAATGACATACATCCATAGGAATAACATCACAGAGAATTTTATCATTATATCCTCCTATCTTGATGTCCACTAAGCACTGTTTAGTGACACTCACCTGATGTCCCTTCTGTAGCCTTGAGACTTTATATGGACTTGGGTGATCAGTTGTTTCCAGCTCTAATTTTTCCACCATCTCGGTTGAAATGAGATTGTTGGTGCTTCTGCTGTCCACAATAACCTTGCATTTCCTGTCTTTGGTCTTGCATGCAGTTTTGAACAGTCTGCTTCTCTGAGCTGCGTCCTCCACCTCCTTCTCGGGTGTTACGAGAACTTTTCGCATCATCAAAGACATTTAGTCTTCTGCGTCCTCTGCTTCAGCAGCTCGCCTTTGTGCCTCGGCGATGTGAGCTTCTCCTTTATCTGTCTTCCTATCTGGACAGTCAACTGCCTTATGTTCATTTTTCCCACATGTGTAACATGTGATGATTCCTCCTCTGCCTCTTCCTCTACCTCTAGTACGAGGAAAAGTATTAACATCAGCGTATCCTCCACTCTGTTCTACCTGCTGCATTCGATGTTCAACGTGCTAGCCTCGCTGAGAACTTCCACCTCTTTCCATTCGGTTATGAGGCTTCTTCCAGTCATCCTTGGATTTCTGAAACCTGTCTTGGGCAACTGATTTTCCTCTCGACTGGTTCTTGCCTCACCCTCGCTGTGCTGGCTTACAGCTTAGTTTCTCTTCTGCCTTCAATGCCATCTGATACGCATCCTCAACCGTTCTGACGGTTGTCATGCTCATCTCATCCTGGATATCGTATCTTAAGCCATTCATATACCTGACAACTTTTTCATCATCGCTCTCCCGATGACCTGCTCTGATATTGAGCTTGTAAAATTCTTCGGTGTATTCCTTCACCATCATCAACTTCTGTCTTAGGTTCTGCATTCACCTGAACAGTGTGATTTGATAATCCCTTGGGATGAACTTTGCCTTCATTTTTGCAATCATTCGATCCCAGCTTTTAATTTTCTATTTGCCTTTGGAACGTCTATCTACCTGAAGCTCGTCCCACCATAATGCTGCATGTCCTTTCAGTTTGGTAACAACATGCCTAATCTTCTTATCTTCTTTGATGTATTCATAATCAAAGTAAGTATCAAGAGCTCGAATCCAATCCAGAAGCTCTTCTGCATCCAGGCTCCCTTCATAAGCTGGAATGTCCATTTTCGTCTTTGAACTCATCCGAGTGATAACCTTAATTAACCGCTCATTTGCTACATCCTCTGCTGCAACTTCTCCTTGTTGTTCAGCTTCAGCTTCACCCTTAGAGTCGCTTAAGTCTCCAACATTGGCTGTGCGTCTCTTGTGGGCATGTTCCTAGTGCTACACAAACCCCGAAACCCAATGGGTCTCAATGCCGATGCTTCTTCGTTCCTGTCGGGGATTTCCCTATCGGGAAATCGCCATACGCGATGTCGCATTTCACTGGCACCACGAATCTCCGAACCCCTATTCGTGATGGCACCTATCTCTCTCTCCCAAGCTCCTTCAGATTAGCCCCTTCCGCATATGACCTGTCGTTCCACGAGACCACGACCTGCTCCCCGTCGGAGTTTCGGACTTCGCGGTTTTGATATGCATAGAACCTATGCTTCCGAAAACTCCGAGATGTTGAACCCCGATACACATGCGGTCTCTCTCCTCGTCACCGCTCCATTCTCCGCTTATCGGGGATCGCAAAATCGCGATTTCTATTTCAACAATTCCTTTGTGAGAAAGAACCCCGAATTTCTGAACCTGACTCTTCGGGATCTCCCACCATGTGTCCTTGCTGCGATCAACGGTTCCGACCCTCTCGAGAAATTGCGGATCGCGATTTCAATATGCTTGATCCTCTTGTCTATGGAAATGCCGATGACCTTGATGTCCCGATGACTCCTCGGGTTCTTCCTCTAATCTGGGGACTTAACCCCTATGCAAATTTCCAGAGATCTGTCGGCTGATGGGATTTCGCTGATTTCTCCTTCAAGCCCTGACCGTTGATTCTTCCCCTTTGAGGATTTCTTGAGAAACTACAGGTTCTTTCTCAGAACTTGTTCGCCAACTCCTATATTTGTACTTCCTTCTCAAACCTTCCTTGACCCAAAACCTCCTGACTATCTATCAACCATACTATGAAGGAACTATCCCTCTTGAGCTTGCACGCACTACTCGCGCTCAACATTCAATGCTTTCTAAGTGTTGAATCTTTCAGACTCTGTGCACTCCCTGCAACAACAATCGTCTAACTCCTTTACTCAGACTAACAACTGAGACTTCTTCTTATCCAGCCTGCACGCTCCTTGCAGGACCTCAATAACCCAAATCAACTCTTGGGCAAATAAAATCAAAAGGTTCATCTACTGAGCCTTCATCGACGCACTCCTTGCGGATGAATTCGACTGCACACCTTGCAGGAATCTCCCGGCTCAGATAGAGAAACAATTGAAACTTATCCTCTTCCCTTTCAGACTTCAKCTAAAACYTGAAATCACATGCAYARCATATACAAAGMAAATGCATCACCARAAAAMAAACATTCATGAGCACCTAAAYGACATACACAGAGAAACAACACCAGCCATGAATTTGAATCAGAATTCCATTCTATTAATTCAACATCTGTACATGGGTGTTCTCCACAAGTTCTCTGCTTGCTCTTCTCTTCTGAATGCTTGATTCTGAATAATGTTACAATGATACAACGAGGGTTTCTATATCCGTTTTTCCCTCTAAGACTCTAAAACTGTCTAATCTGGAAATAAAATCCTATCTACTTGCATTAAACCTATTAAATGCCTCCTATCTATTTTAGACAAGAGCGTATGGCTCGAGGTCTGATACAACATACAAAAGGTGCTCCTTCATAAAGGATCATTTAAGACTTGCGCTACAATCCCAAAGCACTTTTCAAAAATTGGGTTTGTTTCTCCAGCTGATCTTTTGCTTGATGTGCTGGCTTGCTTGCTGAGTTGGCGATGCTCCTGCATCACTTGTTGACAATGCTTGCATAAAGTGTTGGTTGGTTTCATGATCTGGGACATTTCTCTAACTGCTTCCCTTTTGCTGACTTTGACAAGGTTATCAAAATGTATGTAACCCATTCTTCTATGCCATATCCAAATTTCATCTTCTTTTCCTAGGCAACAATTTTCATTTTCAATTTCACTTAATACATATATGTTGCTTGAAGTTATCACAGCTGTTGTAATCAATTTTCCTGAACCTTCTTTTCTTATCTCGCACTTTTGTGAATTGAAAGTAACTTTATGACCTTGGTCACACATTTGACTCACACTTAGAAGATTATGTTTCATATCTTCTACTATTAGAACATTTTCTGCCTTGGTATTCTTGTTCCCAATTCTGATTGTACCTTTTCCAATGATTTTAGCTGAATCATCATTTCCGAAGGATACTGATCCATCTCTTTCCTTTCTTAATGTAAGCAACCTGTCTCTATCACCTGTCATGTGTTTTGAACAACCACTCTCAACATACCAACCACGTTTCTTCTGCTTAGCTTGTAGAGTGAGTGTGCATTCTTCATTTCTATACTGGTTCTGCTTTCTTATCCCTGTCATGTCTGTGACTGTTTTTATTTTGTTGTGGTTCTCTAGGAGGGACTGTCATTATGCAATCTTTGGCCATGTGTCCAAATTTGTTACATTTGTAGCATTCCACTTCAGTTCTCAAAGATTCAAACATGTTGTAACTTCTTCTCTGTGTTTCACTAGGCCTTTTTGGATAACCCTTTTGTGTATGACTTTCAAGGTTGTTTATGTTCCTATTGGTAGCTTTGCAATTCATAGATTTATGTCCAAAATTATTACATGCATAACATAAACCAAAAAAGATAGTTTGATACCTGGGAGTTGAAGATCTTCTGAAAGGAGGTACTCTTATGAATCCTTCTTCTTCCTGAGGCCTATATGTTTTTGTCGGTCGTTGATTCTGAAATATGAATCTTCTCGGTGAAGGAGTGTTCCTATAATTTTCTTTGTAGACCTTGCTATCCCCTTTGATTGTTTCTGCATAGCTTTTTGGATATGTTTCTTGTTCTGTTGTTTTGGATCTTGATCCCTTTTCTATCTTATTCTATCCAAGTCTAGACTTGTCATGATGAGGTTTTTGACTGCTGATAATGTCATTCAAAACTTTTGAGTTGTTCTGCATATTTTTCTTTTGAAGATCCTTTCTTAATGTGATAATCTCTGCTTCCAAATTTCCAATGATCATGTCTCTTCCTTCTAGTTTTTCTTTGAGTGCTTCTTCAATTTGAACCTTCAAATTTTTGACCATTTGTTCTAGTTCTCGAGTGTCTTCTTTCTTATCGAGTTCCTCTTGTAGTTTCTTGTTTTTCTTCTTTTCTCTTCTGATAAATTCTATGGGACACAACAATTCTTCTCTGTAGTCAACTTCTGCCTCTTCATATTCATCTTCGGCCTCTTCATATTCTTCTTCGGAGTCTTCTTTATCATAGTCTTCTACTACCATGAATAGAACTCTTAATGTCTCACTGTCACTGACTTCATCTTCATGTGATGATTAGATCTCTTCTTTGGTGCATAAGCTTTTCTTGAAAACTTTATTTGTGGTTCTTTTGCCTTTATATGTTTGTTTGCTATTTGAGTAACCTTCATCATTTCTCTTTTTCTTATGAGGACATTTTTTAGAAAAATGGCCAATACCATCACAATTAAAACAAATCAAAGGACGCTTACCTCTATACCTATCGTTGGTTCCCTTGTTCAATCTTCTAACAAAGTTGGTCGCTTCTTCATCATCTTCTAAGATGTCACTGTTGCTGCTATGTTCTTTTTCTTTGTGCTTTCCCTTTTGCTTTGACCTTTTGGATGCTTTGAAGGATGCTTCTTTTATATCTAGATTTTCCTATTCAGTTCTCATTTCATATGCTGTGAAGATTCCAGGTAGTTCATCCATGCTTATTGAGTTTAGATTTTCTCTTTCTTCTAGTACTGATATCTTAGGATCAAATCTCATAGGAAGAGATCTTAGTACCTTTTGAACAATTACAGATTCTTTGATTTATTCTCCCAATCCCATGATTGCATTTACTATTTCATTGACTCATAAAAAGTAAGCTGCAATATTCTCATCTTCCTTCATCTTTAGTTGTTCGAATTGACCTCTATAAGTTTGAAGCTTTGTTGCTTTGACTTTTGAATCTCCTTCATAAATATTTCAAAATTTGTCCCAAATATCTTTAGCGGATTTACAATGTGTAACTTTGGTGAATACTGATTCTCCAAGACCATTCAGAAGTGCATTTGTGGCTTTGGAATTATTTTGACTGAGTTTCATTGCTTTGTCATTTGTCGGTGGAACTGCTGGTATTGTGTATCCATCTACAATTGATTGCCAAATTTCAAATCCATGTGGCTGTATATATGTCTTCATCCTTATGCTCCAAAATGCATACTTCTATCCATCAAACTATGGTATTCCATTTTTATACATGTTTTATCTCTCCATGATCTACCTTTCAATGGTTGAAGTAATTTCTGAAGGAACTTGCTTTGATACAAATTTGTTGGATTACTGAGAAGGGGGGTGAATCAGTAATGGAGCAATTTAATCCTTTTTAACCATATAATGCAAGTGTTATATCAATGTAGCATTATCATCCAATACTTGCAGAGTAAATAAATAATGAACAAATGAACAATCATACACATACACAGTACACCAATTTTTACGTGGAAACCCAAAGCGGGGGAAAACCACGAAATGTTTTTTCTTATATGTCTTGAATAATTACATTCATTGGAAGCACCAAATTCCTTTGTTTTTCCAACTGGAATTGGAAGGAGGCTCCAACCCCCTAGTTTCTCAAGCTACAACTCGAGGGAAGCTTGAACTCCCCAATTCTCTGGCTACAACCCCCTGTGTTCTTCAGCTACAACCAGAAGGTGGCTACAACCACCTGTCCTTGCCTCATCCAACAACCCTGAAGTAGAAGTACAATGATGGAACCACTGTCACACTATCACCGTGAGATATACCACTGTACAACTGCATCAACCTGTACCACTGACCTGCAACCAACCTATACAACTTCCCTGTAATCAATCTGTACTTGAATTGAACATGTATATAAAAAATACAACATATACGTGACCTGTAGTGTTGAAGCACATGTATGTACGTGCCCTATATGTTATGCAAACCACATATGTATGTGCCCTATCTGTTATGCAACCCGCATATGTACGTGGCCAAACTCTTATGCAGCCTGCATATGCCTTCTGAAAACTGGGGTTTTCTTTCTCTTGAAAACTTCTAACCCTTTGTAACTTTTTCACATAGATCTGTAGTCTGTCACTGTATCTGTACCCTGTGCCTTTACCAAAAATCTCTATATCTCTCTCTATTCATGTGCCATATAAGCGTGTGTAATCATGAACAAGTATAATATCCCTCACATGATCCATACATCAAACCCTTTCTGGTATTCAACCTTTCAATACATAAACCACTGCACAAATACAAGCTCTTAACTATGTACCATAAAAACCCTTAGCCATATGCCAAGAAATGCAAGATGTGCCACAACTCTAACAAGATGTCTCAATGATAAATTATACCAACACTGTATTTCTGTAGATCTGACTTATACAGAAGATCCCATGCAACCACTAGTCTCTCTAGGGATAATCCTCAAATCTCCATAACCATTTCTCAAGCATACATCAAAATCCAACTATTCATAGAAATAAGACATACCTTTTGACCCAGTGGATCGATTTGATGCTTTTGATCACTGTAGACATTCATGGGAGCTTGTTCTCAGAATCTAAAATGTCGACGTCTTCATATCCTTAGATTTCCATGTCTTTGACCTCAAGTACGTGCCCTGTTATACTGACAGCCTGCATATGTACACGTCCTGCTGTACTAGTAGCCCACGTATGTACGCACCCTCTTGTACTGCTAGCCCGCGTACACCTCAAAACTTAGGGTTTTCAAGTATTCGTTGTAATTCTGAGACTTTCGTCGTCAACCCTTCGTGCTACCTCAAACTTTTGCCACTTTAGATGTATCAATGGGTGCTTGCAATAAGCCTTACTCAACAAAAGATATGCAATGTGTCCAAGTGTAATTAAATGAGAGAGCCTTGCCTCTTATTTATACTTTCATGTAGCATTCCACTTTCCTTATTTTAGGGAGTTCTCCATTAAATTTATTATTTAAATAATTTCTTTTGCAAACACTTTGACTTTTTGGGGCTTATAGATGACTCATGAGGGTTCTCCAACCTCACATGGCCATAACTCTCTAACCGTGAGGGTTATGTGGCATTCCACATACCACTGGAAATAGCATGGCATGTACTATCCATCTGGAATAGGCTTACTTGCAAATATCTCAAAACTCATACCATTATCCATCAAACAAACTTGGGTCCATTACCCAATCCATTGTGCTACTAGAATTCCATACCGGAATTTCTTCAAGGGTTGACATCAATGACAACCAACCCAATTAATAAACACTAATCTCTTGCATTGGATAAATAAATCATTACATTGGGATACGTAAAACTACAAGATATTGGAATTGTTCAAGTTGGAATTTCTTCTACATGTTATAATCATTCTTGTGCCCTAAGGGAATCCTCTTTTAGCCAACAAATTTGCTGTTGTAATAATTTTAATGCTACAGCCATTAGGGTTGCAGAAAACCATAAACACTTTCTTGAATAACTCACAATTCAACCATCAGAAGTTAATAATTTACCCCTACAATCTACTAGGCTTAGCACATCTTTTGGGTGGATTACTTGTGATTTGTGGTCGCTGATTTCTTTGTTGTAACAAGTTGCTTGCTACAGCCATAAGGCTGCAAAAGTATCTCTGCAATACTATCTATAACAACCTTACATTGATGCTAAAGTCTTATGCTTTTACACTTGAGTTGTACTAGTGTTTTGCTAACTTATCTCTTGCATCATTTGATAGAATTTTAGCATCTTTATTTGCAACTCTTACTATATTTTTGTTGTTGATGTACATCATTGTTTACTGCTACAATTAGGGACAACAATATTAACTTGCTTGTCCACCTAACATTATACACATATACTTGGCTTGTTCTTGTGTCTTGGGCAGGTACATCACTCTTTACAGGTAATTTTGTGTCTTGGAAACTTTTGGCTACCACCGAGACTCTTTATTGAGCCTTTTCACACTCTCTATCTTGACCTTTAGGGGGGACCTTCCTTCATCTCTTCAGTTTCCATATCATTTCCCCTAGGGTCACTGGGATTCCCCACTTGAGGTGATTTTATCATCTTTAAAGTGACGAGAATGCTTGCCTAAGGTGAAAGTGGGTAGGTGTTCCCAAAGTTGTCACCATTTGGTGGTTGGGTCGAAATTTTCCCAACCTACAACTTGTGTGATAACATCCATTTAATAGTTCTGACCATTGTTTTCAATGTGAATTAAAAGAATTTTTTGGGCATTGGGAAAAGAATTAAGACTAAATAAATGACATGAATTCACACCTACGTTACCTTCCGCTCAGTTATCAATTCACACAGTATCTATGAGTTTGATTAGTAAGCTCAATTGAATAAATTCATGAGTCTTAAGACACAAAGTTCTTCTTAGTTCTTCTTTCGGTTACTCTCTTTGTTTATATCATTGACAAAATTAATAAAACAAAGTCTATTTATATTCAAATCTCACCTTGGATTACTTTCTACAGGTACTCTCGATGACAAGATGACAAAGAAGGGTAAAGCAAAACAACAAAAGGACAAGGAGGAAGAGATTGAAAATAACTTGATTTCAACATTCTTCTCAGATACTTCTTTAAAAACATGAGCCACCAAAAACATGGAATAGAGAGAGACTTACAAGTTCATCGAAGATGGAGACTTGCAAATGAGTATGAGTTTGCCGTTGATGAATTGGATGATATCAAGAATTCCTTCCTACATAATATAGCTACCAGACCAACAGTTCTACCTTAATATGACATGGTATAGTGGATCATCTCTCATACCAATATATCTACTTGCACTGTTGTGAATTCTGCTAAGAAATCTATTGGGTCATTCATACCAGAAGGCATCTCCAATATGTATGAATTAGGGTTACCCAAAATGTGTTTAGATGATAATTTTATTAAGAGTTTTATTGAAAAGGAAGAAATGAAAATGGGTGATTAGATTAGGAAATCGTGGTATGATTCTAATTCTTTCAAAATTTTCTCAGACAAGACATATCATGTTCCAAGATTAAAGAAACCTCCCATTCTAGTAGCGATCATGCTCTGTCACCTATATGGTGAAAATGACTCTTTTAAGTTTAAATTGTGTTGGGTTCCCCTCATCCACTAGGTTCTCAAAGGATAAATATTCAACTGGGCTCACATCCTCTCCGCTAATATCAGACTATAGGTGAAGAAATCACAAGAAGCACCTCCAAGGTATTTCCTTGGGTTCTTTATGTTAGGTTATTTAATAGATGTTGTTTGTTCAGTCACCCCGTTTCCTTTATTGGCTTGGAATTTGTCCCCTTGTGAAGAGGCTATTCACATACATTGTTCTAAATTGTGGGCAGTAAACTGTAATAATTTATTTTATGAAATATGCAATCACCTTATGGTCCCTTTGCATATGCTTTTGAAAAATCAACCAGCCCCTACAGTTCACCCAAGAATATATCAATACTATTAAGGAAATTGGTGAATGGGTTGTTGATGAAGAATTTTCATACATAAGGATTTATGGACATGAAGGAGAACCTCATATTTTACTGAGGTACGTTCCAGATAGATTGGTGCTAATAGAAATTGCAAATAAAATTGTTGGTGTTGGCATTGTTTCCTCTCTCTCAAAAAGTTAGAAAAAAAAATGGCCATTTTTCCCAATTCCATTGGGAATTTACTCTTTGTTAAATGAAAAACATGCTCTTAAAGAAGAAGAACAAATGGAAGGAATTTGGTTAGCACAGGGAAATTTCAAAAGACATGACCTAATGGGTCTTGTCAAAAAACACTACAACATGGTAAAGAATGTCAAAGCATATAATCATGAGGATGACCCATTTGATATCATTTTCCAAAAGGCTTTGAAATACCATGAGGTAGCTCAATGAATTCATGAGCTGAAAAGCATTCCCAAAATGAAATATTTTCTAGACTGACAATTCAATAGAAAGGTTGAAAGAGAAAGGTGAAAAACAAGGCAATATCCAAATAAATGTCGATGAAGAGGAAGATTCACAATCTAAATCTGAGACATAGTAAGATAAAAATACTTCTACCACTGACATGCAAGTGGAAAAGCAAGATCAACAAGATAATGTAGCAGGAAAGGAGGATGAAAACAAAGCTACAACATAGACCCCTAAGCAAATTGTTGAAGCAATATTGAAAGCAATGCTAATCCATGTACTAAGAACACTCAGTTAGCAGTCGTCACAATTATCTCTGCTATTGACACTACCCCCATCACTTTTTTGGAAATATTGTTTTCAAAAATGTCAAAGACATGGGGATCCTACAAGATGTCCAAGATAAATATTACAAGCCTACAAATGTCCAAGATAAAGATTGCAATATGGAGTTTGTTGAAAGTATTATTTTCGGTCTGTTTGGATACCCTATCTTTGAAGGCATTTTTACCCCACAGACCTAGCTCAAATGGGAGAAAACGTTATATGGTTGGAAATCTTATTCTGATACCTTTCCAACAATATATGGAATTTGTAATGTCCCTATTCCAGATAATTTGTAATTGTACATATAGGATGGTGAGCCATTGGTACCCATTGTAAATGAAAATGTACATATAGGCTGGTGAGTTGTTGGAAGCTAGTTTTGGTTTTGCACGCACCTGGGTAAGTGTGCAAATGATTGTTATCAAGGTAAGGGTGCGCACATTGCAAAGTGTTGCGCACACCTAGATAAGTGTGCATATTTCATATTGTTGTGTGCACTTGAGTAAGTGCGCGAGAATTGGCTAGAAGTGCAGATCAAGTTGATGCATGTTTATATATATATACACACATGCATATATGTATGTGTGTGTGTGTATACATAGGATGTATATGTATTGTGGCCGAAGAGCCTATGTGGTTATGAGGCTAGTGAGCCGGGATGAAAATTGGCTAATGCATCTATCCATGTAAATGTAATCACAATTATTAATATATCACATCATTGCATGCAGAAAGATCACACGAAAAAGATGGGGGGTTAACTCCACCGAAAAGGGAAAGGGGGGGGGGGACTTAAGTCTTAGGGAATATTTTATAATATTTATGGAAAAGTGCATGTTATGGATAATTGTTTTATTCTAAGTTCCCGAGGGTAGGAAATGAGTCACCAAGTGGCTTAAGCTACTTCTAAAGGTGACATATATCGAGTTTAAGACATGAAATATATATATTAAGTTGGACTTAGTGTATTTTGGGGGAGGATTATTCACTTTCTCGTGAGCAGAAGGGGTTAGACTATCTGGGGAAAATCTGACTATTACCTTATCTGCAAAGAGAAGAACTTGTAAGGGGTTTTTTGTTTTGTAACTTGAGAATTGTTGTTGAAGAGGTGGGTTGTTAGGCCCGTGAGCAGTCTTTCTAGGTGAGAGATTTGTTGTTGAAGAGGCAGGTTGTCAGGCCTGTGAGCATACTCTCTAGGTGAGATTTTTGTTGAGAATTGTTCCCTGGTGCATTGGGAATTAGTTGTAGGGCTCGAAGATTTCCTGTTCAACATGTTGTTGGAACCCTGGAAGTGAAGTGGGGTAGTCGAGGGAATTTTGAGCAGAGAAGGGGCACACTTCCTTGGGTGTGACAGGTGCGTGGGGAATGAGAGACTGTAGACTTGTTGCAATAATGACACCTTGGACTGAGCAATTATGTTGAGTATCGTACCTTAGCCTAGCATTAGGAACCCTTTTTCCCTGGTGGAGTTAAGCCCCAGCACGAGAGTGACCTGTTGCCGAAAGATTATGAGCAACAAAGTCTATGATTGGAAGGAACATCTAAGTTCTGCATGCAGTTGGCGACTTTTCATAAAACATAAGTGTTATTTACGTGCTTGTATAATTTATTGTGTGTTTATTTATCTATGTTTGATATGGTTTAATTCTTGTATGTTGTCGCATATAAGTAATTGTTGTTATTCTATTTAATACTGCTTGCACATGTAAGTATGGTGTTGATACCCGGTAATTGTAATCATGCATGCGTATGACAGTCATTGGCAATCTTATTTGCTAAGTTAACCTTATGTTAATGGTCTTGAGATTCCAAGGCAAGGTTTGAATGGCCGTGTGCGTAGGAAAGTATCCAGTGTGCACAAGAGGCTAGAATTCGTTTGTGCATGCAAGGTAATAGACCTCATGCACAAGGAAAAATCATAATTGGCGTCAAGGGGGCTTCACCTTCTTGACAAATATCTTATCACGTTCATTCATAAAGGGGTTTTTTAAATTGTGAAAATAAGGTCAATATATTATAGGAATTGGGGGGGGGATGCGAAGTATGGGGGAATTTATAGGTATTGGGGGTATAAAAAGTGGTATCTAGTAAAAATAAAGATTTTTATTATTGGAAAGATGTATTGGAAGGGGGGTCTAACAAAAGGATTTTGGGAGGTATTTATTAATATCTAGTGAAATTAGGGGTATTCTTTATTATCCCATGAACGCATGTGAAATGTCACATGCTCACGGAGTGAATACCTTGTGATTGGTGTGTCATGCCATAATGGTTGCTCGCACAATAGTGTTGTGTGCTTAGTATGTTTGTGCGTAGTTGTTTTTTGTTACTTCCATTGTTCTAAGATGTATGGCATGACTCATCTTGAGGTTGAGCGCATTACTTCAAGTGATACTGCACATACTAGTGTGTAGTATAGAATCTGCACAATGGATTTTTGGGTAGCATTGTTTAGTAGTAAGATGGATGATGTTACAGATTGGTATCAGGGGAATTTTGGTAATGGGGATGTTACAGTGTGTTTGGTTTCAAAGCATCAGAAGTTGAGTTTGTGTGATGTGGCCCAACCTAGGTGGTTGGGGACGTTACAGTCTGGTATCAGAGATATTGGTTCAACATTGGACTTGTATGGGTCAAAGGCCAACAAGAAGCATCAGAGCTCTAGTTTCAACATTGAGCCTGCATGGGATGAGTTTTACTTAAGACAAAATTTGGACTAGTAAGTGGTTGAATTTGGAATTTTAGCATGACCATGATGCACATAAAATGAGAATGCATGAGTATGTGCACTAAATGTTGGGTATTGCAGGGTGTGGCATTGGAAATACGTAGTAAAAAATGGTTCACGAGTGTGCGCACTAAAGCTTTGGGACTGTGCATAACAAATTTGTTGTGCATGTACAATACATATACACAGTGTATATGTTAAAATTAACATCGCGCATTAGTATGTGTTGAATACTAGCATGCACATGGGATTCGAAAGGAAGAATTCTGACAAGATGGTGCATAGTTTTCATGATGATTGTCATGAATTCACCTAACAAATATTGTTGTATGCATATTTTGCATAATTATCAGTGACTATAACAGGACAAAATCAACACAACAGGTCAAAAGCATGGAGGATGCACGAAGAACTTATAATCCTAATGATGGAATCAGGGATTTGTATGTTGGTTTGGGTGGTGATGGTACATAATCCAAGGAGGAGCGCATGAACTTGGTAGAAACTATAAAGGGACTACAAAAATATGTCCAGAGCTATAATGGTGATAATGAGAGGCTTATGAAAGCCAAGGATCGACAAGATGAATTCAATGTCAAGCTGATGCAAAGCTTGGACATAATAGAAAAGAAAATGGATAAGGAGGTAGAGACAAGTATGTCAATAAGTTGCAGGTCTCATGATGAGAAAATAAGAGAAGAAATAAGTGTTGATAAGCGTCATCACCACTTGCCAAATCATTCATTTAGGAAAGCGCGTAGTAGCTCAATTCCATCTCATGTCATAAATCATATGAGAAGGACTGAGGTGGATGAACTACAGAGAGAAATGAATAAGATCAAGCCTCCTACCTTTGATGGTGAGAACAAGAAGGATGAAGACGTGTAGACCTGGTTTCTGGTTATGAGGAAGTACTTCTAGCTACATAATTATTTTACGCAGGTAGAAGGGAGAATTGCTATCTATCAGCTAAAAGGAAAAACATCAATGTGGTGGGATCAATTTGTGCAAGTGCAACACATTGATGAAAATAAGGTTATTTGGAGGGAGTTCAAGAGGTATTTCCAAAATAAATACTTAACCAAGCGACACTCTGACAAGAAAATGAAGGATTTCTTTGAACTCAAGCTTGGGAGTATGACAATAGATGAGTATGAAAGAAGATTTATCAAGGTTTGCTCTGGTGTAAACTTTCTTAGGAGCCAAGATTTATGGTTCTAACTACTTTATGCTATTGATCTTATTTAATGAATTCACCAGGGTAAATAACTTTCGGCCAATATAGGTGTCTGACCCACTGTTACCCTCAGGGGTTAAAACTACAACTTTAGTTGTTTTCCTAGGGAAAGTTTTTTCAATTTCATCCCCGACAACGACGCCAAGATGTTAGCACTCTGTAAATTTGTTCTGGATGAGAAAAAAAATGACAAAGGTAACCTACAAACCAAATTTAAGACTGGAAACTAGCCTTTCCAATCTAGAGAGGGATCTCTCTGAGACCTAGTCTCTGATAGATAATGACTTTGGATTGTCGGTTAGATTCATGTGTTTGGGAAACATTTCTGGTTTTGCTGGCACGAAATACATAACTTTGGGCTATGGATTCAACCTATTGAAAGTGAGAGAAATCAATGACTGGTAAAGGAAACTTTGAGAGGATAAGGCTAAATAGGCAATGGTCTTTCAGATTAAATGTTGTTGTGTATGGTGGAAGAAAAGAGTACATAAAGAAAATCAGAGCACCATTAAAGATGAATTCTAACTTACTTAGAAGAAAACACAGAGTTTAAATGGATGAGTCTAAAGCATTGTGCGATGAATTTTAAACTCGCCCGACATTCCAATTTAAACAAAGAGAACGCACATGAATTTATAGAAAATATGAAGTACATACATAGATGGGATAACAATAGATCAAACCACCACCATTAGAATCTTTTCGTCAAATCTTCGGGACTTCTTCATTGCTATTTCTATTCAGATTCAAAGATTACATTCAAGAGTCCTATGTCTACACTACTTTTCCAACCCAACTTACATTGAAAAGACACAATATATAGAAAAACCACACCCTCTCAAGCTGCTATGCCTCAAACTAATTCTCTTGGAATTTCAGATTCAGTTACTTCCTACCAGATGACCTTTTGAATAGAGTTTACTAAAAATGGAAACCCGACTACACTCAATCATATCATAACCGAAACCTTTGTCTTGATCATTTAGTCATGAGTAAGATTCGGTCATCAGGTTGTGATAAATTGGTGTTTTTTTTTACGGGGTGCCTGAGTAATCGAGCATACTATTGGAAACTCTGTCACCTTGTGTAACAATCTCTGGTTTTTATTGCACGATCACTGGTTGTAGCATGCATGTGGCGAGTTTGTGTAGCGAACCTTCGTTTGTGGTCACTCGTGAAACTCTAGGTGGCAACGACGGTTGGGAGGCCACACATCTCTTCCAAAACTGACAAGTGTTTCACTTACACTTGTCCTCCTCAATAGGTAAGTTTACAACATCTACGCGACGAATACTCATCACGCAGGTGCTGCTTCAGACTTCTTATCACCGACAGAAAACATGACACATGGGGAGAAAGATTCTATGCCACGATAAAAAAAGATAAAATGGGGTTGTCTCACTCATGCCTCTGGCCCCACCTTCAACCTTAAAACTCTGAGTGTTTTCTTAAGAGACCAGTTCTGTCTGTTCAGATTCTTCACTTGTCTCCACAGGACTGCATTTCCTTTCATCTTTGCTTGAGCACTAATGAGAGTCGCGCAGGCGTTATCCATGGCCAGTCTACATTCCTTGAAGTGATATGTGATTATTTCTCCTGACACCCTCTGTTCCTCCCGCAATTGAATGATTACATATTGAAACTCTTTGAGATGTCTTTTGAGCCAATTTACATTCCTTGCTTGACTCTGCGACATTGGAGTTTTGATATTCCTTTCTGCCAACTGTCTTCTTAATTCTCTATTCTCTTGATACAATTCGACAATAGAGAGCTGCGCTTGCTTTAGCTGCTGCGACGACTCCCGAGCATCCACATTTTCATCTCCTGACCTCCTCCATCTTTCACTAGTTCCCCTGCTTAGAACTTCAATAGGTTCTAGCCTAACAATGCGCATGAGTAATCTCTCGGTAGAAGAATGAGTGCGTGGTTCACTGGGAGCTTGGATCTCCTCAGGTTTCTTAATCAACATTAGCCTACCTCTTTTACAGGGTGCTGGATGGTGGGTTGACAAATATTCTATTTCCTTTCCTTTTCCCGCGACATCTTCCCTTCTTGCCCCTGCACTACGGAATGATGTTTCCCTCACAGATAGATGGATGTCTCCTTTGGGGTCTCTGTGGATGTCGATCAACATCAGAAAATAATCCATGTCTTTGTTCAACTATCTCAATTCTTCGACCACCAACAACTTGATCAATGACAAATGGGATAAATTTTTTCCCGGTTGGTCAGCCTCGACTTGGACTCTGTCTACCATCCTTTCCAAGCTTTGATGCAAGAAGAAAGGTAGATCCAAAGGTTTTTTCCCCATGAAATGCATCATCAACCTAATGTGATATGGGTACACTCTTTCAAACCTTCCTTCACAGGTGAAATACCTTCTAATTACCTTTAGGATCTTTTGGAAAGGCTCCCGAAGGTACTGACTTGGAACGCCTGCTCGGATTTTCCCATTTAGGCAGTTGGGCTTGATAAATTATTCATAGCACAAAATGTATAAAGACATTCCTTTAAACCACTTTTCACCACACAGAGGGATATCCATCGCAACTGATAGAGTTTCTTTCGTCACTTGGAAGGTGATTCCCGCAATAGTCGCACAGAACCCATTAAACTTGAGGGTGAACTGTTTAGACAGCTTTGCATTGTACCCTTTGATATTTTCACAAAAGCGCATACATATGACTTGTTCAAAAGATGCACTGATCATTGGATCTTTGTTTATTAATGCCAAGTCTTGAGGCTCAGACCTCACGGACTTGCCGCTTCTCACCTTCTTTCTTATGCTTTGGGATGTTGTCATGATGCCAATATATGTTTGCTTCGCGCACGTGGTAATGAACGGTAACACCTTCTATGCGCGGAAACAATAAGAATGATGTACTTCGAAGAGACTGTCAGAAAGGTGGTGACAGAAAATTTGTGCGACAAGCAAAATCAAACACGGGAGTCCATGATGCGGTAGTATGACATGATGGAAAATTTTGGCGTAGTAGGGGATCGAAGCGGTAGCAAAAAACAATGGGAGGCTTGTCGCAGTAGGGAATCACGACGAAAAATTCTAGCGCAGTAGCAAAGTACTGGGAGATATTCCAAAGAAGAAAGGCTGACCGTGAGAAGAATTATCGTCCAACATGCTAGTTTGCAGTGAATTCAAACATGATTTAAACAATGACTGAAAACAATGAAGGAGACACAACAACTTGAATGAACATAATCAAAATATGAACGATGGTAATGAGATTTCCCACAACGAAAGTCTCCAGGGCTTGCAGAAAAAACCACAGACAACGCACAAATCCGAAAAGTAAAGGAGAGGCATGCAAGGTGACTAGTATTCATACTTGAATGGGCAAGAAATGGAATCATGGTAGAGGACGATAAATCCATGGCGACGAGAAGTTTGGAAGCAGGTTGAATATTTGCACAACAAACTTGTGCAACGAATACACTTTGAAGTGTGCAAAGTACATATGATAAGAGTAGTAGAGTATACTTGATATGAGTGCCATGATTTTTTACCTTTATGACTTTATAATTAGGTGATGATGTTCGTTATATCTGTCGATGTGACCTTTAACCTAATAAATTACCTCGATCTTTGGCATGTAAATTCCCCTTTTCTGACAGGACTCGATCTTTTAGGAAGGGGCCTTTACAAGTCACACATGACTAATCATTACGCCCTTTCTCACTCCAAGGGCCATACCCGCTACTTGCTGATTTTGACCCATTCATTATTCAGTTCCTGAACTTACATGCTTTGACACACAAACTACAACTCATCTAGGACTGACTCTAACTGTAAAAATTACGGTGCTAACATCCTCGACTAGGGTGGATGGGGAGCATTACAATCTGGTATCAGAGTGTGAAAGTTTTAAGTGGCATGACCCGACCTGGGAGGTTGGGTATGTTACAATATGGTATCAAAGCCCATGATTTCAAGATCGAGCCTAGATGGGCCGGATAAGTGGTTATTGAAGAAAAGGCTTCAGAGTGAACTATTGTCGAATGGACAAAACTCATTCTCAGAGCATTCAGGATGCCAGGAGGGTGCTGAGGGAACACATTTTCTGTGTTCCGAAGATTAGGAGGTATAGTGGTCCAAGAAATTCATTAGGGAAGAAAACCACAGTAATTGTGGTTGATAACCATAAGAAAGAATTTGGGCCGCAGGATCTGCATGGGGAAAGGTGGACCTTTCCCAACCCTCATATCTAGAGAAGGTGCATGAAAATTAACCTCCAAGTCCTTCATACTTCATGACTTTGGCGAAAATTATGTGTTGTTAATAAAAAAAGGGCCGAAGCCTGAAGTTACGAAGTACTTTTCAGCCATAGATCATCCAAGAGAAGGAGGGTTGTGGATTCTCCCCCCAAGTAGATTGACTAGTTCGGGAATTCAATGTTCAGGAGAAACAAAGTGCGCTGATGTGAAATATCATGAAGCCCAAAGTCCTAAAGCCCTGAAGTGACATGGCCTACCGACATCACCTGAGATGACATGGGCACGCAGGATGCATGCCACGTGTCAGTGAGTTATGAAACTTTCAAATATTGATTATGATAGTTAGAAAGTGACACATGTCACCTACCTGATTGGGCCACATGTCCTCTTCTAGTGTTCCGCCACGTGGAACTCATCTTGAAGCATGATTAGTGGGGACCCGATAATTACATAAAGTAGTTAAAACCTCGGTGAAGAATTTCTTAGCCGTTGGATGCTGGGAAGCCATGGACTGTAGATCTACCCCACTTCGCGTGTTTTCTAATTCAACATTCAAGAGAATCATAAGTTGGTGAAGTAAAAACCTCCTAATACCGAAGTGTCAGATCTACGAAGTACTGAAGCACGAGGTATGACGTGGCACGATGACATTACCAGAGGTGACGTGGACCTTCCCTAGACATGCCACATAACAGTCAGATTTGTATTTTTGTCAACCTTGTTGGACCAATTAGCAGTTTGACATGTAGGGGCCATGTTTATACGATGACAATAGTATTACGTGGGCCCCAGAAAATGAAAAAGGTTTGGGATTTCGATGTTCGAAAGAAATGAGAGAAGAAGTTGTGAAATTGTCTGAAGCCATAAGCTCCGAAGCATCGAAGTTCTAGATAAGCACCTATCAACATTAGGACTGATTGATATAGAAAATATCAGTGGGGCATTTGCATGGTCTAATAGAAGGTCTGGGTCACAACACATTACATGCTAGCTAGACTGGTTTCTAGTCTCAAAATAGATGATGATGGAAGGAATGTCAATGGAGGCATGCATTGTTACATCTTCTGGTTCAGATCATTGGTTGATCTAGCTCTGGTTGGACATTACTAGATCCCCCTGAATGTGACCCTTTCACTTTGAGAAATTTTGTCTTACGAATTTCAAGAAAATCACCACAAATGGTGAAAAGATGCTGCCATATCACATGGATCATTGATGTACCACTTCTAACAAAAGCTAAAAAAATTCAAGCATCACTTGAAACTATGGAACATGAATACTTTTGGGAACATCTTCCAAGCTCAAAATACTCTAGAACAATGAATGAAAAACATTCAACAAGAAATCATCACCCAAGGATAAACAAGAGAATTGCAGGAAGAGGAAGCAATGGTCAAACAACAAATGGAAGAAATATATGCTCAATAGGAAACCTTATGGTGTCAAAAATCCATGGTAGAGTGGTTGAAAGAAGGAGAGAAGAATACCAAATTCTTCCACCGATCCATGATCCAATGAAGACACATCAACAAAAGTATGAATATGGAAGATGTTAAAGGCCACACCTTAACATCCCATTCAGACATAGAACAAGAAATAGTTAGCTATTATGAAAACCTCCTACAAAATCATCAGCCTGATCGATATGAAGGAATTGGAAAAATAAATTGATACATCCCCTCTATAATCTATAAGGAATAAAATGTGGACCTTATGCACCCCTTCACAATAGAGGAACTGGACTCAACAATCAAAGAAATGCCATCTAGAAAATCTCGAGGGCCGGATGGATTTCCCATGGATTTCTTTCACTATTGCTAGTCACTTATTAGGGAGGAAGTGTGGTGGATTATGGAAGACTCCAATATATCAAGACAAGTCCTATTGGTTAGTTTGCACAGGTTGTTGCACAAGTTTTGTCATTAATGTCAAACTTTTCGCTGAGAGTTCCTTCAGAATTCGGGAATTCGGAAATTGCAAATTGAGAGATTCGGGAATTCGGATATTACAAGTTGGGAGAACGGAGGCATGCTTCTTGATATAACAAAACATGAATTCGCGATTCAATCCAGACCGTTGGATCATGGAGGGTCAAGGATCGTCGATCCAAATATAAGCAGAAATCGGATATCAGGAAACAAAGAAAGGAGGAGTTCCAACCTTTGACATTGCGATACGCGAAATCGTGAAACAAAAAGTCCCGAAAGGCTATGAGCCATTGATCGGAGCACAAAGTTTCGATGAGATCAGGACCGTCTGATCACGAAATACCGAAAGGGACACACGTCACATGATCTACAGTTTCAAGAGTTTTTGTTGGAGGTCATGAAGACCTGATGGCCAAAGTACCGAAACCCTGACATCCATCCATCTCGATGAATGATTAAGTCATGTCCATTGGATTAATCATTGGAGGGGTAATATAAGAGTCGTATATGACCGTTGATCTATCCCTGAGAAGTTAATGAGAACAATACGATCTATATCTACCAGATCAATTGTGAAGCTGTCAGATCATTTCGGGGATTGCGATTTGGAGTGTCGGAACACTGGTTCACTGAAACGCTGAAATGCAGAGTACATGTGGCAAGAGGTCAGCATTTTGTTGACTGGAAAGTCAAGAGAGGAGTGCTCTATCTTCTGAAATCATGATAAGATGAGGACCGTTGGATGCGAAGGACACGTGGCTAGCAATTATCATTTCGCTGACTGACAGTCAAAGGAAGAAAATTCCCCAACCTTCTAATTCCCTAAGTGCGAAACGGGAAAACACCTTTTTGGCATAGGCTGTGATTACCACTGGTGGTCGTATGAGAGGGAGGAGCTAGAAAGAAGCTAAGCCCCATTTCGGGGATCGCAACATGAAGAGGCGAGATGTCTTCACCTCAGGATTGCCGATATGCAAATCGTGAAAGTGCCTCTTTGATTAAGCTTGTGGTCATAGCCAATGGGAATATGGTTTAACACAAATGTCTTGCCGAAGCACTTGAGGCTTGTTTCTGTTGAAAAGTCAAAAATCAATGTATGCTCATTGAACGAAGTCGATTAAATGATGAAACAGATTGAACGGTTATTGTTCTTCTTGATGCCTTAGCCAATAATAATTTCTGTAAGGTAGTTGTTCAGTTATTGTAACTAATTCTTCGAAGCATGAGGATTCTAATGTACACTCTAATTGGTATCAGATCCAGTTAATTCAAGATTTAGTTTAATCACTGGAAGTTTGATCTTTAATAATGGATAAGAAATCTGATTTTACTAAACATGGATTACCTCTGTTTGATGGACATAATTATGCTTTTTGGAGTATCAGGATGAAGTTATTTTTGCAGTCTCAAGGAGTAGATGTTTGGCAAGCTGTGTTGAATGAATATAAGGCTCCAACAACAGTTCCAACAGATGCTGCAGGGAAGAAACTCTATGAGAGTAATTCCAAAGCTATGTATGCAATACTTGGAGGATTGGTAGGTTCAGAATTCATTAAAGTAATGCATTGTGAGTCAGCAAAAGAGCTATGGGACAAACTGAAGAATGTATATGAAGGAGATACTAAGGTAAAGAATGCTAAATTACAATCATATAGAATTCAATTTGAAAGTTTAAAGATGGAAGAATCTGAAGATATAGCTACCTATTTCTTACGTATCGACAAAGTAGTCAATACTAAGAGAGGTTTAGGAGAAACAGTTGGAAATGGTATTATTGTGCAAAAAGTGCCTATATCTTTACCTGCAAGATTTGATCCCAAAATATCCGCTTTAGAAGAAAGAACTGATATTGCTACATTACTAATGGATGAGTTTCAAGGAATACTAACAACATATGAGATGAGGACATCTAATGAGAATCCTTCGAATAAGGAAGCAACTTTCAAGGCAACAAAGAAGGACAAGAAAAAGGTTGAAACAAAAACCAGTAATCATGAGGATTCAGAAGAAGACATGGAAGAAGCTAACTTTGTCAAAAATCTAAAAAGAGGTACTGGAAAGTACAAATGTAAACTTCCTCTCAAGTGCTTTGATTGTGGTAGAATAGGGCATTTTGATTCTAAGTGTCCTTTTAATAAACATTCTGATGGAGAAGAAGAAAGTAACATCAAAAACAAAAAATATAAGAAAATGTATAAGAATCCATTTCAAAGAAATTGTTATAAAAAGAAAAGTCTATCCATCAAAAATAATAGTGAGTCCTCAGATATAGATGAAAGTGATGAAAGCTCAGATATAAGACTTTTTATAGCTATGGAAAATCAGAATAATAAACTTATTGAAGAAGAAGAAGGTGAAGTTGACCTGGAAGTTGAACTTGTAAGTGCTTTGTTTGAACTAAAGAAAGTAAGAAGAGAATGTAAACAATTCAAAAGAGAAATTGAGAATCTAGAATTTGAATTACAGAAATAAAATGGTTTAATTGAGAGCACTGAAATCATGCTAGTTGACTTAAAGCTTAAAATAGAAGAGGCTAGAGTGACTGAAGAAGCTCTAACTAAAATGCTTGCAGAAAAGGATAAGGAAAATGAAGGTTTAAAATTTGAAGTAGTCTCATTAAGAAAGAAAATACAAGAAAATAACATGAATCATAGTTCTCAAGTGTTGGATCAAATTATTTGTAGTCAAAGATCAACATATGATAAGACTGGAATTGGTTATAAATCTACAGTAACTAATGGATGTTCTAGTTCAAGTGTTGAGAAAGCATGAACAAAGGATAATCATAAGAAAATTACTAGCAAGAAGATTGAATCAGAAAGACAAGAAGAGAATAAGGCTTCAATAGTGCATAGAAGAAGTTATGGCAGACATCAAAACATGTTTGAAGGCTATTGTTTCTTTTGTATAAGTATGGACATAAGGCTGCATTTTGTAATAGTTTCTCAAGAAAGATAAATTCACATAACAATCATGAAAGGTCTAATTTTGAATATGGAAGAAGACATAGTAAAATGAGTCAAAGTAATATAAACTATTCTTACAATAGATTTGACACTTTAAAATATGAGACCGAATGTTATAAGTGTAACAACTTTGGACATATGTCAAGAAATTGTCCTATAAATTTTCAGAAATTTAATGAACCTATTTACATAGATCTAAAAACCGAATATTGGAAAAAGAAAAGTGAAAATTTGAACACTGAAAAATGCATCACAGCTCTACAAGCAGATCATAAAGTTAAGTGGTGTGTGGACAGTTTTTAAGGTCCTAACCCTCACATAGGTAGATCAATGTATTCAAATGTAATAAAGGTCAATATTAATAAGACCTTTCGCGGATGTAAGAAGACCTAATAGAAGCTTCCGCTTCTAGAAGGATCTTCCTCTAGATGCTTCTTTTTAGTATAAATAGGAGTCGAGGGTATGAGAACCCTAGCTTGGATATTATTGTAATAGAGCGCTACTCGATTGGAGGTT
>ML783090.1:174323-207660 GCA_009831015.1 Picea engelmannii | reverse complement strand
ACACATAAAATACACACAGAGACAAATTTTCACGAGGAAACCCATAAAGGGAGAAAACCTCTTCTTCTTCGAAATGATAGGTAGTCTTTTTCAGTTCTGTACATCATTTACAATTGAGCACCAACTCAATGTGAGGCTGCTACATCTGGTTTACAAGCTGCAACTTGTTTGAGAGCTCCAACTCTCTGGTTTCTCTAGCACCCACTAGAAGGAAGCATCAACTCCTTGAATATTCCAGCACCAACTGGATGGAAGCACCAACTTCTAGTTACATAGGCTCAAACCTGTATAACAGAGAACACTTGTTCTCCCTAGCACCACCCTGCCACCCTTGTTTCTCTGGCTGCAACCAGATGGAAGCAACAAATTCCTGTGTTCAAGCTCCCACTTGAACCTCTGAGGAAAACAGTCCTCTCGATCACCTCCCAACCTCCCTATAATATCAAATAATGAATACACAGACAACTACACAGATAAATCAATTCTTACCAATCTTTCTTTGTATCTGATCTTCAATAAACTGTTCTGCAATTCTTCTCTTCTTCTGTTTGTTTAGCAGGTCTACTCTGAATCAATCTTTTTCTGTCATTCAGCTCTGCTTCTTCTCTGTCCGTCATTCTACTCTGCTTCTGCTCTGCGTTTCATCTCGCTCTACACATTTGCTCAATTTCATGCTATGCCTCTGCTCTATTTCTTTTTTCTCTGCATTTCATCTCATATTCACTTCATAACAGCCAACCACATTCGGTCTTTCTCATTTTCTTTTATACACACTACCTTGACGGTTCCACTTCGACTTCCCCTAGGCAAAATGAGGACACATGTCTTAGTAACTAAAAATCATAACTGATTCGCAATCAAGAATCCGTTTTGTTTAGCAGATTCCAAACTCAGTAGTTAGCTATGAGAGAGAACAGTAACCCTCCGATCAATACTTGATCCAACGGTTCAAATCCAATCGGGATTTCTCACCTCACGATTTCAGCACTCCTGGCGATCAGAGTTTTTGTCACTTACAAATCCCGATTCTTGACATTCAGTAAAGTAGTCGAATCAATGGTCCAGATCACTTCTTGATCTGACGGTTGTTGTTACATCACGATTTCGCATATCACGATATCGACATTATGTTCTTTGCCTTTCAAAGTCTCGATTCGCGAAACTCCACGAAGAAGTCAGATCAACGGTCCAGATCACTTCTTTATTCAATGACTGTGATTAAATCGCCATATCGCATATCGCGATTTCAACATTTCTAATGTTCAAAGTTCTTGTCACTTCCAAATCGCGATCCCCGAAATTCCGAAATGGAGAAAATCAACGGTCCTGATCATTTCTGGATTGGACAGTCCAGATTCACTTGCGATTTCACATTTTGTGAAATCGGGGTTTTTGATGTCAAGTGACTTTGTCATTTCAAAGTCCCGATCCCCGATGCCGATGCGCCCCTTTCCACATGCTAGCCCTACTGGCTATAGGCCTTGGCCCATATGACCGTCAACACATGACCTCGGTCAAAGCTCTCATCGGGGTTTTGGCATTTTCGATGTCACCATGCACATGCCTACGGAATTCCCGATCCTCCGACATTCCGCAATGGAACCAAATCAACAATCCAGATTTTTTTTTTTTTAGATCTGACGGTTCATATTAAGTCGGGAATTCACTCATCGCGAAATCAGAATTCCCGTTGCCTTGTGTTCTTTGCCTTTTGAATTCGCGATCCGTGAAACTCCGACATAGGCTATGATCAACGGTCCAGATCTCATTCTTGATTCAATGACTGCGATTAAATCGCGAAATCGCATATCGCGATTTCAGGGTTCTCGTTGTCAAGAGATTTTAACATTTCAAAGTCCCGATCCCCGATCCCCGATACTCCATGCAGAGAATCAACGGTGCAGATCAGCCTAGATATCGACGGCTCAAATTAGATCGTGATTTTTCACATCACAATTACTCCCACTTCTCCTTGTACTTTAAAGAGCGTGCAGATTATCCTTGATCCGACGATGGTCGGGTCTTGCGCTTGGATCTAACGACTGAGCTCTGTCCTCCTCTTCATTGTCTTCATTCAGATCTGACAGCCTTCGTTCTTTTGGGAAATTTGAATGGGATCCAACGATCACTGACTCTTCTCCACAACCACAACTATACTCGCCATCAATGACAAGTATACACTGCCTTTTCGCTGTTTGTTACATATTTACCAATAGAGTCAAAATGATATTCTCCTGGGTCTACATCCATTCGACCACCCTAATTCAATTATCATGACATATAAAAATGATGAGTATCGAGCTTACTCTTGCTGCAATCCAATAGTGACTTCTGGTGCCAACATTTATGGTGCCGTTGCTGGGGATGAAGTTGAAGATTTTCCTTGGGACTGAACAATATTGAGCCTCTGATTCCAAAGGCGCATTAGGAATTAGAGCCCTACAAGATTTCTACTGTGCACCTGACGAATCCATTGTGACAACTCCACTGGGGTGAACCTACTATTTCAGTTGTGGCTTCCAGAGGCAGGCATATGAGGTCTAATCCTCTGTTTCCCTTGACAACACCCGAAGCGGATCCAGAGAAGCTTATCAAAAAGGGAAAGTCTCTCAAAGAAGGAGCTTTAGCTACTGAATTGGGTATTTCTGATAGTTCTCATTTCCCTTTGTTAGAAACTCTGATATCTACTTCTCATCTTCCTATCAAACCTCTTGTTGGAGTTTCTCATTTGTTAAATTTTGGGAGTGTTCCTGTTGAGTTTTCTCCTCCTGGTCTTGGATTAGAGGGAGAAATATTTGGCACTCCTATTTCCCTTGATGTTGCAGCCTGGTCTAGACCCAACACCTCAGAAGATTTTCCTACCCCAGGTTTTACCACCCCTCCTCCTATTACTACTGCTACTGAAGATCGTTCTCCAAATTCGTTAAGCCTTGAAGATCGTTCTCCAAATTCCCTGTGGTTTCCCTTTCCTCTTGTAAGCTCAGTTCCAGTTTCTCCTGGACGAACCCATTCTCCTCCACCTCTTATCCCTATGGTAGGTTCTAATTCCCCTGTAAAAAGAATGGATGCCATAGTGGCTGGCATGTATGCCCCCTTAATCCTACCTCAGCCCATGAATCCTCTCACGACTGGAGATTACTTGAAGTATATGCCTAAATTCACCAGAGAGGAGGACATAACTGCTGAAGAGCACCTTGCTTCCTTCTACAGTTATGCAGACAACCTGAACATTGAAAATGAAGATGTATGGATGAGAGTCTTCGTTCAGAGCCTTGATGGTGAGGTTAGGAAATGGTTTAGGGGACTGACCCCTAGATCTATTGCTGGGATTGAAGCTCTAGATAATGCCTTCTTGAGACAGTGGGGAGATAAAAAATATTTCATGCATTACATGACATAGTTTGGGTCCTTGAAGAAAAAGGAAGGAGAGTCTGTCTCTGACTTCTCCAAAAGATTCAATAAAATGTACAATAAGATCCCTGCTGAGATCAAGCCCACAGAAGACTCTGCAAAAATATCTTATGCTAATGCATTTGACCCTGACTTATGCTTCATGTTGAGAGAGAGAAGATCTACTTCCCTAGCTCAAATGAAAGATGCGGCCGTAGAAGTAGATTCTAATGTGTTGGTAGTTGAAAATCTCAGAAATAAGGTTGTTACAGATAGAAGAAAGGGAAGATCAGAGGCCTCAACCTCTAGTTCCTCTGTGCCTCACCCTCAAGTGGATGAATTGACCAAGATGGTGAAATCTCTTTCCGCAGAGATGGAGAAGATGAAATTTGAAGGGAAGCAGACATACATAAATCCCCAAAACATTGATAACAGAGGCAACTTCAGGAGGTTGAATAATAATGTTCCTCAAATTCTCCCAAGAGAGCCCAGGAATAGAGACAAAGATGATCAGAAAATCCAGACTCCTCTTCAGAACAACCTGTTTGCTGGTGAGGAAGGAGAGGAAATAGATGAGCTTGATCCCGAGATCCATTGTTTTGGAGACACCCCCCATTTTCCTCATTTGACTCAATCAACATATGAAGAGTCTCTCATGAACAGTCAACTCAATGAGCTGAGCAAGGGAGATAAGGCTAAAAACAACCAAAATAGATACAACCTCAGATCCAAGAAGAAGACGGGAACGCCTGATGTTCCTGAGCAACCTACCAGAGCATAGAAGACTGCCAAAGATATGGAAGACATCGAAAAATATAAGAAGACACAAACCCCTCCTCCAGTGGTCAAAGCCCCTGTTCCTGAAGTAAAAGAAATCCCAAATCCCCCATCCTCTTTTAATTTTGAGCATGAAATTCAGAAAATTAGAATCCCTATACCCCTCTCTGAACTGGTCAAACATGAAGATTTCAAAAAAAGACTCTCCAAGCTATTGCATTCTGAACCCTCATACCATCCCATAGACTCAATCAACTTGCAAGATGAAAAGCCTGTAGTAATCCTAGGTCTTATGGTAGAAGACAAAGATGATTCATCCCCTCCCTTCTACACATCCCTGAACATACATGACAAGGTGTTGCACAACTGTTTGATGGATTCAGGAGCCTCCCGTAATCTCATGCCTAAAACTTTCATGGAAGAACTTGGGCTGGAGGTCACAAAATCTTACCATGACTTGTATTCTTTTGATTCTAGAAGATTCTAATGTCTCAGAGTCATCAAATATCTAGTGGTGACTTTGTTCCAGATGCCCATGAAGAGTGTGGTCATGGACATTGTAGTGGCTGATGTTCCCCCCAATTTTGGCATGTTGTTGTCAAGATCTTGGATAAAAGTCTTGGGGGAACCCTTCAAATGGACCTCACCTATGCTACTATTCCAGTGTTTGGGGGGGAACACAGAAGGCTGTACAGAGAATCCCAATTGGCTTATATCATCAGTGATGAAACCAACCCCACCAACCATCCTATAGTTTCCCTTGACACTGAATTGGGGTCCGGTTTACTACAACTCACTAATGCTCCTGAGCCTCCTCTAAAACTCAAAAAGCATCCCACTGCCTCTCATGGATTTTCCCCCACCACCTCTGTTTGGAAAATGTTTTTTAATGGAGCCTCCTCCAAGGAAGGTGCAGGTGCTGGAATGGTGTTTATCTCACCAACCCAAGAGACCATAGCTTTGTCTTGCAAATTATAATTTGAGACTACCAATAATGTGGTAGAGTATGAAGCTCTTGTGTTGGGTTTGAGGGATGCAAAGGACATGGGAATCAAAGAAGTGTCTGTGTTTGGAGATGCCGAGTTGGTTGTAAACTAAGTCAGAAATCTTTACCAAGCTAAGTATTCGAGGCTGAGATCTTATAGGAATGAAGTGTGGGATTTGATAGATAGTTTCTTCTTGGATTTTAACATTTCATTCATTCCTAGAGAAGAGAATACAATGGCCTATTCCTTAGCCACTTCACCAAGTAATTTCAAAGTGCCCCTGACACCCAAGCTTAGGTACGATATAGAAGTAAAATACAAACCCTTTATACCAGACAATGTCAAGCATTGGAAGGTATTTGAGGATGATCTTGAAATCAAGAAGTTCCTGGAAACTATTGATGAATTTTCTGCATTACATATAGACCAGGACCATGAACATGAAAGTAGCTCACATGCTGATTTATTTTTAAAGAAAATTGCTAATCACAACATTGTACAGTTACCTAACAATCACATTCCAAAGGGACTAGTCCCTTTGGAGAGGATTTTTGATGATAATGATGTACCAGTGAAAGCTAAAGGGCCGATCGGTGAGACTGACATATATGAATGCAATATTGGCATAGAGACAAAGCCAAAGTTCATCAAATTGTCAAGCAACCTGACAAGAGAACAGAGGGCCAAATATGTTGAGATTTTAAAGCAGTTTGCTGATGTGTTCGCCTGGACATATGAAGATCTTAGAACATATGACACAACTGTCATTGAGCATAAGTTCCCACTGAAGGAAGAGGCCCAACCATTTAGGCAGAAGCTAAGATAGATCAATCCTATGTTGCTGCCTATAATGGAGAAAGAGGTAAAGAAGCTGCTGGATGCCTAGATCATTGTGCCTTTGAGGTATTCAGAGTGGGTGGCCAACTTGGTCCCAGTGAGGAAGAAGAGTGGGGAAATTAGACTTTGTGTTGATTTCAGAAACCTGAACATAAGCTCAAAGAAGGAAAATTACCCCTTGACCAAGATGGAACATATATTGCAAAGGGTAATAGGAGAATCCAGGATTTCCATGATTGATGGCTTCTCTGGCTACAATCAGATTTCTGTCCTGCCAGAGGATAGAGAAAAGACAACATTTATCACTCCTTGGGGTACATTCATGTATGCCAAAATTTCCTTTGGTTTGATGAATGTAGGAGAAACCTTTCAACGAGCCATGGATATCAATTTCATTGGAGAAATGGACAAGTTTGTGGTCATCTATCTGGATGACATCACAGTCTTCTCCAAGTCTGACAGAGAGCACCGTGAACATTTAAAAAGGGTTTTCCTGAAATGAAGGAAGATTGGCCTCTCCTTAAATCCCAAGAAGTCTCTGTTTGCCATGAAGGAGGGAAAGTTGCCGGGCCACATAGTATCAGTTGAAGGGGTCATGATTGATCCCAACAGAGTCAAAGCAATCCAAACCCTGTCACTCCCAGGATCCAGAAAAGAAGTCCAGGCTTTCGTGGGAAAAATAATTTTCTGAGGAGGTTTGTTTCCAACTTTGTCGAGATGGTAAAGCTTATAAAAACCATGTCGAGGAAAGGAAACAAAATTAAATGGACTGCTAAGTCTCGAAATTCCTTTGATTAGATAAATAAATCCTTGACTGAAGCTCTTGTGCCTATCAGTCCTAATTACTCAAAGGATTTCCTTATTTTCTCTTTTGCTTCATTCGATACTGTTGCAACTATCTTATTATAGAAAAATGCTGAGGGTTTGGAGCAACCCATTTCTTTCTTCAGTCGGGCATTGAGAGATGCAGAGATCAAATATGACATTATGGGGAAGCAAGCCTATGCCTTGGTGACAGCTCTCAAATCTTTCAGAGTCTATGTCTTTCATTAAAAAATCATTGCATATGTCCCTTCAGCTACTGTGAAGGAGATCCTCATTCAGCCATACATAGATAGAAGGAGGAGCAGATGGATTGTCAAGATCCTTGAATTTGACCTGGAGATAAAACCCACCAAATTGATCGAAGGTCAAGGCATGGCCAAGTTGCTGGTTGAAGAAAATTGTAAAGCTTTGGGGGTAAACTTTGCCGAAGAATGCTTAGAAAATCAGCAGGCCGAACTGTCTGATACAAATGTTTAGGCAAACCCCCCATTTATAGGATGTCCTTGGTACAAGGATGTCATATATTTTCTACAAGAGTTGCAACCCCCTGATGGCTTGCAGAGGAACAAGGAAAGGGCCTTAAAACTCAAGGCAATCAGGTATTGCCTTATTAACCAAGTCTTATATTGGAAGGACCCTCTGGGAGTGCTTCTGAGATGTCTAGACCCACATGAAGCCCATAGAATTATGTTTGATTTCCATAGCGGCCTATGTGGGGGACACCATTTCTGGAAGACCACAGCCTACAAAATCCTCAGGGATGGGTACTACTGGCCCACTTTATTCATTGATGTATGTAGAGAGATTAGAGCCTACATCAAATGTAAAAAATTCTCAGGGAAACAACATCTCAAATCTCTGCCACTAAAGTCTGTAGTAGATTCAACACCCTTTCAGTAATGGGGATTGGAATTTATCGGGGAGATTCATCCTGCTTCAAGTGGTCAACACAGGTGGATCCTAACTACAACATATTATTTCACCAAGTGGATAGAAGCTATCCCCACAAGGAGAGCTTCCCAAAAGGTAATCATCAATTTTCTAGAAGATATCATAGCAAGGTTTGGCTGTCCCAGCAGAATTGTCACTGATAATGCTGCATCCTTCAAGTCTGAGCCATTGATCAAGTTCTGCGAGCAATTTGGGATTTCACTTATTCACTCCACTCCTTATTATCCCTAAGGCAATGGACTAGCAGAGTCTTCTAACAAAATCTTGATCAAGCTTATTAAAAGACTGTTAGAAGACAATAAGAAGGCCTGAGATTCAAAGCTAAAATTCGCTCTGTGGGCTGATCGAGTCGCACCAAATAGGTCCCTAGGAACCTCCCCCTTTCAACTTGTTTATGGGATAGAAGCTATATTTCCCTCTCAACTAGGTCTACCTATAGAAAAATTCTTTCAGGAGTGTCAAGAAGAGTATGATGATATGATCAGGAGAATTCATCAACTGGTGGAGGTCCGACATGCTAGAGAGAAGGTGGTGGAAAAAGCATATGCCCAATAGCAGAAGATCAAGAAGGACTTTGACAGGAAGGTCAGAAAAGAGAATTTCTAGCTAGGAGAGCTGGTATTAAAGTAGGATGCTCCTAAGCAGGACAAGGGAAAGCACAACAAGTTTGAAGCCTTGTGGGTCGAGCCCTTCAAAATCTCTGAAGTATTTTCAAATAATACCTACAGGTTGTAGGATTTGGAGGGTGAGGAAGTTTTCAATGGCCCCGTGAATGGGTATTTTCTGAAGAAGTTTTTCTTTTGAGCCATACGTGACTCTTTTGTATTTGTAAATATTTTTCTTCTGTTTGTTTTCGATTTTAATAAATGACTCCATAGCCCAACAACAAAGCACTGAAGCTGCAAAAGAGTTTTTGGCATCTCACAGGGAGAAAGCCATCCCCCATGGAGCCTAATGTTATCACATAATCATGTGTGGGGGGTGTTTTTCCTTTGGAAAAGGCACCAGGGTGAAAAAAGTGGCGAAGAATGGGTCAAGAACCCACTTATCCTAAGTTTGGGGGTGCATGAGCGCCTTGTGGTATGCAACACACAGATCTGGATGGCCAGAACATACATGCTCAAATCTGTGGCCAAGATTCAATTCTGGACACCCCCCGCTCTTCTACCTTTAGCAAGGGGGGAGGGGTTCGATGTGAAGTTTTCTAGTGCATGGATCTGGATGACCAGAACTGACGCACTCAGATCTACGACACAGGTTCAATTTCGGACCCCCTCTATGTTGAAATAATGTAACTGCAAAGTGTATTCTGATTATTATTTGATATATTATTCATTGGATCAATCCCCAATGTGGATTGATCATGTCGACTATTGTAAAAGACCAAATTCCCTTTTGCATATTGGTCATAATGTAATTGTAATAGGCTAAAGAAGAAGTTGGCCCCATAATATATCAAAGAGGCCCCATAATATAATAAAGGTGGTTATAACCACCCAGAAGAAGAAGTCGACCCTGCTAGTGAAAAGACACTTTCACATGTGCCAGATTTGTATAAATAAGGAGGCCACCGCCTCACTTAGACACAAACTCAATTGTTCATTGAGAGACAAGTTTCCGAGCTGCAGTTGGAGAAGAGAGAGAGAGAGAGGCACATATTTGGGAGAGGACTTTCTGTATTTGTTTGAGTTATCTCTTGGCATTGTATTGGCTATATATAATAAGGAAGTTTTGCTGGGTTTTCTTCCCCATGAGGGTTTACCAGGATAAATGATGTGTTTCTTGTGATTGTGTATTTCTCAGTGATTCTATCTTATGCTATTGTTATCTATTGAAATGCAAAGAACTATAATAATATATTAAACATTAACACCTTTCTCTTCTGCCTTTAACAAAAGGAGGGGGTCCGATATGGGTAGATTTGGATATGGCCCCCTTGCTATTGTGGCGCTTCCTCATGATGTCAGAACCCCTCCCACCTAAAACCACTTAACGCCTCTGTAACCTCCTTCATCTCCTACTGCCATCTGCCCTCCACTCTGTCTCTCACCTCCGCCCATCACATCCTCCACTCACCGCTAGGCCATAGCCCCTTATCACTCCCGTCTGTTATCTCTTTCCAAGTGTCTTACCGCTTGCATCCTCCCTGGCAGATGGTCCCATCCCGTCTGTTTCTCTAGCCTTACATCTGCCCCCACATCATCACCTCACGCCATGTCACCTTTGACCTGTCCCAGTGCAATGCACACATCTTCTTCCACCCGCATTGGCACGACCGCTTTCCTTTTGCCACATCCATCCACATGGCCTCTCCTCATCTCACCTCCACACCGAGTACGCCAAATTTCCCCCGCCTGGTTACTGCCCATTCACCACCTCGTGTCAAATGTTCCATTCTTCACAACGACCTCCATGTCTACCCACTTGTCTTCCTATAAATCCTCTAACTAGATCCAGATGGTAGTGTGAGAAGGCCACCATGTCCTAGAGATACAGAGTTGACCGGGGCCTTTCCCAGTCCCAAGGAAGAAATTATTAAAGTAGTTGGTGGTGGTTGGACATCATTTCACTATAAATGGAAAGTCCAGAAAAGGACTGTCAGCTTGTCAATTCATTTACAGGCCCGTTCTGGAGCACGACTGCGTCTGACTGAAGTTCAATACTGTCCAGAGACTACATGCACAGTCTGCCAGTAAACATGCAGACATAATGTCTTCAATGCGATGACTCAAACTTGCTACTGTGGTTGTGCTTTGAGTATATGTAGGCATTTTTTCCATTTTGTTATGGTCGATGGTTGAGCTAGGCTCCCGCATTGTAAAGTTTTGATGAAGCATTGGTTTTCTTGGTTATGTATTAGAATTTGAGACTTCCTGTTTAATGAAAGTTAGCTTGTTTCCATCTCTCTGTAAAATCTGTATTAATACACTCAGAATTGGAGGATCCAGTTGAGGGTTGTGAAGTTGTAGGATGATGTATGGTTGATTACTGTAATATTTACACCATTTTTAGTCAGTTTCCTGTGTTACCTTGCCCTCTCACACTGAATAGCTTGGAATTGGAGGATCCAGTCAAGCTGTTACAATAGTATTGCGATGCTCAGAATTGGAAGATCCAGTCGAGCCATCACTGTGTTGTTGTAGTTGTGTCAATTCCACATATTTCAGTGTCTTGTTTTTCTTCCCCAAGCTGCTGGAAGGCCTGGATGCCCATAGCAGTCTTGTTCATATTCTCACCAAGTCTTCCATCTGCTCACCTTAAATTCAACTTACTGATGGAAGTTAGATCAAGACCTCACTTGTTCATGCATGAACTGGTCCTGGATTCTGAGTCAAAATGATATTCTCCTGGTTCTACATCCATTCGATCACCCTAATTCAATTATCGTGACATATAAAACTGATGGGTATCAGGCTTACTCCTGCTGCAATCTAGGAGTGACTTCTGGTGCCAACAAGTATAATAAATCAAAGTACACACAATGTACATATTATGTTAGGGTGGAGCACACTTCCAAATAGATAATATAGATGAGTTACACAATTACTAAAGAGAACCTCCTCCAAATCCCCCAATACATTTACATATCAAGATCACATGTTACTCCCTTCCTAATGAATATATTATCTTATATATATATTTATTCTCACCCATTGCACATATGCCCCCTTTATTAGGCACTATTACATATACTCTTAACCCATATATTCCCCTTGGGGTCATATTATATACATTTAACCCCATATATGCCTCGAATTATAACAATTGGGATATCTTAAAATGAAATGATTAACATTTTAACTACATCATTTATGATTCACAATTACACTAAACATTGTGTGCCATGTAATTTAGGCTTCCACAAGTCATACACAATAAACCGTTTGCCTAAAGTTAGACACCCTTCTCAATAATTATTAATTTGCATCAAAATTATTTCTAGTTTCTATAACCCCAAGAGTATATCCAACAGCCTGCAAGCGAGATATACCAATAACTTGTGACTTATAAAGAGTCGAGGCATCTCAAAACCCACCAAAGTAGACCTCTATCTCATGGTTAGGAAAAAAAATATATTTCCAATTTTATTACAAAGTCGAGACATACCCTAAATTTTGTTTGTTGACAAGGAGCATTGAGGCCAAAGTCAAATAACTTCACATTTCCCTTTCCATCCAAAAGAAATGTTTTTTGGTTGAATCATCACATGATTTCAATAATTAGATCCTATGTTGCATAGAACACAAAGAATTGACTTTTTTGTAGGATTCATCGTTGTTGCATACTTATACCTTCAAATCTCTATGGTAAACTCCCCTATTGTGGCAATATCCTATAGCATCAATAACTTGTTGGAAATACTTTGTCGGTTCTCTTTCATATAGCTCCCCATTACACCAGTGCACATCAACTCCCGTGAAAAATGACCCTATCACCACATAACATTGTTGTTCCAAGACCATGTGTTAATGCGGTCGACCAAATTTTCACGTGAGGCAAGAATAAACTTCTTGATATTGCATTTTCTTAATCTTGACACTTCACATTAGTAGATATTGAAACAATTTATTCACTTTTATGTTCCCAAATCCCATGGATGTGATGAGGCCATAACTTCATGTTGTCTAACTTGTCATTTCCATCCATCCCATTCACTGAAATTTATTAATTGTTATGAGAAAGAGAAAAGTTAGGTTGAAGTCTAGGGTTGCTTTGATAATATTAGATAAAAAAAATGAATTTCCAAAGGACAAAATGTAATGATCTAAGTCACTGAGAAATTGGAGTTTGTTCTGATCTATACCACAATATTATGGCCACAAGAGGCATTGTGTAATGAAAAGAGGATAAGAAGTGGATTATACCAATCGATTCTATGATACATAATTATAGAATTCCAAATACCACAACGCTCAATGAAGAAAAGTATATGCACTTTTAAATAAAAACGGTGGCTTTGAAAACAAGGGTTTATCCAACATAATTGTGCCAAAGTTTCTTTCTGCACCTTCGTATGAGGGAGATATGCAATTCTTTCTTCAACATGGAGTTGACAAGTAGAATTTAAAAAAATATTAATAAAAAATAAAATATTTCAATGTCAACCATAAAAAATATTTTAATATTCTCCTTAAATAAAATAACTTATATCAATTATAGATAAAGAGAGAAAGATATAATGTAATTGAAAATATAAAAATTCTTTCTATTCAACTTCCCATGTAGTAAAGGGATGTGTATTTCCTTTAATATTTAATATGTAGTTTATATGTTGCATTAAAAAAATGTTAATTGTCAATTGGATTTAGCTTGCGCAATTGGGAGGTGTAATGCCTTCAGGGACACCCACCGAGCACGTGTGATCCTTTGGCAGATTCAACGATGTAACATATGAAGAGAACAAAGAGAAAAAAAATGGTTGGGAAAATGAAGATGTTTGGGTGTGGGTAGGAGCACCTTGGGAAATGATGGTGACGTGCACGCCTAAGGGGGCACACACCCTTATTCCCTTGCGACAAATGACCGAGACTTGGGTTACGTTTGGGAAAGGGAGAGGCAACTTGGGATCACACCCAAGCAATGGACCCATTTAACCTTAGTAGCATGGGCATGACAAAGATGTTGGACGACACCATCGACACACCCACAGAGAGTTGTGACAATCGATAGAAGGAAAGAGCACAAGGAAAGGGGTGTGTTCCCAAGGATGGGGCATGCCGGTCCAAGAAATAAACAATTGATGGGCACACAATATTAGTTGAGTGCACTGTGTCCACGAATGGGCAAGACAGTCGGTTGAGTGTGAGGATTCATGAAGGGGCATGACAGAATAAAGATATGTGATGTTTCACACAAGTTTCCTTTGGATTCCACATAAGAGAAAGGGTGCACAACCAAATTAAGAAAAGAAAAACCAATTGAAGGAAAGAGATGGATCTATGAGGCTAGGCCTACTAGTGGGGCACACCTAAGGTTGAGGCAAGGAAGAACAACAACGATGAGTCTCGGTGTGATGAAATTGTAGGTATGGACAATTCTAATGTGTAAGGTAGAGTCAAGAGACTTTGCCCATGTTTGTAACTAGGACAATAGATACCTCTTTGTAAATATCTCTTTCTATTTTGCAATATAAATAAATGAAGTTAGGTACTAACCATCGTTGGTGCGCCTGCACTATATCTGTCTCTTGTGTTTCACATGTTTTCTGTTGTATGCCCAATTGACTAAGTGTTAAAATAAGTTAACAAATGTTTAAGTATACAACTGTTGATACTTGAATCCATTAGGACCAAAGAAACAACCTCACAAGGATATCAATCCCCTTGCGTTTTTATAGAGGTGGTACTCCTCTTTTACTTCAGATTTTCTTGGGACTCTAGGTCTTCAAAATATGGGACTTTGCAGAAGTCCATCGTAGTAATCAAAGGAATATAAAATAACAAGAAATAAAATGTTTTGTTTTTCTTTTAAATAAAGTTCCTGAGAAATGACCAGGAACCACACACTTCATACGTTTAACAAAAATAGACAAGATTTCCTCACATCCATCATAGTTCAACTAAAGATTTTTGATCACATAAAAATAAAAAGAAGATGGTTTGCATGCATAAGAAAAATTTAACAGAGTGAACATGGGAAACTCAAATAAAGATAACGATAGATCAAACTCAAATACTTTGTATTCAAAACTCTAGGTTACAAAGTACAATCAAGATTGTACCCGAAATAGCTCTCTTGAAATTTCTAAAAAATATATAGTCTGTTACATATTCTTTAAAAATTAAAATGTGTTTGTCCTAAGGACTAGGATTGGGGCTCATGCGGACCATAAAGAAAATAAATACAATAAAAAATCTCGTAGAAGGAGGATGGTGGGATAAATTAGAACAAGACATGTAAAGAAGAAAATGAGAAGTTATCAGACTTCGGTTAAACCTTTCTAGTGAAAGAGGTGGAATAACTGGATGAAGGAACTGATAAAGAAAAAAAGATGTGATCGAAATAAACTTACTATGATGGTATATCATAATATTTTCTCTTCACTTTATTTCTACTATCCTTTTATTGTCTTCATTGATGGTTACATGAACCATCTCAATTGTTTCTTTCCCTTTTTAATAAACTTTTATTTTCACAATTTAATTAATTTCCCATTAAAATAGGACGACTGTAATTTAATTTTCTAGAAGTGAAAAACAACTTTTTAACAATGTAAAGTACTTCTTATGTGCTCTTTATCATCTCATATTTCCAACTATATAAAGTTTGTGCAAATCCATCGCTCGGATATCAAGATACGAGCTCGTGAAGTTGAGTTGTCATGCAGGCCCATTAAAAATTCATCTTACTGATATTTTAATTTCTGAGAAAATTATATGAACTTTCAACACTTGAAACCTATACCACCATCTTATATGTTGAAATACCTTTCCAATGGTATAAATTTTTCATAAATTTGACACCTGAAGCTCAAGTTATGGCCTCCACAAGATCGTGACTCAACCACTGTCGATCAAGTTTGTTTGGTAAATGTGGACCCTTGATTTAACTTCGATCTCCTTTGTTGAAATTCGACTTTTATTCACTATTATTATCCCACATGTACGAGAATAAAAGAGTCTTAGTGGTATATAATTTTAAGTGTAACATAAACTTGACAAGAAATAAAGAAGAGAAGAGACTATGGATCTTCGGAGGATCCGACCCTTGGAAAAATGTTGAATATAATAATAATTTTGCATGCCCATTCAACCACCAATATTCCCAGTCAGCAATGGTGATTCCTCCAACAAAATGTTAACACATGTCATCACTCGGTAGGCCAACAATCTGCCAATAAGAATATGCCATATGTCATCCAATAAAATCACACCCTGTGTCACTTTTTGTATGCTGCCATGCGTCTCCATAAATTAGTTGCCATGTGGCACCATCCATCTAACTACCATGTGGATATATCTCATTGGTTAATAAAGTGCCATGTGTCACTTAGAGATGTTCCTCATAGAACTTAGGATAGGAAAAATATTATTAAAATAATATGGCGGGTTCACGGGTTTACGTGAATGCAGAGGTAGGTGAGGAAATCACCGTGGACTCGCGGTAATACGTAGTAAGGAATGAGTGTGAAAAATTCTAAGTGTAGGTGAAGTGGAGAGGAGAGGTAAATAGTTTTAAAATATTCTAAGTCTTGAGAATATCGAGCGGACTTGCATATGATATATGAAATAAATATTGTATCACCAACGCGAGAACTTGTGAACCTACTGTAACTCATGTATTTGGATAAGTGTTGGAGGAATTACATAGTGAAGAGTAGTAAAAAGAGTTGTGTGCATTATGATGGTGGTGGAAGTCAAAGTACATTATGAGGGTAGAAGAAATAACCCATACTCTTAGGAAATATCACCAACTTGAGAACTTGCGGTAAGCCATAGTAAATAAGACTAAGTCTGGAAAGTATATAATGGGTCACGTGAAATATGGAAAATATGAAAATGAAAATAAATATATGGGAAATAAATGAATTACCTGAAATTTGGGAAATAAAAAAGGGAAAAGGGAAGAAATGGAAAAATGGGATAGTGAAAATGGAAAGAAAAATAAAAAAAATTGGGAAAGTAAAGGAGAAGGGAAACGAAAGTGAGCATGGAAAGGAATAAGGTGTGGAAAATGGTAAGGGGAATATGAAAGTAATGAGACAATGGGAAAAATGACTAAGTACAAAATGAGATAATGAATAGAGGTGAGGAAAATGATATGAGAGAACATGTCACTTAGAACATTTTTCATATTTCTTCTTGTAATACCTCCATTGGACTTCTGGACATAAGTATGCGTATCTTGGTCATGGAGACTCTGATTTTGATTCCGTGAAATGCCCGACGAAGATGATGTCGAGGGATATGAAGTGAACATATAATAGTTAAAAAAATCTTCATCCTCCAATATCGTTTTTATTATTATTCCGAGAGTGGGAACATATGGGTGACCAAATTTTGGTCAACAACTCTCTCCAACTGTGGGATAGTGACCCCCTGTGGCTTGTTGAGAACACTAGAATATTAAGACCAAATACCTTCTCCATTGTGCTATGGAGTCATCTTCAAAATGAATTCTTTCAATCCTTCTTATTTCATGGAGTTACCTTCAAGTTTGACTGCCTTATTATGCAAAATTGAATTGAAGAAACAAAACATGTACATAAATGATCTACCTACCCTAACTTACTTGAAAGAAAGGGGCACCTTATGTGTAAGCAGATTTGCAATGGAGTCATTCAAGCATTGGTATTATTTGTGGAATGAACTCCAAAATTATGATGTATGTTGGGACTTGTACTAATGAGTCAGGGGCGCTCTCAATACATAGTGGAGTAAAATGATACCAAGTACGGTGAAGATTTAATTGCTCTGTTTGGCCAACAATGCTCTGGAAACATAATTCAATAAAATCAATTCTTGGATGCTCAAGAATACTATTGTCTTTGATTGGATGAGGAGTTTTCAACATAAGAATATTTTAATCATTTTCCTTATTTTCAACCACTTCCAAGGTTCTTGTTTGATAAAAAAATCTCTTGAAAAGACTCTTCTTTCTTATAAGGGTGATCTTGCTCATCATTCTTCTCAAGATTCATTTCTTCTGTAAATTCTTCTTTCTGCAAGTTCTCTTTTGATGTTTTATCATCTTCATATGGAGTATATAAGAGACTGGAATTTTCTTCTTTTTCCACATTCAATATTATTGTTTCATTGGCGATGTCTTGACATTGTTCTTCTTCTATGAAATGTATATCTTCTTTATTCTCAAAATTGTTTTCTTCCACCAATTCTTCTGTATTTTGGCTGAATTCTTCTTTCATATTTGGTGGAGACTCTTTAATTTCTTCCTCATATGGAGTATATGAGACGTTGATATCCTTTTCTCGGTCTTTGGAATTCTTTCCTTCATTCTTAGAAACAAGATTTGATTCAGAAAAGTCTTGCAGTGTTTCATGATATCCTTCTTTTGAGTCATTGATTTCATCCTTTTGTGTCCACGTGGGAAAGGGTGGGTGGGAAACAACATTTAAAACATCAACAAAAACATACGAATTCACCTTTGGGATAAAATTTTCTCCAAATGAATCATCTAACAAATCCCAGCTAGTAATGGAGTTAGGCATTAATGAACTATACCATTCAAGAGCATCCTCTCGTATAGTTTGTAGGAATAATCTACATGTAACATTATCTTCAGTGAGATTGAAATCATAACATGTACCTTTAAAATTAATCAAGTGTTGTTCTGCAGCTTCTGAAGCATCCCCAAAGAATGTAGCAAAAATTTCAACAAGAATATTGGGCATTTGAAAGTCTATTTCTGGTAGATTTAAAGGGGTAGTATGAAATCGCCTACTTCTTTGAGTATTTCTCCCTTTTGTCACATCTTGCAAAGACATTGATGGGCATGATGAAGAATATAAGTAAACATTATGACATGAATGAAACCCTTCATTTTTAATTTTTTCAATGGAGTTTTCAGGGAGTTCATTCTCCCGAATCTTTGGTGCTTCTCGTTTCTTGAATATTCTTCTCGAAACTTTGATCCATGGAGATTTTTGGTTCCTCAAACATATTGAAACTAAATCGTCCTCAGAATAGTCACCAAAAATGTTGACGCTTGAATCCATTAGGACTGAAACGACAACCTCACGAGGATATAAATCCCCCTGCATTTTTATAGAGGTGGTACTCCTCTTTTACTTCAGATTTTCTTGGGACTCTAGGTCTTCATAATATGGGACTTTGTAGAAGTCCTTCGTAGTAATCAAAGAAATATAAAATAACAAGAAATAAATTTTTTTGTTTTTCTCTTAAATAAAGTTCCTAAGAAATGACCAGGAACCGCACATTTCATATGTTTAACAAAAATAGATAGGATTTCCTCACATCCATTATAGTTTAACTAAATATTTCTGATCACATAAAAATAAAAAGAAGATGATCCCCATGCATACGAGAAATTTAATAGAGTGAACATGGGAAGCTCAAATAAATATAATGATAGATCAACCTCAAATAATTTGTATTCAAAACTCCGGGTTACAAAGTACAGTCGAGATTGTTCCCGAAATAGCTCTCTTGAAATTTCTAAAAAATATATAGTCTGTTACATATTCTTTGAAATCTAAAATGCGTTGGTCCTAAGGACTGGGATTGGGGCTCCCACGGACCATAAAACAAATAAATACAAGAAAAAATCTCGTATAAGGAGGATGTTGGGCGAAATTAGAACAACAAGATCTAGAAAGAAGAAAACGAGAAGTTATCAGACTTCGGTTAAACCTTTCTAGTGAAAGAGGTGGAATAATTGGATGAAGGAACTGATAAAGAAAGAAATATGTGATCAACATAAACATACTATGATGATATCTCATAATATTTCCTCTTCACTTGCTTTCTTCTTTCCTTTTATTGTATTCATTGACAGTTACAGGAACCGTCTCAACTGTTTCTTTCCCTTTTTAATAAACTTTTATTTTCACAATTTAATTAATTTCCCATTAAAATAGGATAACTATAATTTACTTTTATGGAAGTGAAAACCAACTTTTTAACCATGTAAAGCACTTATGATGTGCTCTTCATCATCTCAATTTTCCAACGATATAATTTTTTTGCAAATCCATCGCTCAGATCTCAAGATATAAGCTCGTGAAGTTGAATTGTCATGTAGGCCCATTAAAAATGAAGTTGAATGATATTTTAATTTATGAGAAAAATGTATCAACTTTCAGCACTTGAAACCTGTACCACATCTTCTACGTTGAAATATATTTCCAACGGTATAAAGTTTGCGCGATTCCGACACCCGGAGCTCACGTTATGGCCTCTGCAAGATTGTGACTTAGTTATCGTCAATCAAGTTTGATTGGTAAATGTGGACCCTGGATTTAATTTCGGCCTCCTTTGTTGAAATTCTACTTTTCTTCACTATTGTTATCCCACATGTACGAGAATAAAATATTCTTAGTGGTATATAAGTTTAAGTGTAACATACACTGGACAACAAATAAACAAGATAAGAGACTATAGAGCTTTGGAGGATCTGACCCTTGGAAAATTGTTGAATATAATAATAATTTTGTATGCCCAGTCAACCATCAATATGCCCAGTCAGCAATGAAGAGTCACCCAACCAAATTTTGACACATGCCATCACTCGGTAGGCCAAAAATCTACCGATAAGAATTTTCCATATGTCATCCAATAAAATCATGCCATGTGTCACTTTTTGTATGCTGCCACATGTCTTCATCAATTAGTTTCCATGTGGCACCATCCATCTAACTGCCATGTGGATATATCTCATTGGTTAATAAAGTGCCATGTGTCACTTGAAGATGTTCCTTATAGAACTTAGGATATGAAAAATATTATTAAAATAATATGACGGGTTCACGGGTTTGCGCGAATGTGTAGGTGAGGAAATCACGCGGACTAGCTGTATTACATAGTAAGTAACGAGTGTGAAAAATTCTAAGTGTAGGTGAAGTGGAGAGGAGAGGTAAATAGTTGTAAAATATTCTGAGTCTTGAGAATCGGTTGAGTGGAATTGCATATGATATATGAAATAAATATTATATCACCAACTCGAGAACCCACAAGCTCATGAACTCGCGGTAACTCATGTATTTGGCTAAGTTTTGGAGGAATTACATAGTAAAGAGTAGTAAAAAGAGTTGTGTGCATTATGAAGGTGGCAGAAGTCAAAATGCATTATGAGGTAGCGGAGATAACACATACTCTTAGGAAATATCACCAACCCGCAAACATGTGGTAAGCCATAGTAAATAAGACTAAGTCTGGAAAGTATATAATGGGTCACGTGAAATATGGAAAATATGAAAATGAAAAGAAATATATGGGAAATAAATGAATTACGTGAAATTTGGGAAAAGAAAAAGGGAAAAGGGAAGAAATGGAAAAATGAGATAATGAAAATGGAAAAAAAAATAAAAGAAATGAGAAGATAAAGGAAAAGGGAAATGAAAGTGAATGTGGAAAGGAATAAGGAAAAATGGCTAAGTGTGGAAAATGGTAAGGGGAATATGAAAATAATGAGACAATGGGAAAAATGACTAAGTACATAATGAGAGAATGAATAGAGGTGAAGGGAAATGAGAGTGTTGCGCCTCTTCCATCACCTTAGTGAGAAAAATAGAGGTGCTTGCAAGCTTAGTTGGGTCTACTGAGCAGGACAACTGGAAGGAAAAGAGTTAGGAAAAGAAATAGAAAGCAACAACTAAGAATTAAACTAAGAAATGAAATAACAACTAAATTTATAAGCATAGGGACATAGAGACAAAAAGAACAATGAGACCCATGTCACCAATGATAAGGCTGGTATTAGTGAAAGAAAACACCGAGAAGCAAGGGGACTATGAGTCCCTTCTTCCTCCAAGGGAGGGCTCTTGGACCCCCACAAGTAAGCTCTTCTTACAACAAATAAAAATGAAAAATGGTGAAAGAACTCTTTGCTAATCCACTCAAGGGGTGAGATGGATTGCCCAATGCAATGGTTCAAATAAACTCTTGGCAAGGATAGAGTCCTCAAGAGAATAATGGCAGCATAACTTTTCTTTGAATTCCTTGAAAAATGAAGTGTATCCATGGCCTTTTTATAGCATTCCTTTGAGCTATTGTTCAACTGGTTTGTAGTGTGTAAAGAGGCTAATTAGGGAATTTCTAGGTCTTTGACCAGCCATCCAATCGAATCTAGTCAAGATTTGAGTGTCAAATCGGCTTGGGAGCTGAACCAGAARTGGGTGGGAGGCCGACCACTCTCATACATGCGTCGTTTCTCAGGTGCACGGCTTTTTGCGATAATAATCGCGCATCGTGCACATGTGTGTGATTTATGCGTTCTTGTTCCGCGCATGTGCACGTGCGCCCAGTGTCGTCATAGCACCCTTCAATTTTTCACTACTTTGGTGTTAATTCAGGTCCATGGCTGACTTCATCACTATTTGACGATGCTTAATTCTTGTAACCATGTACGGACGAAATTTCAGTGATAACAGATGCCCCCTGATGGATGAGGTTAGGAGCATACGTATAGCCGAAATCCATCAATGTTTCTTATACTGAGAATGTTGTTGTAAGAGAGAGCAATAGTGGGATTGTCCAGAGCGATCCGTTGGAGGGAAAAAGGAACCGGTAGAACCCAACCTTCCATGACGTGTGTGAAAAAGAAAACTGTGTACAAACGAGGCGGGTATGCCCCATGCTTGTGTCATGTAACTCAAAAAAAGAGAAATGAAGTGTTGGTGTAGACAACTGCAGTGCCCTCAGGGGCGTTCGTGATAAAGGAAGAAGACAATTCTGCAGATGAACATACGCTGAATAGTAGGTAGTGATCACGATAATAAGTATCACCGATTATGTGGGCATTGATAGCCCAACCAAGTTCAGAGGTCTTTGGCAAATGAAAGAACTAACTACAATAGTCGCGAAGTAAGACCCACCGTAACATGAGAAAGTGTTGACGTCGAATTTTATGGGGGTCAATGACAGCAGGGAGCAATTATGTTTCACCTTGTACCATCCGAGATCTCTCATTGGGTGGGTAATGAGAATCAAGATACTGTTGCCCTTTTGGAAATCTGTGCTGATGTCGACAAAAAAGGGGGACACGACTCCCAGAAGAAAATGGCTTCGTGAAATCTACTAGGTGAGGTTAGGAAGTGCAGGAGGTACATGGACAAAGTCAAGATGTAGGAAGACTCAAGAATGCTTTTGGTTGGAGTATATGTGAGATAAAAAGTGGCCGCAACCGATCAACGAGGTCAAGTGTCAGGGGGACGACAAGACCGGGGATAAGTTGTGCCAGAGGTGGGACAAGGTGAACAAATTCAGAGGGTAGAGGTAAGTGGCTTGTGGGGTACTCTGAAGATATGGATGATGCCAGCAAGGGTGGATGATAAGTAGTGCTCCAACCAAGGGCGACATGGGTTACGATTGGCCAAAAAAGGGAAGTAGGTTGCCAAAGGTGACAACAAAAAGGTAATGTAATGACTGAAAATAAAGGCGTTTGTACAATAAATAACAAATAATTGGGGAGAAGTGTACAAATATAGAAACAGGTGCCCCAGTGTGATATGGTTGGCCCGGGAAGGGCATAATTTTCTCGGAAAACTGATGGAGGGTGGGGGCCCCATGGGTGGGTTTCTGTATGAGGTAGGTGAAATGAAGATAGATTTGCAGATGGGTAAACAGATTGTGGATTAAATGGAGGGTTCATGCTACTGTGGAGGTGTAGCCCGACCATAGAACCATGGAGAGATAATCTGGGAGTCCATTGGGAAAGCTAGCAAAATGAGGAGAAAGAGTATGTGGGTGATTCGCAACATGATGTAAGACGATCAAGACTCCCATCCCTAAAGGGTTTGGAAAAAATAGAATGAGTGTCAGAAGTGAAAAAGGGTCCTATGAATGGGACAACTCATGTGGGTAAGAGTGCTACCGGGTGACAGTACCAAAGATGCAAAATGGAGGTGTGGGTACTGCAGAGACGGAAATGGGGATCCTAGAGGCAAATTTCAGAGGGTGTGACTGGAAATGTAAGTGAGATTCAGAGGGAATGACTACATGCCAGTGTTGAGTATATACCTAAAGGGGTTGTGTCGATGTATGATGACCAAGTACGTGCACACATGAAAACCAAATACCCGACGTGAACAATATCTGAAGATAATCTAATATATGAGCATGTATTTGATAAGTGTGAATATGCACATGCGTACCTGATTAGGGTATGAAAAATGGCGTCCCAGGGGATCAGGATGAAAATAGGCCCAGGGACTGTCGTGATGTAGATGACGGGATGCTGATCCCATGGCTGAAGACGGATCGAGAAATGGACGCATGGAGCTCCCAGAATGGTGAGTGGAAGTTTGGAAAAAAGGCCTATATGTAGTTGTAGGGTCCACATTGCCACCTCATTTGTACTTGCTGCTATAGTGATTGGACAAGAAGCATTCATAGGAGATTGTGAGATTTTGGGAGGATGAGGCATTTGATTGAGGACCCACGAGCATCAGGTTAGTGGTCTGAACATCCTGCATAGAATTAGGGTTTCATTTTTTGGCAGGGGCTATACGGAGGGCCGTACAGGGGTGTTTAGGGGTGTGGGCCCCACATGTGCGGGCGATCCGGTAATAGGCGCGCACACATGTGCGCCTGTCCACCAGATAGATGCACATGGGAGCGTCGGTAAGGGGATAAAGGGCGCAAACTATGGGCATGCTTGTTGGTTGAACAAGCATGCACATGTGCATGCTTGTCGGTTGAATAGGCGTGCACATGTGCGCACCTTTAGAGTGAACATGCATGCTTGAGAACGCGCCTGTGTAGTGAACATGTGCGCACATGTGCGTGCTTGTGGGGTGTACATGTGCACATGTGTGCGCGCCTGTGGGTTAAACAACCGCGCCGTGGAGCCAAGGTTGATGGGTGTAAAATGTGTCTTTTTGATGTTGTTGATTGTCCATGTGGCTGACTTAGGACGGTTTTATGTTGTGCAGGTGAGCTTTGTGCACGATTCCTATTGGTTGGCGAGAGAGGGATTGGTCCCAACTGTGAGACGCCGTGGCTATTGAGGAGCCAGGTGTACGTGCGACTTTGGCAACCTGTGGGCTGCTGAAGTTCTTTGAGTGCCCCTTGATATGGGCACAAAAATATCTCCTGCAGTTTCTTATTCGGATGTGGATTCCAGACCTGCACTACTTCATAGTGCGGGGAGAGCAGATTCCCTTCACTGCGATGGAGGATGTGTATTTTTTGACTGGGCTCCCATTTCGGGGAACGCCCCTACCGTCAGAGCCAGTGCTACTAATAGATATACCGCTAGTGACAGTGGGCCAGAGATATTGTTCGGGGCCGAACTATATGTCTGACATAGTTGTGAGGATTGGGGTGATGTATGCCCTAGCGCATCGCTGTATAGAAATGATGATTGTGAGAGTTTATGGTTCGCTGGCGACGCAACAGATCAGTGGTGGCTAGCTGATGGTGATGGAGAGAGTGTTGGTCGACGAGCACTTCGCCTGGGGGCTTACGTTGCATGCCAGGATGGTAGGGAAGCTGGACCACTGTTGGTCCATGGATATGGGAGAGTTTTCCTTCGTGTCCATCCTGGTGGCCTGGTTTCTGGAGAGGGTGCCGATGTTACACCCTAGGATTCTATTGGGTGCGCCTGGGGTGCGAGAGCTGCGGTTGAGGCGGTGGTCGACTATGTTGCTTCGCCATGGTGGTGGCGAGGGTGGCCACTTCTTTACTGCATAGGTGACACAGGTATGGCGGCAGACGCCGCAGGTGATATTGCAGTACCCCTATGCCGGGGTTGACTTTCGGGAGGATCCGGACATGGTGATACCTTCAGGGGAGGTGTTTGACTGCCGAGGTATGTTGATGATGTTGATATGTATGTTTTTGTGTTTTTGAGATAGCATGACATATGTATATGATATAGATGCTGATACTATCTGTTGTTTGTTTGTATGTATAGATGTGGCACCTCGCGGGTGTGAGGTGGAGTTGCAGAGAGCGCCGGCTTGTCAGGATCCAGAGAGACTGCCACGGGGAGAGAGACGTTGGTGTGAGAATGCCACGGTGAGACCAGCTGAGCCGGAGAGGGCAACGAGGAGATGCCGGTTTGATGACCCTAGTGCTGTGCCATCACACGCTCCTCCGACAGTTGCCGGAGTGGATTTTGAGGACATACGCCATCGCATGGAGGCCGTGTTACAGGATGTGCCTGAGGGCATGTGGTCTCACATCCAGGATGAGGGTATCCTAGAGTAGTGTGTGGGGGTTCCGCCACCATGGTGGGCTATAGTACGATGAGAAGCAGTGGATGGTGCTGCGATGACTGGATGACTGCCGTCAGTGCAGGAGGGACCGGTAGGGGGTGGACCACCACCGCCTGAGGGAGGGGCAGGTGGTGGTGGGCCGCCATCGCCTGAGGGAGGGGCAGGCGATGGTGCTCTAGAGGCACCATAAGTGGTTCTCTATGTATTGATGTATATATATTTTTTTGTATATAGGCCGGTGAGCCCATTTATATCGAGGTGCTTCATTGGCCTGCAGATAGTTGTATTTTTGTATGTAAACATTTGGATGGCACTGTGGACCTTTCGATATATACATGAGTATACATTTTTGAGATCTATGTGGTGTTTACATGTGTTTTTTTAATGTATTGATGATGTCTAATCTATATATGTGATGACAGGTTGTTGATATGTTTATGTATGTGTAGAGGTAGCTTGATGTGATATATGCCAGTCTAACACAATATTAGCTAGGTTATCTGTAATTTGATTCAATTGTCTTGGAATATGTGTAAATGTAATGGAATCAAAATGTCGAGATAAAAGTATAACCTGGAGGTATTTGCAAAAGAGGCAAGGATCGTGGACGTGATACACATTGTTGAGCTGGAGTACGACTAGTTGAGAGTCGAGAAAGACGCTAAGATGGCGAATACGATGATGCTGGGCATCAACCAGGAGGCTGATGATGGCAGTGTATTTGGCTTGGTTGTTGGTTTCTAAACCCAAACATATGCTGCTCGAATGGAGCATTTCATGTGAGGGGGTGTAGAGAGCCCAAGCGGCTGAAGTGAGATTTTGTGTCCAACGACTAGCACCGTCGACATAACCAATGTGGTAGGCTGGTGGAGGAAGCATTTGTCAATAGTACAAATGATAGTTTAGACGTGAGGGATGGAAAAAAGATTAAAAACGCTATAAAATAATTAACCTAAAGTAGAATGACTACGTTTAAGCATAAAATTTCTTTAGATACAACCTGTTGACAGGTTCTTTGAGAGAGAGGCCTTCGAGGGAAGCTAGGATGTATGCACCTTTGGTGAGGCAATGTTGGATAATGTATGGGCCATGCCAGAGTGACTCGAATTTCTCATGGCCAAAGGTATCATGAGAGATATCATAAGCCAGGACGAGGTTGCCTTCGTGAAATGAGCGAAGGTTGACATGTCGATCAAAGGTAGCCTTGCATCATTTTTTATCTGCCTCATTGTTCTATAATGAATATCGACAATCTTCATCCAGAGACTCTAAGTTCAGCAAGCGCTGCTCCATTGGAGCAGTGTCGGGTAATAGCTCAATTGAGGTGCATAAGGTGGGAATTTTGCACTCGATGGGAAGAGTGGACTCAACCCCTTGGACTAGATGAAATGGTGTGAAACTAGTAGCTATTTTCACAGTCGTACGGTAAGCCCATAGCGCAAAAAATAACATATGATGCCAATTGGTTTTATTTTTATTAACCATGCATTGTAACATGGTCTTGAGGGCCTTGTTAACTGCTTCAACCTGTCCGTTAGACTGAGGGTAATATGGTGAGGAAAACTCATAAGAGAATCCTAACCAAGATGAGAGTTCGACGAAGATCTCATTCTCGAAGTGTTTCCCGTGATCGGAAACGAGTTGAAGTGGTACTCCAAAGAGGGATATGATGTGGTTAAAGAAAAAATGCGCTGCAGTGTCAGTGGTGTTGTTGAAGGTGGGCATAGCTTCTGCCCATTTGGTGAAGTAATCGACGACGAAAACAATGTATTTGTGTCCATTGCTGGAGGGGGGATTACAAGTCAAGAAGTCAATGCCCCATTTACAAAAAGGTACGACAGTGATGACGGGATGAAGAAGAGCGGGGGGAGTTTGGGATTTATTGGCGTAGAGATGACATTGCTCACATCATTTCACGATGTGAGTGCAATCATGAAACAAGGTAGGCCAAAAGTAACCAGCTCGGATAATATTCTGAGCAGTGGATATGCTCGAAAGATGGCCCCCACATGTGCCACTGTGGCAGTCATTTAAGACTCTATCGACCTTTTCAATAGTCAGGCATTGACGAATAATGGTGTCGACTCCCCACCGGTATAGGATGTCTCCGATGAGAAGGTAGCGAGGGGCCTGATGGCGAATACGACGACGATCATCTCGTGAAAGGTGGTTACCAAAATTTTGAGTTCGGAGGTAGACGAGGAGGTCGCCGTACCAAGGATCATCCGAAGTGATGTAAAAGAGATGTTCATCAGGAAAGTTGGTGTTGATGGGGGTACTGGTGGTGTCAGAGGGGAGGGCCATGACAAGTTCGGTGAGAATGAGGGCCTTCTTACTCTTAGGTGTTGAGAACTCGAGGTCGTACTCTTGAAGGATAACGATCCATCGAGAAAATTTGCCGTTAACTTGCCGACGACTGAGCAAGTACTGCACAGGGTTGGAATCTTCTACGACCTTTATTGTGTGAAGCAAAATGTAGTGGTGCAGTTTTTGGACTGCGAGGACGACTGCAAGAGTAAGTTTCTCTTCGTGTTTATACTTCAAGGGTGGCCCTGAGAGGTTTTTACTAACGTAATAAATGACATTCTCACGATTTTCATCACCTAGCTGGACAAGAACTCCTGCTACGGATACAGCTGATGCTGATACATAGAGGATATAGTCGCGATTGTAGTCAGGTGCACTAATTAAAGGTGAGTTGGAGAGTGCTATTTTAAGATCATCAAATGACTATTGGGCATGGTCGTCCCAGTGAAATGGGATGTTGTGACATAGTAAGTGAAGGAAATCGTGTGCACGTATGGCATAGTCAGGGACAAACCATCATAGAAATTTAGCTTTGCCTTGTAGGCTCTGAAGTTGACGTAAATTCTGGGGAAGTGGAATTTCGGTGATAGCTTGGACTTTGAGGGGGTCCATGGTAATACTTCTTTGGGAAACGATAAAACCGAGGACGTGCCCTGCAGTGAAACATAACACGCACTTGAGAGGATTCAAGCAGATGTTGTACTGACGACACCATTGAAAGATGATTCGTAAATCATCAAGATGTTGGGTGCGTTTCTTGGATCGAGTTGTGAGTTCGTCCAAGTAGGCGAGGATGATATGAGCTAGATCGTGAAAGATGTATGTCATATCCCATTGGAAAGTTGTGACGACATTCTTTAAGACAAAAGGCATGACACGATATGAAAAAGTACCCCAAGGGGTAGTGAATGCAGTTTTATACTGATCGACAGGGTGAATTTGAATTTGATTATAACCAGAGAATCCATCCATAAAGGATAGAGCCTTGTGGCCTGCACAGTTGTCGATAATTTGATCGATGGAAGGCGTTGGAAAGTTGTCTTTGGGACATGCGTGATTGAGATCATGAAAGTTTGTGCAAATGTAGATAGTGCCCTACTTTTTGTTAACGGGTACAGGGTTGGAAACCCATGAGGTATAGGCGATGGGGTAAATGAACCCAGCAATGCGTAATTTGTCAATTTCGGCTTTGATGGCCACTGCTTTGGATGGGTGTAGAGGTTGTTGTTTTTGACGAACTGGTGTAATGTCGGGCCAGGTTTCGATGCGATGTTAGATGATAGAGGGATCGAGGACAGGCATTTCTGTGTATGACCAAGCAAAAATATCCCAATATTCCTGGAAGAGGGCTGTATAGGCGGTGATTTCCCGAGGAGTGCAAGCAACTCCAATGGTGATTTCTTCGACAATGCCATTTTTGATGGAAATGTCGATTTTAATGGTTGGGGAAATGTTGGCCATGTTGCCTTCTTCAAAAGAATCAGGGGCAGGAATGGGGTTTTTGAATCAGTCGATAGGCCCTGATGGGATCAAATCCTTGGTTTCGACCGCGTAGATGGGGTGTTGGTTAGGAGGCATGGAGGCTTCCTGTGCAAAGAAGAATGTGTGGTGGTGTAGTGCATCCCAGGGGTAGTCCGGGTGGTTTAACTCTTCGAGTATTTCTTCGTCGCAGTGGAAGTGACAAGAATACAAGGGGTCATGAGGAGTGATAACGGTGACTGTTGTCGTGTGGTTGCCCCTTGGCGAGGAAGAAGCAGGGGGAATAATGCTAGGAGATGGTGAGGGTTCGCTCAACATAAACCAGATATTGAAGTACTGAGGGGTACCCATGGTAGTTGGGTGTAAAATATCCGTAGGGGAATGAGTGGGCGAGTTGGGGGGATTGGGGGGTGAATCCTCAAATAAGTCATCTAAGAACCATGGAGGCGTTGGAGGGGCCTCGGGTTTGGTAGAAATGAGATGAAGAGCCTCTAGAGATGAGGTAATGTCAACTATCGATGCTGTAGGTCGTTGGAGGAGGGTCAATTGGCATTGCCTGTAATCAAGGATCATAGGACACTGGTATGTAAAATGAGCTAATGAGTCACATAGAGAGCAAGGGCGTCTCATATGTTCATTGAATGAAGTGGTGACATAACAGATGTTAGTGATATTTGTTGAGGAGGATGTGGCAGGAATGGGGTTGCTCTAGAAGCTATGGCATACTGCAGCTAATGTCTGCCGAAAGTGTGGCAGTGCTGGGCAATGGTGGGTATAATGGCCATATGCTGAACATATAGCGCAAGTGAATTTGGTCCGCAACCCTTTACTACTGGAATGGGGGGTGGTAGTGGCAGTACTGGCTGTAGTGGTGAGTGTTGGGGGAATTTGATTGAGTGGAATCAAATTCTGTAACTCTGGTAGAGATGGGTAGTTGTTGGTTTGGTGTCCCTCTTTCTCACATAGTGTGCAAGGAGGTTGGATGCATGGAGGAAGTGGAGTTGTGGGCTCCTTATTCTTTCTCCTGCCCCCAACTATGGTAGGGGGGTTAGTGAGTGGGGGTGTGGTGGGAGTAAATATGGGAATCGTCATGGGGATTCCTTCTTTTTTGGGGGGAAGGGATGGTCGAGGGACCATTTCTGGTGGGTGTAAATACCAAACTGGGATTGCTAACACCATATTAGGTAGGGTGAGCATTGTGGCTACCTGGAAAGCTTCGATGCCTGGTGGAGGGTAAAATAAGGGAATTTGGGTGATGGCTTGGGGAACTGTCTCCCAAACTGGGATATTTCCTTGGGGAGAGGTGGAATCATGGACTGGTGGGCTCAAAGAGTGCGCAGGAGGTTCTTGAGGGGGGAGTTCTACGACGAGTGGGACATCAGATATGATAGAAGCCTCTGTAGGAGGAAGGGTATCCTCTGTGTGAGTTTCGTTAGATGATACGACACATACTTGATTGGAAGGATGAAGGAGTGGTGGTGCTCCATGGTAAGTTCCTAACAATGATGGATATTTGAAAATTCTAGGACCCATCTCTATGAGTGGGTATGCGTTGTGGCTCGTGTGGATGAGAGGAAGAATGTTATCGATGTTGGCAGACATATTAAGCTTGTAATGTGAGACTTGGTCAATGGTAACGATCTTCCCATTGTGAGGGAACATCATTGTCTGAAAGATGAAAGATGCCACTGCCTTCATAGCGTACATGTAGCTACGACCAAACAAGATATTATAATCGAGTGGGGCATCGATAACTTCGATGTCGATGAGAATAGTCTTGCCCCCGAGTTCAATGGGGACATTTTGAAAGAGCCCTTCAGGAGATGATGGTTGTCCATCATAAGCTCATAAGGTGATGGCAGAGGGTATGAGTTCATGGGAACCAAGTTTCTGCCATATAGTTTTTGACATAATGCATGTAGGCGCACCTTCATCGATGATACACCGATGAACTATGATGTTCTGTATTTTTACTAGTATTTGAAAAGCGATCAAGGCGGGAAGGTGAGGTTCTCCACTGTCAAGATCAAAGGTAATGAGTCGGGTATCTTCGGGGTCGACTGCCCCCAAGGTGGAAAGTAATGATTTTTGCTGAGTGGGACAAGTCTGGAGGACTTCCAAAACTGACATGGCCACCGGGGATTGTGCTAAGTCATCTACCAAACTATAGTTATGAGTTGCCCTAGCATGTGGGTTGTGGACATTCCTGCGTAATGGGATGCGAGGGATGTGAATAGGTGGCTTGGCGGTAGGGCGAGGAATCACCAACGGGGGTCCTGTCGGTGTAGGGTTTGTCTCTGGAGGGATGGGAGGAGACTCAATAGGTGCATGATACTGATGATTACGTGTTTGCAGAAGGATTTCTTCCTCACTAGTGAGGAGAATTGTGCGATCTGCTAGATTGTTGGGGTTGAGGTATTGTCCCACCTGAGGTGGGGGATGCTGTGTGTCCTGTTGGGTGTTTATCACACCTTGATGTGGAATAGGATTCTGTAGCATGAAAGGAGGGGGTTGTTGCACGTATTGTTGTGGTGACTTTTGAGGGGCAGGTGGTGCTGGAGGATGGGGAAGACTACTAGAGTCTTTCAACCGTTTGAAATCAATGATTTGGGGGCAATGATGGGTGTAATGGCCGAAATCACCACAAAGGGCACAAGGGAAGTTGGTTTTAACATTATTGTTATTTCTCCCTTGGTGCCTATTATTATTGCCCCCCTAGGCGTTTTGATTCCCTTGGTTTTGGTTGCCCCTAGTGGATTGGTTCTGCTGGGGTTGATTCCTGCCTTGAACTGGGTTGTTGTTGTTCCTGTTTTGTCCTTTATTTTTGGCATTGTTCGATGGATGGGTTGGATTGGCCGTATTTAGTTGTTCAAAATTTTGGTATTGCTGAACGACAGAGGGTTGAACAAAATTCACCCCCGCATGAGGATGTGGGGGAGCCATGGGTTGTGGGGGACTAGGAAATGGGAAGTATGGATTCTATGGTGGTAACGATTCATAAGGTACATATGAAGGTGTAGTTCTTTCTCTAGTACTATAAGTTGAGGTAGAGGGGGTACCCGAGCTTGTTTGAATAGGTCGATGTATGGGGGGTGCCGACGGTGGTCCACTGATGGGTGGAGGTATAGCAACAAGGTATGGTTGTTGATAAGGGGGTGGGGGGTAATAAGAAGTTCCCTCGTATGCCAGTGGGTATTAAGGTGTTCCATACATCGGTGGTGGTTGGGGTTGTGGACCGTGGTGAGTGGTGGTACCAATCAGTCCATCTGCTGAGTGAGACATCCTAGGTTTGTCTTGGACAAATGGCACAAGTTTTGGAAGATCAGGAAGTACAATGTATAAGTACCCTGACTGTGCATAGATGAGGTCATACTATTGAGCCTTACTTATGGCTTCCTCTTTAGATTGAGGGAAGGTGGAAGCTACATCCTTACTGAGGAGAGAGACAAGTGATCTAAGAAACCAGTCGAGACACTGTTTCTTGGTGGTTTCTGCTTTACACAAACTACGTCGCCTACGCCACTCGTGAATGTGGTTAGCGATATGTGTGGCTGAGGTTTGCTTGAAATTAGAAAGCAGTTCGAGACCATTGTTGTGGTGGATTGGTAATTGGAAGAAGGTCAAGAATGCTTTGGCCAAGGACTCAAAAGTCGCATGGGACCCTAATTTTTCTTCTACATACCATTTGGCCGATGGGCCAGTGAGTGTGCATTGAAATAATCGCAGTTTGATGGAATCATCCATAATGCTATTGGAAGAGCACCATAGGTGAAAGGTCATGACATGGTTGGCAGGGTCATTACCTGCCTTTCCTTCAAACTTTGGTATGTTCGAAGGTAGTTTTGTGGGCATTGCAGGCCATGTGGGAGCATGCAATATAGGATCATTGGTGAGTTTGCTGAGATCTCGTATGTGGGGGGGGGGGGGG
>ML783090.1:146039-174307 GCA_009831015.1 Picea engelmannii | reverse complement strand
GCTCCGACCATGGTGTGAGTGTGTTGTGACACTGACCCTTGAGGGGGGCTAGGTGGGTTGGTACTTCCCCCTTGAGAGGAAGTTGGTCCCCCACTTCTGTGTAAGGGAGAGTGAGTGGACGGAGGACCTTGGGAAGTGGACCCAAGTAATGTAGAACCAAGCAAAGCTGATCCTAAAATAGTAGCACTCACAAGAGTGTGTGAAGGAGGTGTCAATGAGTGGGAAAGACCATACACTCCCCCTAAGATAGGAGGGAGGTTTAGAAAGCGTCGTGAACGACGAGGGTTCTGTGGGTCCCCTATGATGCCCGACTAGTTGTGTGAATGTGTGCAAATGGTGGTGAGAGTAAATAAAGAAACAAGAGCCTTTGCGTTGCAAATGTTGAATGTTACACAATATATATATCCAAATCAAATTGTAATCATAGGTGCATCATAAATATTTTTTTTGAAAAAGAAGCATATATGTGGGTAAGTGGGTTTTGTCTGCGTGGGGAATCAAAATAAAACAAATGCTCGTGTCCTAGAAGACATAATGTCCTTCCTCTCAAATAACATTGGACCTTCCAATAGTACTCAACAGTGGGGTCTGAAGTCACTGGAAGAGAAACTAGTGAAGGATGAAATAATTGGTTATAATGAGGGGTAAAGGGGGCATATCCCGAAAGAGCTGGTGATATATCCCAATAGCCACACAAAATCCAATCAAGGTGCAATTGCAGCCCACAATTGCCACCTAGGTAGATGTCCTAAAATTTGGTCACTAGGTACCTCGGTCAAAGTGCGACATTTAGATTTTCGGCCTAAGAAATGGGTCACAGGCTGGATCCCATCCAAGAGGTGGGTGCCTCAAGGGGGGACGCAAAGAACAACTAGACCTCAGCCTTCAACCCTTCACATGTATCTCCCTACCTTATGGTGTTAGGAACACTTGACTTGGAAGATTTTCAGTTCCCTATTTGCCAACTTCTATGGTTTTGACAATGTGAGAACCAGATAACAGGGAGTTATTTGGATGCCTATCCCCGAAATCCTACCTAGACTAAAAAAATTCTTTTGGCACCTCCTGTGGAGGAAAACTTAGTGAGTTGTTAGAAAGATTTTAGATGTAGTTGTTTTGGGAGGTTGGGGGTGCAAACCAACCTCGTTGATTTAAAATGGGAGTGGATAGTTTCGTCAAGAAAAGGGTGGGGTGTTTTCAGAATCCCTTTGGAGGAAACTTACTTTGACCTCCACATTTCAAGAAGAGGCTATGTGAGTGATAAGTGACTTTTGTGTGTGAGTGAAATTGTGCCAATTTTTAGTGAATTAGATGTCACCTTGCTGCATGTGGACTTCGCTTGGTCCTTACAAGTGTTTGATTACCTAATTAACTAAGTGCCTTTTGGTACAACCTTGCGTAATTCAAAATTCCCTAGGAAGCTAGCATATGGACATGTGGGTCCGTTACTATCCTTTTAACTCCCTATTGTGATGTAATCTAAGAAAATCTTTGAAACTATCCTAGATTGATCATGTGGGCATGTATGGGCCTGTTACAAAACCTTTAAACTTCCCTAGTGATTTGATCTAAGAAAGCAAATTTCAACACTATTCTATCTTTATAACATGTGGGCATGTATGGGCCCGTTACAATATTAAGATGTGTTTGAAAAAGTAAACTAAGAGGAGTCCCAAGAAGGGTTGTTGTCCTCTCCTAAAGGTTTTAATGTTCTTAAGGGAGATGAAATCATTTCACAATCTTTTTCTAATTCTCAAGACCGCTTGGAGGCACGAGAGAAGAGCATACTAAGCAATTGTTATTCAACTTCTAGTCGCAATGCAAATTAAATGTGATTAAAAATGATTTCCAACTTATCTTGTGAGTCAAAACAAGCCATCCATGTGGCGAAAAATGAAAGCAAAGAGGGGAAATTGATTTTAACCTCCTAAGTGCCTATGTGTTTTTTGACTAACCCCTTTATATGATGAGGGGACTAAGTGTGGTGCAGCTTTAAAACATGCTTGAAATCATTTTTAAGAAGGAAAATGGCCTTCCTCACATCTCAACAACTTTACAATGTGAATTTTTTCACAGATGCGCGGGTCTTAGTGGAGACCGAGGCGCACAGAGCGCATGTGCGCGAACAGAGAAAAGTTAACAAGTGCACGTGCACAAAATAGAGATGTGACTTAGGTGCATGTGCACACGATGCACGTCCGTGGGCCTAAAAACCCGCGCATATATGGCACACGGCTGAGAATGAAAAATCCATATGGATTTCTCTCAATTCAACTTTGAATTGGCTGATTGGCAGGTCGGCCTAGGCCGGTTAGTGCACCTGCAAGTTAAACAAACTAAAAGAAGAGCAAGAAAAACCCAAATGGGGTAGGAAATTGATACCTTTCCCCAGTGTAGTCACCAATCCGTTGCGCCTCTTCCATCACCTTAGTGAGAAAAATAGAGGTGCTTGCAAGATCAGTTGGGTCTGCTGAGCAGGACAACTGCAAGGAAAAGAGTTAGGAAAAGAAATAGAAAACAACAACTAAAAATTAAACTAAGAAATGAAATAACAACTAAATTTATAAGCATAGGGACATAGAGACAAAAAGAACAATGAGACCCATGTCACCAATGATAAGGCTGGTATTAGTGAAAGAAAACATCGAGAAGCAAGGGGACTATGAGTCCCTTCTTCCTCCAAGGGAGGGCTCTTGGACCCCCACAAGTAAGCTCTTCTTACAACAAATAAAAATGAAAAATGGTGAAAGAACTCTTTGCTAATACACTCAAGGGGTGAGATGGATTGCCCAATGCAATGGTGCAAATATACTCTTGGAAAGGATAGAGTCCTCAAGAGAATAATGGCAGCATAACTTTGCTTTGAATTCCTTGAAAAATGAAGTGTATCCATGGCCTTTTTATAGCATTCCTTTGAGCTATTGTTCAACTGGTTTGTAGTGTGTAAAGAGGCTAATTAGGGCATTTATAGGTCTTTGACCAGCCATCCAGTCGAATCCAGTCCAGATTTGAGTGTCAAATCGGCTTGGGAGCTGAACCAGAAGTGGGTGGGAGGCCAACCACTCTCATAAATGCGCCATTTCTAAGGTGCGTGGCTTTTTGCGATAACAGTCACGCATCATGTGCTATTTATGCGTTCCTGTTCTGTGCATGTGCACGCGCACCCAATGTCTTCATAGGGCCCTTCAATTTTTCACTACTTTGTATAGTTTTTGACCCTTTATGAATGCTTTGGTGTTAATTCAGGTCCATGGATGAATTCATCACTGTTTGACGATGCTGAATTCTTGTAACCATGTGTGGACGAAATTTCATTGATAACAGAGAGGAGAGAACATGTCACTTAGAACATTTTTCATATTTCTTCTTGTAATACCTCCATTGGACTTCTGGACAGAAGTATGCGTATCTTGGTCATGGAGACTCTGATTTTGATTCTACAAAATGGTTGGTGAAGTTGATACTGAGGGATATGTAGTGAACATATAATAGTTCAAAAAATCTTCATCCTCCAATATCATTTTTTATTATTATTCCAGGAGCGGGAACATATGGGTGACCAAATTTTGGTCAAAAAAAACATAGTTTCATAAAGTAAGGATGTGATGTGTGCATAGCCTAGACCAGAGTATGGCTATGCTCTAGGTCAAGAGGTGTAGTTCAGGTGAAGTATCCTTGGTTGAGCCAAGATGCCAAGGGAGAACCATTGCAGTGTCACAAATCCATGAGATGCCAAGGTTAGAATTGGGCATGACTCTTGGGGGCGTTACAAATGGTATCAGAGAAGTTTAGAAATGAAGAGGTTGGAAGAGATAGAGAACACAATATGATATAATTCACATAGTCCAAAAGTGGGGGGACTCCTTGGAAAAAAACATATGAATTTGTGTGATGAAAGTAGGCCACATATGACTCACTAGTAAATTTGGGTCATTTTTTGATGACCATTTCAACACTCTTGCAAAGTTATGTCATTGTTGGCACATGGGCAGACCCAAGGTTCAACTCCAAGAGTGCACCAACAAGACCTAACTACTGGCCCTTTCGGATACACCTGTGAAGCAGATGCAGTCTCACCCGAAGCAACTATGGGGGGGTTGCAGGACAGAGATGTCTACAACCAAGGGAACTATCAAGTGGATCCAACACTAGAACAATATAGTATGCATTTATCACTTATCAACTTAGATCTATTCCACACATCTATCATATCTACCATAGTAATTAAATAACAATATATCAAGGCAAAATAACATAGCATCAATCACAGACAAAAGACAAGATATACGTGGTTCACCCTCTCTCTAGGGCTACATCCATAGAAATTTTCTTTATAATGTATTAAGATGAAGCATACAGTTCTTTTCCATGCTCTTATCTAGCATATCTTCTTTCTTCTTCTCTCTATCTCTCCCCTCCCTGCGCACCCAGCTGCAAGATTGATCTTCGCACCCAACTGAAGATCTTACAATATAGAAGGATCTCGTACTCAACACTTCTCTCTCCCACGATGTTACTCACTCGATCACACAATCACAATCACAACACCAACAATAGTAACAACAATGAAAACAACCCATCCTAGGTCCTCTTAACCTCTATTTATACATTACAATCACTCATCGACATCCTTAGGCCGAAACCTAGGTGTCAAAACCCTAGATACCAAAGCCCTAGGTGTCTAAAACCCTAGGTCAACTTGACCTAGGTTTTTAGGGCTTCACTAGCCTGTCGTCCCTTCCTTCTCATGCAATGCTCCAAAGCATCCAACAGTGGCTTTTTCCTCTTACTGAGCTGTCCACGATCCTTCTTTCTTACTGATCTGTCGTCCTTGATCTCCTTGTTCAACAACTTTCTTTCTCTTACTTCTCTCCATCTTTTCTGCTCTTTTGTTCACTTCGACCCTGTAACAGTCACCGTGTCTTCCGCATAGTTCACATTTTTCTTTTTCTTCCTTGATCTTCGCTTATTTCCATAACCAAGGGCCAACAGGCTCCCAACACTCACCTCTGACTTGTCCCGAGGCACTTTAGATCTGACCTTTCTATTTTACTTTGACTTCAGACTATGCAGTGCAACCTTTGCTTTCTGCTCTATGCCTCATCTCCTTCCTTCCTTGTGCAAATTGTCTTTTCTATGTCTGGTACCCAGTTTCAATTGCACTTGGTACCTGAACCATTTTCCTTATGCTTTTACTTAGAACTACGAGGCAGCGGGTTGTCATAATATAATTTCAACCGGATCCCATTCATTAATCCTTCCTTCCATTCTCCCTTCAAAGTCTTCAACTTCACAGTTCCTCCCTCTGTAACATAGGCGATCTCATATGGCCCGAGCCAATGCGCTTTGAACTTCCCAGGATGTTTTATGAACTTACTGTCATATACCAATACTAGATCACCTTGCTTGAATGCCTTCTTCTTGATGTGCCTTTCATGATAGCCCTTCAGTCTTTCCTTCTGTACCTGCTGATGGAATCCCACAATAAATATTTCTTCTTTGAGTTCAACCAACTGTATGAGCCTCTCTTGAACAAAGCTAGTGTCATCCATGTCTGTAAAGGCAACAATTCTTAGGCTTGGTACTAGGTATTCCATTGGGACAACGACTTCGAGACCATATACCAACTTAAAAGGGGTCTGCATTATTAGCTTCTTGAAAGTGGTTCTATAGGCCCAAAGTACTGCTGGGACTCTTAAATCCCAGTCATCCCTGTTCACACTGCAAATCTTCGTCAGTGCTGTCTACAAGATCTTGTTGAATGCTTCCACTATCCCGTTTGCTTGTGGATGGTAAGGCATGATTTTTTGATGGTGGAATGCAATTCATCAGTCAAGGCTTCAACAGTCTTATTTATGAAATTTGTTCCTTGGTCACTCATAAGGATCTTTGGGAATACAACCCTAGTTATGATGTCATCAAATATGAAGCACACAACTGTGGTTGCACTATAGTCCTTAACTGTTTCTACTTCGGCCCATCTAGTCAAGTACTCTGTCGCAATAATTATGTATCTTGCTCTTGTGTGCTTTCCTGGTGGGTTTATAGGTCCCACGAAGTCAATGGCCCATTTATCAAATACTTGTAGGGTCAGCTATGGTGCTAGTGGAATTTCATCTCTTCTGGATGGTTTCCTAACTCTTTGGCATACATCACAGGCTCTGTAATAGTCTTTAGCATCTTTGTGTAAGGTAGGCCACTAAAGGCCATCTCTAAGCACCTTTTGCACAGTTTCTTTCCTTGTGTAGTGTCCTCCTACGATTCCTTCATGAGATTCTGCAAGGATCAATGGTCGCTTTGCCTCCATAACACATCCTCTCAATATCTCATCAGGTCCTATCTTGTAGAGATGTCTAGCTATAAGTGAAAAGTTTGCAACGCACACTACTAGCTGTTTCTTCTGGGGAGTTGTATACTCATTAAGTGCCATTCCTGTTGATAGGAACTGGAATATTTCTATGAAGTGGTCATCAATCTTTCTAATGGCCAACAACTGTGCATCCGATAGTGCATCCTTCAAACTGGCCGACTCTTCTCCATGTTCCAACCTCGACAAGTGGTCAGGACCTTTGTTCATTCTTCTCGACTTTGCTATGATCTCAAAGCCATATTATTGAAATAGAAGAATCCATATGAATATTATCCCCCCCAACACTGGCTTGTTGACTAGGTATTTCAGTGCAGAGTGATCAATAAACATTTTAAAGTGTCCTCCCAACAAGTAGTGGCAAAATTTCTGTAATGCATACACCATGGCTAACCCCTCTCGCTCGGTAGTGGTGTAATTGATCTCAGCAGTTGATAGCTTCATGATGGAAAAGGATAACGGATGGTCAATATATCCTTCCCCAGGTTGTGCTAACATTTCTCCTAAAGCAATAGAAGACGCATCGACATGCACATGAAACTCCTTGCTCCAATCTGGAAAAATCAGAATAGGCGCAATAACCATTTTCTATTTCAGTGTGTTGAAGCTCCACTGATACTCTTCTGTCCAACTAAACTGATAGTCTTTCTTCAAAAGCTTCTCCATGGGTGCTGTAATCTAGGCATATCCTTTAGTGAACTTCCTGTAGTATCCAGTATGTCCCAGCGCAATGCGCAGTTGTTTGACTGAAGTAGGAGGGGGTAGATCAACTATAATGACAATTTTATATGGATCGACCAACAATCCATGCTTGCTTACAATATGACCTAACACCACTCCAAATGGTGAGAATAAGATGCATTTCTTCATATTTAAGGAAATTTGACACTGCCTTCATTTGTCCAACATTAGACTTAGACATTCAATATGATTTTTCAATAAACTAAAAACAATCCAATCATCAAAATATGATTCTAGAAATTTATGCAGAAACTCCTTGAATGCTTCGACCACCACCCTAGAAAAGATGGTTGGGGTGTTCTTCAATCCAAATGGCATCACTGTACACTGATAATTTCCCCATTTTGTTGCAAATGTGGTCTTGTGGTGATCTTCCTTGGCAATCTAGATATGATGGTATCCCGAGAATCCATCTGTAAAAGATTATACCTCATGGCCTCCCACATTATCTTACACTTCGTCAGTGAATGGTGTAGGGAAGAGGTCATGCAAACATGAATCATTCAACTTCTTGAGTTATACATAGATCCTGATCTCTCCTGTCTTCTTGTCTTGCACCACCATAGGGCTAATCCATTATGATTCTTCCACAGGTTCTATAATCCCTGCTTCCATCATTCTGTCGATCTCAATCTTCACTTTCTCCTTATATTTAGGGTTCAGTCTGTAGGGTATCTGTTTGAATGGTCTTGCATCTAGTTTCAAATGGATCCTCATATCTCCCATAGGCCCTTTAATTCCCTTCATAGTAGTGAACTTGGTTGGAAACAAGTCCCGATATTCATGCAGTAATTCTGTAATCTTGTCAATAGTAGCAACATCCCAATAATCTCCAACATTTGCAATCTTCGATGTCTTCTCTGTTCCAATATTGACTTTCCTAATCTTGATTGGCTGTCCAATGAATGGTAAATCAACTCCTGGTCCTTCCACATCTCTTTGGCCTTCTGTTTCTGCGATGTTCACCTTTCTTGGATCATCATCTTCATCAGCATTGATGTTGTAACAACCTTGCAGTTTTTGGAGAGGCGCAGTCCATTCGTCCTCTTATTTCTCCAAAGGGAGGTTATATGCCTCCTCGAATACTTTGTGTCTTACAATCTGTAGTGCTTGATCTACTGAAGGATATCAAATTTAAAATAAGAAGGTGGTTACAAAATTCTGAGTCAAACCGTCCCAATCTGTAGTGATGATGTGCAACTTTGTTTGAAGGTACCAGTTGATAGATGTCATGTCTAGTGTGTTAATGAATTTGTGCACCCACTGCTCTTGAGTAATTTTTCTCCAGGATTCTTCGCAACTTTGCACATGGTCCTTTGGGTAGCTTTGACCTATGTACCAAACTTCACAGCCTTATACTTGTGCCGAGTACAACTCTGCCATCAAGGTAAAACATTGTACCCATTCTGTAATGTTGTTTTTGTGTGTCCCCTACCATCTTGCTTGTGTGGATTTCAAGGCCTCATCCATTACCAACAATCTTTGTTGCATTGGTACACTTTCTTCAAAATACGACAAGAAGGTTTCTAAAGGATTAAGACCATCAAAGGTGGGTAAGTTACTTATTGTTGTGCCGATCCAACGAACTTCTCTGGTTAATCTAGAACATCTTCTTGTAGATACTTCATACATTTTATTTTTCCAGTTCTCTAGTGCTTCTTATCAGTTTGATGAACATGCATTGTCACTTCACCAACTTAGGTTCCCATCGGCCGTAGGATTAATGTAATCTTGCTGTCTGACTGTTAATTTGTATATGTTTTCTAGTTCATATGCATGGTCTTCCTCTCTAATGGGCTCTGTGTATCGCTGACCTTCATCTGGATCTAAGGGTGCAATGAAACTAAGTCCATCTCTTTCAAACATCATACGTCTTTTCTTTAAATAAACCACGGTGGAATTATTGAAAGCCCAATCAATTCCTAACAATGCAGGGTAAGCACAACTATCATCAACTATCTCAATTACCTCAAAATATGCAAACGTTCTTACTCCGTCAATGTCCACAGGGACATGTTCCAATCATCCAAAGGGGTTGACAACTTGTTGATTAGCCATCCTGATCCTAATAGAGGAATAAATCAACTTTGGTTTTCCCATCAGTGCCCAAGTTTGCTTCGTCATGACATTGACCTCCGAGCCTAAGTTGAGGACCACATAATCTATATCATACTCTCCTATTTGATCATTCAAGTCTAATTCATTATTTGTCCTTCTCTTCTTAGCGATTTGGTGTACTTCCCTATTTAGTAAGGGGTCTATCTTTCCTAGCTCATACTATCTGATTAAATGTTGTATTTCTTGTACAATGCTCTCATCTTGAATCAACTTAATACAAGTATATAAAAATTTCATGAGCTTGCTTATCTCTTTTCCTTCTCTTAGCGAAGCAGACTGATCAAATTCCTGTGGAATTCGATATTCCCTTACTTCTGGCTGTGTCTTTGATGAAGAACCTTGGTCTGCTTTGAAATCTTGTCTTTCCTCCTCAAATATATGTCTTTATTTCTTTGCATCAAAAGTTTCGGTCTTCTCTGCAACTTTCTTGATTCTTGAGTCTTCTGTAGTCTTTCCTTGGATCAGTCTGTCTTCTCCTATAACAATGCCTCCTCTAGTGATAAAAAAAACTTTGGGGTCTTCTCCACGAGGTTCAACATATATCAGTTTCACTTACGTGTTCTGCTGAGGTCCTCGTCTTTCCTGAAGCTTAGCCAACAATGCTGGACATTCCTCGATAACATGATCGAAGGAGTTGTAATAGCTACAAGTAGTGCAAGGGTTCCGACAGTCCCTTGCTAGGTGTTTTGGTTGTGCACAGTTATAATGGATTATCTGTCCTTGGCCTTGACCCATACCTCCTCTTCCTCCTCATCCTCTGAATCCACCACGAGGATTGAAGTTTCCTCTCCCAGGGGAGCTATACTGTGTAGTGTTTCCTTCTTGCTATACTTCACCTTGGATTTTGTATATGTCTCTTGACCTTTCATGCATGAGATAGTAAGACCTACAATCCCTATCATCATGTCCCATGGACTTACAGAACGTGCAATACAAATTTGTGGGTGTTTGAACATATTTTTTCATGCAATAGCACTCACTAGGGCGATGTCTATTTCAACATACCTTGTACCAGGGTAAGGTGACTTTCTTCAAAGGGATCAGATCTACAGAGGCCAAGTATTCATGGAATAGGGGACATTGTTCCTTGTCATGGCCTTCTGATCTACATTTGACACACCATATGTCTTCTCTTTTATCTTTTCCCTTGTCTTTTTTCATATCTTCGACCTGCAGAGACAAACTAGTTAGTTGACTCAAGATTTGAATCATACCTGAACTGGATTCTCCCATAGGGGATGATTCTAGCTTCATGGAAATCTCCAATGCTTCAGCTTGTGAAGAAATATTCTGTTGCATCAGAGGAATTCTGATGTGTGGTAAAAGGGCAGCAATGAACCACTCTTTGTTCTGCTCATCTGGGATCTAAAAATTCAATCGGCCTATTAAGGTCTTGAATCTTTGATCGAATTCCCAAACATGTTCAGCTACCTTCTTCTTGATCTATTTCAGCTCTGTATTACATTGTGACTCCGACTTGGGTTTCTTGAACTCTGCAGTTAACACATTCTTGATCTCATTCAATAGCTTAGATTGTGCAAGTCCTTGGACAAGCTTCATGTACCAACTCAGTGCGTGATCCCTTAGGTTAGTACTAAACTGGGTTCTTTTAAAATCTTCGTCAGTGATATTCTTAATATTCCATACGACTTCACATAGGAACAAGTGATGATCAGGGTATTTAGACCCATATCCCCTAAGGATAGGAAGCCTCATCTCATCTACCATAGATCTTTCTAGGTTTTTGGTTTGAGTATGTGGTGGACTACTAGTAATAGTTCTCTAAGGACTCTAGTGACTTTGACTATTCTGATTGGTTAATGCTACTGAATTGACAGGAGAATCAATAGTACTTACTTCAGAAGTTTGCATAGTTCCTGAAGTTTTTGGCTCGTCTCGACGAGGTTCTTCAACTTTCCCTTCCTCTGTCCTAGCGGGTTTTGAATGCTCTTCGTCCGTTAGGTCTGCCTCTTCTCCACTATAGAAACCCTCATCCCTGTAGTTCTTCTTGAATAAGTTCGCAAGATGAAATTCTCTGAACACTCTCCCACTGTGCGTATGTCCATCTTCTGTGTCGCTGTCATTGTCCAAATTATTGAACATTAGCTTTTCTAGATCCGACCAATCTACTGTATCTTGAATATGTTCTTCTCATGCAGTAACATCTTGATCCTTATCTTCAGAAAATGTAAAATTTTTCCTTTGGGTCCCTTGAAGAAATACCTCTTAGCTTGGCTATATGACTCTACTCTGTCAACAAAAAACTTGGTGATGTACCCTCCAATGGTGCTATCAAACTAGTGATCTACTGGTCATGACATGACATTATCGACTCTCTTGACATTCTTTATCAACGCCGACGTCCAAACCACGTGAGGTCTAGATCTGATCTCAAATTGGGTATCTGCTAACCTGGCTGATCGCTCATATAGCTCCTGATGGATTCCTCCAAAGAAAATCTCGTGTATATCAGTAAAGATATATCTTTCCAACCAATCTTCTATACTAATATTAGGGTTCTTGTTCTGGGCTTCACCGAAGTCCTTTTCTTAATCCTCTATCCACTTTTGAATTTATGTCTTTGATGGAAACCAACTTGACATTCCCTCAAGAAGATTCTGGTCCCGACAACAAAACCGTTTTTTGGCACAGGGGTAGACCCAGGGTTCAACTCCAAGAGCTCACCAACAATCCCTAACTACTGGCCCTTTCGGCTACACCTGCGAAGCAGATGTAGTCTCACCCAAAGCAACTATGGGGGGGTTGCAGGACATAAATGTCTACAACCAAGGGAACTATCAAGTGGATCCAACACTAGAACAATACAACATGCATATATCACTTATAAGCTTAGATCTATTTCGCACATCTATCAGATCTACCACAATAATGCATTAACAAAATATCAATTCAAAAGAACATAGCATCAATCAAACACACAAGAAAAGATATACGTGGTTCACCCTCTCTCTAGGGATACATCTACAAAATTGTGCTCTATAATGTATTAAGATGAAGAATACAGTTCTTGTATACGCTCTTAGCTAGCATATCTTCTTTCTTCTTCTCTCTATCTCTCCCCTCCCTATGCACCCAGCTGAAGGGTTGATCTTTGCACCCAGCCAAAGATATTACAATACAAAAGGCTCTCGTACTCAACACTTCTCTCTCCCATGATGTTACTCACTTGATCACACAATAACAATCACAACACGAACAATAGTAACAACAATGACAATCACTCACTATTTATACATTACAATCACTCACTGACATCCTTAGGCCAAAACCTAGGTGTCAAAACCCTAGATACCAAAACCCTAGGTGTCTAAAACCCTAGGCCAACTTGACCCACATTTTCAGGGCTTCGCCAGCCTGTCTTTCCTTCCTTCTCACGCGGTCCTCCAAAGCATCCAACAATGGATTTTTCCTCTTGCTAAGCTGTCCACGATCCTTCTTTCTTGCTGATCTGTCGTCCTTGATCTCCTCATCCAACGACTTTCTTTCTCTTACTTCGCTCCATCTTTTCTTCTATTTTGTTCACTTCGAACCAGTAACAGTCACCGTGTCTTCCACGCAGTTCACATTTTGCCTTTTCTTCCTTGATCTTCACTTATTTCCATAACCAAGGGCCAACATTCATGGAGAGTACGATGAATCTTGACCCCCTCAAATGTCACATCATATCTCATTGAACATACGACAAACCTAGAAGAACGTTGTAAGAGAGACAACCTATAGATATCATCACAAGAGAGATGACCTATGGACATCGTCACAAGATAGACAACTTACGTAGCTGTGACAAGAGAGACAACCTACGAGAATCGTCGCATGAATGACAACTGAGGAAGATCATCGCAAGAGAGATGACCTAGGATAATTGTTGCAAGAGAGATGACCTAGGAAAATCCTCTCAAGAACGACAACAATGGAATACCGTTTTAGGAATTCCAACCGAGGAATATTATCACAAGAAAGAAGACCTAGGAAAATCGTCTCAAGAACAAAAACCATGGAAGACCATGGCAAGAATGAAAACCAAAGAAGATTGTCGCAAGAGAGACAATCAAGGAAAATCATTGGAAGAATGAAAACTTAGGAAGAGATTCACAAGAATGACGACATATATCTATTTTTATAGGCACAAAGTAGTTAAATTTTGTGAATAAATAAATTAGAGAGGGTACTAGTAACTTTGATCACGATCCATCAGAATCGATGACCAAGAATCATTACAGAATTTGAAGTTGCGCGGGGGATAATTCTGAAGGTTGGTCTCACAATCCAAACCACGGTTTCCATTGAGGACTACGTGTCACCGTTGGATTTATTTCAAAATGACAAGCGGGTTGTTCCAAAACCGCCAGTCCACATCTCCACAAAACAAAGATGAGCAAAGATTGAATATCATTCTAAAAGGGGAGAGTTAGAAAATAAGTTTCAATTTAGCTTGGCATTTTTATGATAACTTATTTTCTGGGATGTCTCATATTGTAAAGTTTTGAGACAAAGGTGAGATATCTGGAAACATGTGATAAAACTTTCATAAATTGGTTTGCTATAATTTTTGAAATATTCCCTAACTTCCACAAGGAATATCTCAGAAATTATAGAAAACCAATTTCTGAAAGTTTTATCACATGTTTCCAGATATATCACCTTCATCTCAAAATTTTACGATATGAAACATCCCAGAAAATAAGTTATCGTGAAATTGCCAAGATGAATTGAAACTTATTTCAAAACTCTCCCCTTTCAGAATGATATTCAACCTTTGTTATCTTTGGAGAAGAATTGTTATCCCTCTTTTATACTTATTTTTTCTCTAAAAGTAATAAAACAATAAGGCTTCTTGTTAGAATTAGTTCTTAGATAACTTAACACTGTGAATTACTTTTACCTGTTGTCTCGGGAGGCTATCCTCTGGGAAGAATCTTTGGAATTTCATTTTATTGGGGCACTTCCAACAACACCTTTTCTTCCTCGAACAAGAGGAGTTTTTAAATCCATTGTGTCTACATCAAAACATACATTAGTACACACAGTTGAAGACCTAGTGGATCTAACCTTACAATAAATTAATCATCCCTTTGGATTGATTCCTAATACCCCTGCAATAACTCCTCCTGCAAGCAATCATTCTAATAATCAGGGGTTTTCATAACCCAAAGAAGAAGAATCAAATACAGAGTCAAAATCCTTAGTCCAAGAACCAAACCACATGGAACATAATAACGACAATAATAACCAACTATGGTTGCATAGGTATGCCTTGGAATAACATGGTCTGTTACACCACTTACCCAAACATCCAGAGAAATTACTTCTGAAATATGACCTAGAAACATCCGGATCCCCCGAAGATGATATTAAGAAGTTTATTATTGTTATTAGGTTAATGAATGTACAACATGAGGGTGTGGTATGTTGAATTTTTCCTTGTACTTTTGAAAACTCAGCCTCCACTTGGTATTTCAATCTACTTGTTAGATCTATAACAAATTGGACCAAGTTTCAAAATGATTTTCTAGATATGTTCGGAGAGGAAACTACTATTGGGGAATTAATGGTCCAGTTATTTGGTCCTACCATGGGGCCCAAAGAAAAGGTCAAGGATTTTATGTTGAGCACACACTTATACTGAGAGAGGGGGGGGGGTGAATCTGTACAAGATATTTTTTTTTTACTTTTTGAAACATTCATCAACCATATGAAAACAATCACATATGAGATATATTAACTGCAGAACATGGTACACACGATTTACGTGGAAACCCTTTTGAGAGAAAACCCCAAAAATCCTGTTTATAATTATTTGTAGGCACCAACCTACTATTACAAATATTTATAGGCACCGACATACTGGAGAAACCAATCCCCACTAGTATAGACCTTGTTAGGCACCAACCTACTCTTACAGATCTTCGTAGACATCAGTCCTTAAGCGCCAACTTATCAAGAGACACCAATCTCTTTTTTTGAGTACCAACAATGCTCAAGTAAAAATTTATTCTTTAGTACATATGACTTTTTCAAAATATGATAACATTCAAATTACCTTCATTGAGTCTACTTGATACTTCTGCCTTCACCAGGTCTAACCAAAATTTGAATTTCCAAATGAAATTTATGGTAACTTTTAAAAGCTTGTTATTTTTGGCCTCTTCCCAAGAATGAACTTGTACAACATGACACGTTTCCAATTTTTGAAATGGTATTCTAAATTTTTTACTTGAGGTACTTCAGTATGTCTCCTTAGATCCTTGAAAATTTCACAGTCTGAAAAGTCCAAGAAAAAAACGTTATAAGAAAATGCCAAGTTGACCTATTTGAAACTGATTTCAGGACCATTTAGAAACCATAAATTCCACAGGGGATATCTCAGAAGGTATAGTGAACCAAATTATGAAGTTTTTACGTAAGGTACTTTTGTATGTTTCCTAAGATCCCTGAAAATTTCATAGTCTTAAAAGTCTTAAAATAAGTTATAGCGAAAATTCCAAATTGACCTGTTTGAAATTGATTTTAGGACTATTAATAAACCCTAACTTCCACAAGGCATTTCTCATGAATTATAGTGAACCAACATGTACCCAAAGAGTTTTCCTCCATCTCCTCAAAATTTCATGGTATGAAACATCCCATAAAATAATTTATAGCGAAAATCCCAAACTGACTCATTTGAAACTGATTTTAGGAGCGTTAAAGAACCCTAACTTCCACAGGGCATATCTCAAAAAGTATACCGAACCAATGTATGAAATTTTGACCACATATATCCAATGATCAAAATAAGATGTAAACTTTGTGGCGCAAACCCCCTTCCCTCTAAGGGGCTGCTCAACCTCCCGGTCTAGGATCGTTTGAATCACTGAGCTGAATTGTCTCATCTGGCTCATGATGGGAACCGATTTAATTTGACACAGTCCCTTCCACCTTTTTGGCACAGGGTGTGTGGCACCCGCAGACCCTCTCCTTAGTTTTGTTCAAATATGAGCGTTGAGGGATGCTAGCTCTCTATGCTAGGCCCCTTCTTCTTGCATGTGACCACAAACTATGACCATGGGCCATCTCCCTCTATGACTCTGTGCTTTGAAGCTTTTGTGAGCTCTTTCCTCCCTTTTCCCCGATTTACAAATCGACAAATTCTGCACGACCAGATCTATGGTCCATGTTCCTCTCTAAGCCAAGGATTGTGGTCTACTCCATGACTCCTTGCTTTGAGATTTTTCACTTATGCTGTCTCTGTTTCTTCCGATCTGTGAATCAACGAAGTGTTGATCCAATGCCACATGTCCTATCCCAATGGATGCCTAGGATTGCTTCGGATCTTGTCTCTTCGGGTATCCTTTCGATGTCTTCCTCCGATATCTCCTGGAGCACTACTCCTCCTCATGCGAATTTCTTCCACGCATCCCTTCCATATCCAACGATTTGGATTCAAACCACTCTTTGCAACTTCGCGAAGATGTTTGCTTTCTCTTGGAAAACCTCCCAGAGATTCTACTCCCGAATCTCTCGATCTTCTGCCACCTATCTCCTTACGATGATGGATGATTTCGTGACCTTCAGGACTTCACAGGTCCTTGACCTCCTTGCACACTTAGCACAATTTTATTCTCGAAACTTAGGCTATTCTCGAGCTTCTTTTGCTCTACTTGCATAGTTCTACGCAACTCTTTTGCGACTTTCCTCAGCTTGAAAACCTTCAAGGTTTCTAGTTCCTCTGCGTCCTTCAGTGAACTTTCTCATGCCCTCCTGGAAACTTCATTCCCTTCCTCCTGATATTGTAAGATGGTTTTACAATATCCTTGGCACACTCCTTGCACTCGACTAATTCTTTCGACGGATTCTCCGTTAGCCTACCTAGAATTCTTAAAGCGTCTCCTTTCCTTTGTCGATGCACTCTTGTAAAGCCTTCCTGCCTTTGAGTATTCAACAACGTTGGGGTTCTCTTAAGGATTCCAACACTTCAGAACGTGTTTCTCTTGTACGCTCTCATATTTTCTCTATGCCCTCCTGGAAATGTGTTTCTCTTGTACACTCTCATACTTGCTCTATACCCTCCTGGCAACATGTTATAGAGTATTCAGTAACTCTGCACTGTGTTTCCTCCTACACAGTATTTCCTTCCAAGGTACCTAACCACCTTGAAATTTCCTCCTAAGTCTGTGAATTATACTGGTGTGCCCTCCTGGAAGCTTCTCTTCTAATTCCACTGAGTTCAAAAACACACTCCTTGCATCGGCTTAAAGAGTTTCCACCCTCTATCGCACACTCCTTTCACTTAGCCTAGAGAAACCAACTTAATCTAATACATTCACCGATGGAAAATTGTATCTCTATCTCTGCAGATGATTTCTAACATACATATACAACTCAAATGCATACGAATGACGTTACAACAAAATTTCCATTACGCAAAAAATGTTATATAGGAAAAACTGTCACTTTCTATTAATGGTGGAATGTCTATTACAATATGTGATTTCGAGCTACAACCGAGTCTCGAATTTCCATGTTTTTCTCCCTATATCCTATGCATATATATTCTACATCCGATGCCTCTACCCTTCTCCTCCTTTTCTACTGGAAACAATACAAGAGTTTAATACAAGAGGGGCTCGACGAGATTCCCTCCAAGCTCAGCTAGTGGTGTCTAATCACCATTTAAAATGCTTGTCTAATGGGAAGATTACAATGATGGAAATCTGATCTAAATCGGATGCAGGTCCATCCTACTGCCAACCACTTAATGGAGACCTTATCTCCAACTTGTGTGAAGACACAACTTGGCTGCTCCAACTTGTCAACATTAATTGCCAGGATCACGCTTTAGATTCTCGAAGGAAAAAATGAGAGGGCGACACCTCTCCCTTCCTTGAATGCACACGACTCGTTCTAGTCAATTGGCGCATGCTGAGGTGGAGCGATGCTTCTGTATCATACTCCATGGTTATGAAAATATATGAGCTCTTTCTCATGAGCTTCCCAGCTCTCTTGAAATCCTCATGGATCCAAAATTTTTTCCTGGAGTTATCTTCCTGCTCCTCTGCTTATCTATTGCGGCTGCTCCTACATATTCCCTGCTTCTTGTGCAGGTCCCTTTCTGTCCAACTTCTCCTTGCTGACCGCTTCTTTTGTTGACCTCAAAATCAGCTTTCAGACCTCCTCTACGACTTCTTCCAATTGCTTCATCAGCTAGTTCAACTTGTGTAGTCTTCTCGGCTACAACTCTTCATGCCGCTCCATAGGTAGGTTGTCCTAATCTCCCATGCCCCTTCCATTAATTGTGACACCGACTAGCCACTCTGCTGCAGACTCCAATTCCACAGTCTTTCCACTGAATTGTTGTTCGGCTATCTCTTCTAACAGACTAGCTCTTGTCAGTTCTATGACTGGTTCTATTCCATATTCCTCGAGCTGCAACTCATGTTGGTATGTCTCCTCTGGCATGGCTATCTCTTGGCAGCCACCTTTTGGTTCCAGACTGTCCAACCAATCCTCTAGTGCCTTTAATTCCACTTCCCATTGAGTGAGTAACTCAACTAGGTGCTCCCCTTCTATTAGGACAGACTTCGGTATCTGTTCCTCCTCCTCCATGACAGTCTCATCTCACTATCATTTTGCCGCTACCCCTGCAACAAGTATGCTAGCCTCTCCTTGGATACTTTGAAGGAATATATTGACTCCTCCAATGACAATAATTCTCCTCTAATCCTTCTCCTATGTAATGAAAGTTTCCAACTTGTCATCATCTTCATTCACGCAGCTTGCACCTCCACATGAATCTTCATATGGATGAGACCTATCTTCCACCTCCTCTCCATCTGTCAACATCCCTTGCTAACATGAACTTTCAACTGAGCTCATATCTTCTCCCTTGCCCACTTGGAAATTTAGGATGTCTGCTCTGCCCTCCTGGCATTTTATGAGATCAATTAACCCCTTCACATTTCCCACCTGGCAACCTACGAGATTCTTCTCAGATCTCTTTCCCTCGCCATTGGGGTTTTCGACATATCTAAACCACCTTCTCAACACCTGTTGTTTCTTTCAGGCCAACAAATTTTGAACAGGCCACTTAGCTGTCCTTTTCAAAGGCCACTCATATCTCTAGTGCACCTTTGCTTCCTATTGCATCTTAAATGCTAGCCTCTCCACCTTTTCCTAGATTTCACTGAAATCCTTGTCCATCTCCACTTTTCTACTCTGCAATTATTCTTCCCTTTGACCACATTTATGACATTCAACGACCATATTTCTTCACCTGCAACCCACCCGACTGTTTACCATCTGTTGTGTGACTCGCAACGGTTTCCACATAGCATCTCACTCTGTCTCTCTCCACCTTTGCGTACAATCTGTAGAAAATCAAGCTCTGATACCACTCTGGTATTAGAGTATCTCCTTTATCTCCCTCTCTCCATCTAAGAGAAAAAATAAGCCTTGATACCACTCTGGCATAAAACCCGTTCCCTCTGAGGGGCTGCTTGACCTCCCAGTCTAGGATCGTTCGGATCACTGAGTCGAATTGGCTCGTCGGGCTCCTCATGGGAACTAATTTAATTTGACACAGGCCCTTCCACCTTTTTGGTGTAGGGTGTGTGGCACCCACATAACCTCTCGTTAGCGCTGTTCAAATATGAGCACTAACGGATGCTAGCTCTCTATGCCAGGCCCCTTCTTCTTGCATGTGACCACGAACTACGACCGTGGGCCAGCTCCCTCCATGAATCCATGCTTTAGATATTTTGAGATCTCTTTTCTCCCTTTTCCCCGATTTCCAAATCGGTGAATTCTCCACGACTAGATCTACGATCCACGTTCCTCTCGAATCCAATGATTGTGATCTTTTTTGTGACTCCATGCTTTGGGAGTTTTCACTTCTGTTGTCTCTGTTTTTCCTGATCTGTGAATCAACGAAGTGCTGATCCAACTCCATGTGTCCTATCCCAATGGATGCCTAGGATTTCTTAAGCTCCCAGCTCTTCGGGTATTCTCTCGATGTCCTCCTCCAATATCTCCTAGAGCACTACTCCTCCGACTCATGCAAATTGATTCCACACGTCCCTTCCAGATCCAACAGTCTAGATTCAAGCCGCTCTACGCGACTTTGTGAAGATCTTTTTCTGAAGCTCCTACTCTCGAATATCTCGACCTTTTTCCACTTGTCTCCTTCTGAAAATGGATGATTTCACAACCTTCGTAACTTCACAAGTCCTCGAATCCCTTGCACACTTAGCGTTATTTTCTTCTCGAAACTTAGGATGTTCTTGAGCTTCTTCTACACTCCTTGCAGAGTTCTACACAACTCTTCTACGACTTTCTTCGGCTTGAAAACCTTCAAGGTTCCTATTTCCTTTGCGTCCTTCAATGAACTTTCTTGTGCCCTCCTGGCAACTTCACACCCTTCCTCCTGAGCTTGTAAGATGTATTTACACTATCCTTGGTGCACTCCTTGTGATCGACTAATCCTTTCGAGGACTTCTCCCTTAGCCTACCTAGAAGTCTTAAGGCATCTCAGTTCCTTTGTCGATGCACTCTTGCAAAGCCATCCCTCCTCAGAGTGTTCAACAACTCTGGGGTTCTCTTAAGGATTCCAACACTTCAAAACATGTTGCTCTTGTACGCTCTCATACTTTCTCTATGCCCTCCTGACAACGTGTTACAGAGTATTTAATAACTCTGCACTGTGTTTCCTCCTACACAGTCTTTCCTTCCAAGGTACCCAACCACCTTGAAATTTCCTCTTGAGTCTGTGAATTATCCTGGTGTTCCCTCCTAGCAACTTCTCTTCTAATTACACCAAGTTTAGACATGCACTCCTTGTGTCAGCTTACAGAGTTTCCACCCTCTATCACGCACTCCTTGCACTTAGCCTAGGGAACCAGACTTAATCCAACACACTCACCAATGGAAAATTGTATCTCTATCCCTACAGATGATTTCTAACATACATCTACAACTCAGATGCATACAAATGACATTCACAACAAAATATCCATTACGCAAAAATTGATAAACATGAAAAACTATCACTTTCTATTAATGGCAGAATGTTTATTACAATATGTGAGTTCGAGCTACAACTGAGTCTCAAATTTCTATGTTTTTCTCCCTATCTCCTATGCATCTATCTCCTACATCAGATTCCTCTACCCTTATCATCCTTTTCTACTGGAAACAATACAAGATTTTTATACAAGAGGAGCTTGACAATCTTCCCTCCAAGTTAAGGTAGTGGTCTCTAATCACCATTTAAAAGGCTTGTCTAATGGGCATATTACAATGATGGAAATCTGATCCGAATCAAATGCAGATCCCTCCTATCGTCAACCAGTTAATGGCGACCTTATCTCTAGCTTGTGTGAAGCCACAACTTGGCTCCTCCAACTTGTCAACGTTAATTTCTTGGATCACGCTTTAGATTCTCAAAGGAAAAAAATGAGAGGGAGACGCCTCTCCCTTCCTTGAATGTGCACCACTTGTGCTAGTCAGCTAGCACGTGCTGAGGTCGAGCGATGCTCCACATCACTTTGGGAAGGCCTTTGTTAAAACATACAAAAGAGAAGTGGAAAAATCCATTTTCAGTGAGTCCTGGCACCTTAAATGTTAAAATATAGCCACATTAAGTGGAAATCATAACTATGGAGTGAACCCTATGCAATACAGTAAGAGAATACTCTGAAATTGTATGTTGTGGCTTCAATATTTTTCATTCTATATTTATATTATTTTTCTTTGTCATGATTACGATATGCTTCAGTCACAAAATATATACAAAGTTACAAACACAAATGCATGCAAACCTCAATGAACGTGTAGGGAAATTAAAGGGGAAAATAATTTCCAAAAAGCCTGACATATTGACATAAAAGAATTAATCATTTGGATGCAATGTGCATTGCATTGAAAAACAATAGAATTTATCCTTCAATTCTGTTATCACTTCACATTTCTTTAGGCTGAGAAAAGAAACCTAGAGGTAACCACATACCAACTTTAGAAACTGGAATCTAACCCTTCCAGCCTCAGAGAGGGCTCTCTCCCAAATCAGTCATTGAAAGGACTAATTTGATTTTTGTTTCTTGAGGTTAAGTCATTGGATTGTGAATAAATTTTTGGATGGGATTTGATGTTTAAACCTGTGAGAAATCCATTGGGCATGGATTCAAAAGGTTGAAGCTTATGGATATGTGGGTAATCTATCAATTAATGGGAAAAGACTTCAGAGGCAAGATAAACACTAACTGTGTGCTGGTTTAATTTAAATGTCATTGTAGCAGAAAGGATGGAAGCAAAACATAAATCAACACTTTAAGAAATCAATTTTGAAGTTTCTTAAATTGTTTTAGCAGAAGTAAACACCATTGATATTCTAAACTATGTGACAGAGCATGAACATGATGAATTTTGAAAGAATATTTTAATTGAATATCATTCAGATATGGAAACATAACAATAAACCGAAAGAAGAACATACACTGAAGTGAACATGCTACACAATCACTGGCACATGAATCTCTGAAGTAAGAATGGATCCCATAAGCCTTGGATCACCCAAATTTATTATTTCTTCAGGAAAATATTACAGTACAAAGACTATCAGAATACTCAATTCATCAAAATTTCTCCCACCCATTGTACATTACATGTTACAATATTTATAAAAAAGTAGTAGTTCAGAAAATCAGGATCCTTGAGATATTTCAGAAAATTTATCCTTATCTTCACCCCTTTGACCTTGGTAGTGTCTTAATCTGATTAGATGATGTATGGACCCATACTCCGTTGATAATTGGATGATCATTTACTAGGACTTGGAAAATTACATTTAGTTTTACCCAATCTTACTATTTCCTTCCACTATAATTCAGAAGGAATATCATAATCCATCTTTTCTTTTATTAAAATTTCCAAATCGATGCAAGAGGCATACAACATGAAAGAAAAGCCTAATTTTATTATCTTAAATTTATTCAAAATTTCAAAATCTATGGCTAACATTTCTACAACAGTTTCCCCCTTTAAAACTTCATCTAAGTCTTCAAACCTAGAGTGATCCATCCTCGCTTGTGTCAAGAGTGCATTGTATTCTTTCTGTTCGTGTAGCTTTCCATTTCCATCCCAGAATGATGGAAGACCTTTGATAACTAGTTCTTAAAACAAATCCTTAAAATCTCTAACACTCTTTTCCAATTGGGATGCTTTATTCTGGACTAAATTTGGGAGGTTGTGCTTGGTTATGCTTCTTCTATCCCATATTATCAAAGAAATTCTATCTTTGACCCCAATTGTCTGCAAACTTGATGAAGGCACTGTATTAAGGAGATTGATAATGTTCTGGGCCCATTCTGCAGGTCTTTTTGATAAAGTTTCATTAATAACTTTGCATATCTGTTTAGCCAAAACTGCAATGTTGTCCTCATCATTAACATAATTTAGATATGTCATGAGTTTTGTAACCTCAAATGATATGGAGTCCCAGATGATGTGCTTGGATCCTTGTAACAAAATTTTTCCTTTAATCCTATTTTTTAGCTTAGTCACCTTTTCATGAAGGACTACATTTTCCTTTTTAAGTTGTGATACACTTTCATCCCTTTTCTGTGCCTCTTGTTCAATTTTATTGATATTCTCTTTCAATTATTTTATTTCCCCATCCTTTAAGCTAACCCGAAACATTTCCTGGACAAAGTCTTCAGTGCCTGATTTTCTTTCAGTAGCATAGGGTGTAATGGATGGTACTACAGAAGACAAAGCTATGACTCTAGTTTCCATTTCTGTATTTTATTTTGACCATTCTAATTTTTCCTTTTCCAGTTGCAGAAATTTAGCCTGAAAATATAGTGATTGCTTCTTGAAATCTTCCTTTTCCCGTTCCAATGCTACAAGTTCTGCAGTCCGTGGATTCTCTGTAGCATGCATTTTCAACTTTTTATTAAGGCTGAGAATCACTTTGTCTTTCTCATCCAACAAGGATTTCATTGCTTTGGGGCCATCAGCTTCAAGTTCCTTTATTTGAATATGCCATGCTTTACTTGCTGATTTTTCTTGCCTGAGCTTACCTTCAAGCTTGGCAGCTAGCGATGTTAATTTTGCATTTTTCAAATTGAAATTTAAATAATATGAATATAGTAGGTCACTAGCCTGCTTGTGGAATTGAACCTTATCTTGGGCGCTAATATTATCATACTTTATTTTGATCTCAAAGACCTTATATTTTTTTTCTGTTATGGCAATGTTGAATGTTTTCCTTTCTGTGTCTTTGACTGTGAATAATGAAGACTTGTGATGGGAAGCTTTCTTTACCTCAGGCATTAGATTCATGATCTCACTTAGTGATTCCTTTCTTTTTTCTGCATACCATTTAGATAAATCTTCCTTCGAGGCTTGAACAAAATAGGGCTATGGAAGGCTCTTGAACTACCTTCACTTTCCAATTGACCAACTTTGAATTTAATTACACTTGTGCCACTCTCCACCATGTCTAAAACTATTTTTTATTTAGGCCATTCATCCTCCAAGTCTACATACTTCTCTGTCTGGATGGTTTTACTTTTCTTTCTAGTAGTGTTTTCAGGGTCTATGTCCATTTCCTCTTAAACAATCCTCTTACTTTGTGTACTAGTTTTTGTTGGACAACTGAGAGGGTTGGGGGGGGGGGGTGAATCAGTTGTTACCATGCTTAAACATTTTTTCTTATTTTAACTCTTTACAAAGAACTCAATGACCATCACAATAATGCAGGGAAGTAAGCAATAGATAATTCATCATCATTCACACATATGAGATACACAGAGATAGATATTTCCTAAGGAAATCCATAAGGGGTAAAAACCTCTTCTTCTTTATATGATAAATAACCTTTACATGTTGTACATTATCATACTTATGAGAACCAACTCATAATGAGGCTACAACCTCTATTTTGCAAGCTGCTACTTGCTGAGAGCACCAACTCTCTGAATTCTCTAGCACCCACTAGAAGGAAGCACTGACTCTCTGGTTTCTCTAGCACCAACTAGAAGGAAGCACCAACTCCTTGGTTTCTCTAGCACCCACTAGAAGGAAGCACCAACTCCCTGATTTCTCTAGCACCCACTAGAAGGAAGCACCAACTCCCTAAGTGTTCCAGCACCAACTGGATGGAAGCACCAACTTCCAGTCACATAGGCACCAACTTGTATAACAGAGAACAACAGTTCTCCCTTGCACCACCCTGCCACCCTGGTTTCTCTAGCTGCAACCAGATGGAAGCTACAACTCCCTGCGTTCAAGCACCCACTTGAATATCTGAGGACAAAAGTCCTCCCTAGCACCTCCCTACCACCTTGAAATATAAATAAATGATTGAATAACCAACAACAAAGATAAATCAATTCTTACCACTTCTTCATTGTTCTACAATTCTTCTCTGCTACACTATTCTTCTGCTCTGTTCTCTTGTATCAGTGTCTCTCTGCCTGCATCTTCTTGCACTTTCTGATCTTCTTATTTTCTCTACAAGTGCAGCTCAACCTTCTTTTACTGTCTCATCTATGCATCTCTATTCTTTGCTTCTGCTACACTTTATGCTCTGCGTGCCATGTCCCTTCTATGCACCATTCCTCTTCTGTGCATTTCAGCTGCTGCACTCTGCCTCCTTCTACACATCTGAATCACTCGCAACAAAAACCCCCATCTCTTATTTGTTCTACATTCTTATAGTCTCTATGCACCTTGTGCATCCTATATGAGAAATCCTTCTACATGCTATATGTAGTGTACCTTTTGACTACCGATGTTTCCAAACCTCTCAGTTAACATTCTATACATGGAATTTTAGATAATTCATACTGGAATTATAAGCACATGCATTTAAGCAATTAAACACACTTAAATCTCAGAGTAAAATTCATAAGTTACTGCTACAATTAAACAAGCCATAGCATTCAGCAGTAACTCATTTACACAGCGGAAAACATGATACATAAACAGCACAGTAATGCCAAATGTGATAAAACATAATTCAGATACTTATCTTTTAACAGCTGTAGAATTCACCAACCAAGTGCAGGCCTTCCATGAACCTCCCAACCGTAGACCACACTGTTCATCAACTCAACAACAGGTCACCCCCGAGCTGGGACTGAGCTCCACCCCAAGGCAAGGAATCTAGACTTAGGCTGAGGTTACAGGGAAAACATCACAAGGAAGGAATTCTCTCCTAGGAATCTCCCACACTCACTGCCCACAGACCCTCATTCCCCACATACCTGTTCCACCCCAGGAGAGTGCACCTTCTCTGTCACTTGGACAGTCCTTCGGTTGCCAGTCTCCCTTACCTTGGGTTACAGGAACAGACCGGACCGGAAGTCTCCGGGCTCTGTAGTAGCTACAGGGTTCCTTCCAGGAGCTCTCTCCTTCCTCTGCGCACTCTCTCACTTGGAGGAGTCACTCACAGTCCAACAAGCTAGAACTGCGTGACCACAACAACCCATGGGGAAACAGACAGAGGATTCCCCAATCAGTTCAGCAGTCACAGGATGATCTCACGGTCATGGTTTCAGAACATGGACTCCACGCACAGGCTAGCTCAGCTTCCCCGAATAACCAAGATACTTCCACTCAATTCAACACAGGCTTCTCATTTAGGGAATGCGCACACAAAATTTCTCAGAGACAGACACAGACTCCACGCTCACTGAACAGGGGTGTACACGGATTCCTCACTACAAACACCGACTTTCTTTTCTATGTCGAAATTACCCAAAAGGGTCTCTTGCAGACTGGCTTCCCCAACTTGGCTCTCGCTCAGGGCAGTCGGATCAAATGGCTGAGAACCCCCCCTCATGGCTTACTTTGTCTGTTTTATTTGCTTGCACCAGGGTTGACACTTGTCACCCTTGGAACTGCATGCGTTCCATCCGTACGCCTTCCTCCCACCACTTGGGAAATCACGTGTCATTCCAAAAGGACTTAGGATAAAAATAATATGCACATGGCTTTTTAGGAATAATATTAAAATATTATTCCAAGCCTAAGCCCCTTAGGCTTAGACCCTAGGCTCAACACCCAGCCCCTTTCCCACCTTCCAGCCCCTAGTTCCTTGCCCACTCTGTGGACGCTCAGTCCCCCATCACTCATTCATCATGGTCGGTCTGCACTGGCAGTGTTTATATTTTATTAATTGATCTGCATACATATAAGTACATCAACAAGCTCCTGGCCTTCAACACTTAGGCTCCCTGGCCTAACAAAACTCATAAGCCTACAACTTATACAACACTTGGCTCACTAGCCTATAGAACACATTTACAATTCTTTGCATAAAACATGATCTCTAACAGGGCTCGGCCTTGGGGACACTACAATCCCCCTCCCCTTATTTTTGCACTGTCCTCAGTGCAACTTACACTGTCTCTGCAAGTCTTTCAAAATTTTCAAAAAGATGCGGGTACTCTGCCCACATAACTTCTTCATGCTCCCATGTCATGTCCTCAGGACCATACCAGGTCCACTGGACCTTTACAAGCCCTATAGCTCGATTCTGGAGCTGCTTGTTTTTCCTGTCCAATATGCGCACAAGATGCACTTGCAGGACACCTTCTGGTTCCACCTGAATCACAGTCCAATCGATAACATGATTAGCATCAGGTACATATTTCTTAAGTAGTGAAACATGAAACACATTATGTACAATCATAGATGCAGGTAATGTAAGCATGTATGCAACCGGCCCATTCCTTTCCAGGATCTCAAATGGCCCACAAAATCTTGCTGCCAACTTGGCGCAACTTCCCAATTTCAGGGAACTCCTGTTAGTTTTCACTTTCAGGAAAACATGGTCACCCACTTTAAATTATTTATGGGTTCTGTTACTATCAACGTAACTTTTCTGCCTGTCCTGAGCAGCTTTCAAATTCTGTTTGATTTTGATCATCTGATCTTCCATCTCTTTGAGTAGTTTAGGTCCAACTACTACTCTGTCAGCTGGATTATCCCAGCTCACTGGAGTGTTGCACTTTCTTCCATAAAGTGCTTCGAATGGGCT
>ML783090.1:103204-145286 GCA_009831015.1 Picea engelmannii | reverse complement strand
TACATGCTAATGGATGTAGCATGTAATTCATGCACTTTTCTACTGAGTGCATCAACCACTTTATTGTCTTTCCCTTTGATATGCCTGATATCAAAGTCATATTCGCACAGAAATTCCAGCCATCTAATTTGCCTGGCATTTAAAGTTGGCTGATCAAATAAATACTTCAGACCATTGTGGTCTTTTCTTAATTCAAATTTCTTGCCCATGAGGTAATGTCTCCATTTCCTCAATGCATGGACAACTGCTGCCAACCATAAATCATGAGTGGCATAATTCTTTTCATGCTCTTTCAGCTTTCGGGATTCATAGAAAACTACAAACCCTTCTTGGATGAGAACTCCTCCCAACCCCTCCTTACACACATTCGTGCACACTACGTAATCCTTACTTGGATCAACAATCTTTAGGATTGGAGCACTAGTGAGCAACTGCTTCAATTGNTGGAAGCTGCTCTCACATTGTTCAGTCCACTGGAACTTCTTCTCCTTCCTTTGCAAGGAAGTGATAGCATGAGCTATCCTTGAAAATCCGGCTATGAACCTCCTATAATAACCTGCTAGACACATAAAGGATCTAAATTCTGTCACATTTCTGGGCACTGGCCACTATTGAATGGCCTGTACCTTCTCAGGATCCACAACGATCCCCTCTTCAGAAATAATGTGTCCCAGATAATGGATCTACTTTTGATAAAAGGAGCACTTGCTCAGTTTTGCGTACAACTGGTGTTCTCTCAACACCTGTAGCACCATTCTCAGGTGTTGTTCGCGTTCTTCCTCTGTCTTGGAATACACCAAGATATCGTCCAAGAAGACTATGAAAAACTTGTCCAGATAATTTTTGAACACTCCATTCATTAAACACATAAAGGCAACAGGCGCGTTGGACAATCCAAATGGCACCACAATGAACTCATAATGACCGTACCTTGTTCTGAAGGAGGTATTACTGATGTCCTCATCCCTTATTCTCACTTGGTGATATCCAGATCGGAGATCTATTTTTGAAAATACTTTTTCATCCTTTAACTGATCAAAAAGATCATCAATCCTTGGCAGAGGATATTTGTTCTTGACATTGACTTTATTCAACTGCCGAAATTCAATGCACAGCCTCATCGTCCCATCTTTCTTCTTCACAAATAGGACTGGGGCTCCCCACAGTGACACGCTGGGATGAATGTAGCCTTTCTTTAATAGCTCTTCGAGCTGCAATTGAAACTCTTTTAGCTCTGGTGTGCTCATCCTATAAGGAGCTTTCGAAACTAGAGCTGCTCCAGGCATCAGATTTATAGAAAAATCGATGTCCCTCTTCGGAGGTAGTCCAGGCACCTCCTGAAACACGTCCTCAAACTCTTTGAGTACCCTGTGGTCTTCCAGATTCAAGACCACATTTTGGAAAACTTCTTTTACCCGGGATGCAAATAATTGAAAACCTTTCCAGTAACATTTCTTCAGCTGCATGGCTGAGATTTCTCTAACAGCCACTGCTCTGGGAATTCCTTGGATTGTTACCTTCTTTCCTTTTTCGTTCAGACATGTGAACCTCTTGTTTCGACAATCGAGAAGGGCATGGTGCTGGTCCAACCAATCCATCCCAATTAAGCAATCATATGAGCCTAAAGGCAGAATGTTCAATTCAGCCTTAGTGCTCATTCCTTTCATGTCCATTGAACATGACTTAACCAATTCAGTGACCTTCCTCTTGGTCCCTGTGGATAACTACACTAACCAAGACTTCTCATGTTTTCCCTTCGTTAGATGCAAACTTTCCACCACTCTAGGATCTACATAACTATGGCTAGCCCCTGAATCAATCAAAATAACAAGTGGTCGGTTGTTGATCATACCTTCCACTTCAATCATGTGTGATTGATATTCTACTTGCTTGTTGTCTAGGGCTGCGTAGATCCTCGACATTCTGCTGCCCATATCCTCCACTGTTTCAGCTTGCTGAACAATATGGACAGTTCTTAATTTGTCTTTTCTGTAGGGGTAGTCTCTGTACCTATGATTCCCTTTACAACCCCAACACTCCATGGGTGGAGGCCTTGGAATCTGTTCACTCCCTTCAACTTTCCTGGGCTCTTTAAAAGATGACTGTCCCCAAGGACTGTTTCTGAAAAAGGAAGGATTGCTTCCCTTCTGCCTCTGTTCTTTCTTAAACCTCTTCTGGTTATCCCAAGCCTTCCGGAAGGTAGGATTTTCTCTTTGCTGTTTGTATAAGCATTTTGCCCTTCTTATGGTTTCTTCCATGGTCTTAGGATCATCATACTGAATCTTGTCACCAATGGAAGGTGGCAGTCCACTCAGATGCCTTTGAATTTTGACAGCCTCGTCTTTGATGAATGGAACATACTTCAGCAGTTCCAGAAAACTTCGTTCGTACTCATCAATGGTCATACTGCCCAACTTGAGTTTGAAGAACTCCTTCATCTTTCTGTCATAGTATCTTTTAGTCAGGTATTTCTTCTTGAAATACCTCTTAAACTCCTTCCATGTGACCTCTTTCTCTCTGATGTGCTGCACTTGCAGAAACTGATCCCACCACATGGATGCTTTTCCTTTCAGCTGGTACATTGCAATTCTTCCCTCTGCATGGGCAGAATAATTCTGCAGTTGGAAGTATTTCTTCATGCCCAACAACCATGTCTCGGCATCTTCCTCCTTCTTATGTTCTCCATCAAATGTTGGAGGTTTAATTTTATTCATCTCTCCTTTCAATTCCTCTTTTCCAGATTTTTGATGTTTTCAAGTCAGGGATGGGCTCGAACTGCTGTGTGTCTCCCTGCTTGAATGTTTTTGGGAGTGACTGTGATGTCGGCTACCACTCCTCGATCTACTTCTTCTCCCATGGTCTCTACAACTCTCTGTCATACTTGAGTCTCTTCCCTTCTCAAGTTTCTTCTCTATTCTTTCCAGGCTCTTCATCATTTTTAAATTGAATTCACCCTGCCGATCCCGGATTTTCATGAGCTTTTGGTTATCAGCTAGGTGAGCCTAGGCATCTTTCTGCAATATTTCGATGAGTTGCATCATATTTTCTTCCTTACCCATCTCTTTTCCATGCCCATTGGAGTTCGATACTTCGACTCCCAGGTTAACATCCTTTCCTTCCCGTTCGTCTTCCATTTTAGGGGTAATCTGCACTCTTCCCCACTCCATACTCGACGTTGATTAACTGGGGTTTTGGCCTTCATTGCACTCTGCACACGTACTCTGTGAAATTAAATTTGAAATTTGTTAGGCCATTAAAACTTCCCAAACAATCCACCCTATTTACAAGCCAGTTCGAGCAAAAATAAAAGACATTTCATTTTAAATAAGTTTCTTGAACTGGAAGTATTATGCATTTCTTCCATTTCTTGCATTTGAGGCAATTTCCAAACAGTTCTGGCACTCGTCAGTCTCCTGCAATATAACGTGCAGACAACTAGAATTTTTCAAGCCTTCGTTTTCTTGACAATTCTTCATCATTCATAAACAATCCAATTTATGAAAATGTTTTCAATTTCACAAATTTTCTGAGCTCTGATCGGCTCTACAATTTCTGGGACTTCAGAACTTCAGAATCTTGGTCCACGAAAATCCGACAGTTAGATATTCGTAACCAGAGTCACCCTTTTGCAACTCGCAATCTCGCGAGTTCGTGAGTCAAAGATCCTCGACTCATTTCCTCTAACTGCCGATACCCGAGATGTGACATGAGTATGGATCCCTCCTTGCTAGCGTCTGGTACGCATGATCGTAGCCTAGGTCTAAGTCTAAGTGTTAGCTCTCTTCGCTACTCGCACCTTCACAAGTTTCAACGTCGAGCTCCCATGCTCTTATCTCGCGAATCCCCAAGACGTGAGAAGTCAACGAAGTATTTACTCCTTTCCTCCTGGCGACATGTATTCACCTGTCAGTCACCCAGGCCCACCCTGTGGTTCTGCCACGTGTCCTCGTGCACGGCTCTCGGCACTTCGCTACTCATGAAGTCGAAAATGACTCCTTTCAACCTCCGAACTCTCGAACGCGCGATAGGCGATGGGGTTCCTGATCCAATGGTCCTCCCGTGATCTGGATCCAATGGTTTTCCTCGCTCCTCGCAATTTCGTGACTTCGTGACTTGGAGCGCCCAACTCCCAGACTCTCACCTTGCGAACCTCTGATGTCCGAATCCCCGATATGGGCGATCTTGCGACACGTGTCCTCCATATTTCAGACGGTTTAGATCTATTTCAAAGCTTTCACCCCTAGTATCGAAGGTTTAACCCTCAAACATCTCCCGAATGATCCTACGGATATCGGGTTTTCTGACCGAAATCTGACGGCTCAGACCGTTCCTAACCAAATCGGTATTTCGCGTATCACGATTTTCCAATCCCCTGTGCAATATCTAAAGGCTTTAAACCTTGTGCACATTTTTCCAGATCCGATGGTCATGAGGGCTCACCTTCCCTCTCGAATAGATCCTACGGTTCTAACACCATTGGTGTAGAGAACTGTCTCCCCGTGGCCATAGACCACACCCGCTGTGGTTTCATAGCACTGCTATTCCTCCTGAGCTTAATAAAAACTCGTCAAGTGTCTCCTTGACGCTTTGGAGCAAACCAAGGTCCGAAATTGGCCATTCCAGACCCAATTTCCCTTGCATTCTCAATCCAGAGACCGCTCCACTGGCCCATCTAGGCTTAGTGTCGAAACCTTCGCTCTGATACCAATTTGTAGTGTACCTTTTCACTACCGAGGTTTCCAAACCTCTCAGTTAACATTCTATACATGGAATTTTAGATAATTCATACTGGAATTATAAGCACATGCATTTAAGCAATTAAACACAATTAAATCTCAGAGTAAAATTCATAATTTACTGCTACAATTAAACAAGCCATAACATTAAAAAATAACTCATTTATACAGCGGAAAACATGATACATAAACAACACAGTAATGCCAAATGCGATAAAACATAATTCAGATACTTATCTTTTAACAGCTGTAGAATTCACCAACCAAGTGCAGGCCTTCCACGAACCTCCCAGCCATAGACCACACTGTTCATCAGCTCAACAAAGGGTCACCCCCAAGCTGGGACTGAGCTCCACCCCAAGGCAAGGAATCTAGACTCAGGCTGAGGTTACAGGGAAAACATCACAAGGAAGGAATTCTCTCCCAGGAATCTCCCACACTCACTGCCCACAGACCCTCATTCCCCACATACCTATTCCACCCCAGGAGAGTGCACCTTCTCTGTCACCTAGACAGTCCTTCGGTTTCCAGTCTCCCTTACCTTGGGTTACAGGAACAGACCGGACTGGAAGTCTCCGGGCTCTGTAGCAGCTACATGGTTCCTTCCAGGAGCTCTCTCCTTCCTCTGCGCACTCTCTCACCTGGAGGAGTCGCTCACAGGCCAACAAGCCTCATGCAATCCAGAACTGTGTGACCACAACAACCCATGGGGAAATAGACACAGGCTTCCCCAATCAGTTCAGCAGTCACATAATGATCTCACGGTCCTGGTTTCAGAACAGGGACTCCACGCACATTCTAGCTCAGCTTCCCCGAATAACCAATATACTTCCACTCAATTCAGCACATGCTTCTCATTCAGGGAATGCACACACGGAATTTCTCAGAGACAGACATAGACTCCACACTCACTGGACAGGGGTGTACACGGATTCCTCACGACAAACACCGACTTTCTTTTCTATGTCGGAATTACCCAAAAGGGTCTCTTGCAGACTGGCTTACCCAACTCGGCTCTCGCTCAGGGCAGTCGGATCGAATGGATGAGAACCCCCACTCATGGCTTACTTTGTTTGTTTTATTTTCATTCACCAGGGTTGACACTTGTCACCCTGGGAACTGCATGCGTTCCATCCGTACGCCTTCCTCCCACCACTTGGGAAATCACGCGTCCTTCCAAAAGGACTTAGGATAAAAATAATATGCACATGGCTTTTTAGGAATAATATTAAAATATTATTCCAGGCCTAAGCCCCCTAGGCTTAGCCCCTAGGCTCAACACCTAGCCCCTTTCCCACCTTCCATCCCCTAGGTCCTTTCCCACTCTGTGGACTCTCAATCTCCCATCACTCATTCATCGTGGTCGGTCTGCACTGGCAGTGTTTATATTTTATTAATTGATCTGCATACATATAAGTACATCAACAGGCTCCTGGCCTTCAACACTTAGGCTCCCTAGCCTAACAAAACTCATAAGCCTACAGCTTATACAACACTTGGCTCACCAGCCTATAGAACACATTTACAATTCTTTGCATAAAACATGATCTGTAACGGGGCTCGGCCTTGGGGACACTACAATATACTCCCCCGCCATTGTTCTCCACATCTAGATCCTTTGCTCCCACTCCTCGTTGCCACAACTTCACTACCTTGAGAATCAACACACTCTCTCTATTCTGCATGTTCTCCTCGTGTCGAGTACTCTGCCTGATCATCATAACAAATCTTCAGCTTCTCTGGCGGTTAAACCCATGTGTCCATTATCACTGGGTGTTATGCCGATATTCCTTAGCCTGTCAAGCAGTCGAGACTCTTCATCTTCTCTATCATAGTCAATCTCATCCTCTCTGTTGTAGTTACAGTCTTCAACTCTCTTCCATCTATCGATCACCTCTATGAACAGTCTTCATTCCATTGGTAGATGCCTTGAGACTCTTCATCTCCTCTAGCAATCACATTGAAGTCTCTTTGATTTTACTATGCAGAAACAATCAGTGGTTTCTAGCAGTTACACTGTGAACCTCTTGAGACTTATGCCTTTGGCACCTTTCACCTTTCCTTTAACATGTGGCCTCAGGCGGTGACCACAACCTACACCAATAGGTTTTTTCGCATTTTGTCATTTCGAGATTTCACATGTCGCGAATTCCTGTTGCGAGGCATCTCGACTCTCCAAGTCACAATCTCCGAAACTCCATGTCGCAATTTTGCATTTCAACAATTCTTGTGATGAGATATCTTGACGCTCCATGTCATGATCCCTGAAATGGAGCTTGGTTTCACTAGCTCCTTCCTCCATCTTTCGTAGATGTGACCATTGGCTATGACCACAACCTTATTCAAAAACATATTTCGCACTTTCGCATTTCAGGGATTCTGTGATGAGCGGTCTCGACTCTCCATGTCACGATCTCTAAAATAGAGCTTGGATTCTATAGCTCTTCTCTCTAGATCTCAACAATGTGACCACAATATGTGAACACTCTCCAATCAAGCAAGCGCTTTTCTCTTTAGATCAATGGTCCATGATCCGTGGTTATCGGACGACTATCCTTTGCCCTAGGACTTCAGCCTTCGGGACTTTGGGGGAGAGTTCATGCTAAAACTCCTGAAGAAAAACTCTGAGAGTGAGGTCACTCTTGCATCACTCGATGATGTGTCATGACCCAAGTGGCTGCCACATATCACCCATAATTGTGATTTCCAGTGGCCTGAAATGCCAAATCAACTTGACACTTGTCATTGTTTGATTATGCCACATGTCAATACTGATGTAGTCTTCCACATGTCCTTTCTGACATGGTCTGCCACATTCACCTCTCGGATCTGACAGCCCAGATCAAACCTCGATCCAATAGCTAGGATTATTTTGCAAATTCATGAGCCTTCATTGTGCTTGATTCAAGATTTCGGCGTTTTGTATTTCGCAACTTCGGGACTCCTGTGATGAAGAGTCTCGATTCTTGACTCCTCCAAATCCTGATATCCGAAACTTTGAAATGGAGACTTTGTTGATGTGCCTGTTTCGAGATTTTGGCATTTCGCATTCTGCAACTTCGGGACTCCCTTGATCAAGAGTCTTGACTCTTGACTCCTCCAACTCCCGGTATCTGAAACTCCAGAATGGAGTCTTTGACATGCTCGCTTAGATATTTTGGTGTTTCACATTCTGTAACTTCAGGACTCCTATGATCAAGAGTCTCGACTCTTGACTCCTCCAACTCTTGGTACACAAAACTCCAGAATGGAGTCTTTGACATGTTCTCTTTGGGGTTTCAACGTTTTGCACTTCGACGTTTTGACATTTCTGTGATGAAGTGTTTCCTTGACACCTCCAACTCCCGGTATCCGAAACTCCGACATGGAGTCTTTGTTGATGTGCCCATTTCTGGATTTTGTAAGTCCGCTTCTCCTAGAAATTTAAAGAATGTGGAGGTTCTCCTGGATCCAACGATGGTCAGACCCTACGCTTGGATCTAATGCCCAAGATCTGTCCTCCATATTTGTGCTCCTCCTGTCTAGATTTAGATCTGACGATCATCAAGAATTCTGAATGGGATCCAATGATCACTATTGCTTCTCCTCCTGAGCTTACACATCCTCCTGACTTGGATTAATTTCTAAGTGTCAAAGGCCTTGACCTTTGATCCGTCTAAGATCCTGAGTACGCTATCTCTCTTGAGCTTTGAAAATGAGTTAACCTCATCCCTAGTGCACACCTACACACTGCATGCGACTCTGCGCTAATCCTCCTGAGCTTACGTTGTTCCTATTTTTCCATCACTGCACACTCTAATCTTGCCATCAATGACAAGCACACTCTGCCTGTAAACATGCCAACAATTTTTGGAACCTTAATTACCACCTTTGGAATACTCTGTTGTGTTTGTGCCTTTTGTACAGGGGCTTCAACATCCACACATTCTTCAAGATTTACAAAATTCTCCAGGCCTTCAATAGGTTCATGCTCATATGGAGAATTCTTTTTCATTTCCCTCCTTCTAGATATGATCTGATGAGGATCATATTTTTTACCTGGAATTTGTGCAAAAAACAAAGCTTTGAGATTTGCCTCAACCTGTGCTAGACATGTTCTATATTTTATAATGAATGGGCCAATCACAAAAGGAAACTTTATATTGCTTGTTCTATGATATTTGATGAAATTTTTAGTTTCAAAGATGATTTTATGTCTTATGAACTCTAGAGAAAAAAATATGGGGGTAAAAATAATGGGCAACAAATAATGAAACTCATGAAAACCATATACCCATATTACTGTAGAATTTATGAAAAGGGTCCAGTCTCCTACTTTGTCTTCTGGATTATGAAGGTGAATTAACATTTCTTCAATAACTTTGGGAAGTTTAACTTTGAAAATAATCCGATAGGCCTTTGACATGACTTTATTGATACAAATTACTAAAGTCATCCTGTTTCTTTAAATAGATATTGATTCTGCTTTAGGGATCTCTGCATTTTTGCTGGTGAGAAAAATATTCATATAAGATATGTATAGTATCTGAAGTGTCTAAGACAGTGGAAGTTCACTAGTTGTTTGTGGATGATATCAGCTAGGAACTCATCAAAATTAATGAAGACAACTTGACCTGACTTTAACTGGAAGAATTTGAGCAGGAAACCTAACATGACCTCAACTACAAATCTATCATTATTAAGACCTAAAACCCGACTTAACAAAGAGCATACACATTTAACCTCATTGACCATGATTTCGATGCTTAAGGGGAAAGATAGACTTTGTGGGAACTGATCAAGCTTGATAATCATTCTTAAAAACATAGTTTTAATCTCAAGTTGACATTCATTATAAAATCTAATTATTTTTTACTCATCAAAAGGTTCAAAATTCTCAAAGAAACACTTAGGAATTTTTAATGACTCTCTGACTGACACAACATCAATTTTACACAAGACTTTATACCCCCTTTTATCAATTACAACTCTTTCTAACTCTGAGTATTGCTTTGCCCACCATCCTATAAATTCGAGAAATTGAAAACACAATTCGATTGCATACAAAATGAGAGAAGCTTGGATAGACTCCAAAAATGGAAAACCTTTCCCTCTAACGTCAGCTAAGTTACTTATTCATTGAGAAATAGGGGCAACAATGAATTCAGGGTCACACAAATTATTATCTCTATTGATTAGGGATTCTTCATTATTTTTTTGGCTTTGTTCACATACTTTGAGCACGATGGGATCCATGGAAGCAAGAAAAAATACCTGGTAATGGCAATTATAATGGCTATGAGAATTCTAAATTTGGTTGAAGGTGACAGTTGCAACAACTCCAATGTTAGTTATCGCTTTGACAAAGACAAAAAAATAAATAAAACTCACATCAACTTTATAATGTTCAACTTTTCGGAGCAATGGGTCAACGGTTTCAATGTAAACCACTTTCTTCTCCGCAATCGTCCCTGTGCTGACACATATTTACCTTCAAAACCCATGGTTTCCATTTCAGAACCACTTTATGGAATTAACCTTTGTGCACTTTCGAGGCCCACAATGCACACTCGCCATTGATATGTCTCGATCACAATCGTAACCATTGATATTTGATTTCTTTCCATCGCCACTATTTTATAACTCTTTCTGGCCAATTTAAACTTTTTTTCTATATTTAACAGCCCTCCAGATGTGTTCCAAATCATTTCACGCCTCTGCTAAAATTTAAAGCTGATTTTTTCTGAACTTATTAAGAATATATATATATATATATATATATCACCTTACTACACATAAGAGAGAATATATATTTCTCATGGTTTACATCTTCAACAATAATTGGCTCACAAATAATGGAATGTGTCGTAAGCGAGATTTGAGCCCGGGTGGGGAGAATAAAATTTATCCTTCCAAATCACCGAGCTAGACCAAATTGAATGTGTGTGTATGCATGTGTCTAAATTTAAGCCTAGGTGGGGAGGATAAAATTTCTTCTCCCAAACCATCGAGCTAGACCCAATTGAATGTGTGCACAAACACACATGCTTTAATTTTCCTGCAAATACAAAGTAGATTTAACTCCTTTGGAGATCCTCAATCACTTATTATACAATAATAAATAAAAAATGTTACTACAGTTATGACCACCATATAATTGTTGAGATGTTGAAAATTCTAAGTGTGCTCATATTGTTTCTTTTGTCCCATAACTTGGTTGTTTCTTTTAGAACTTGAGTTTTATCTCTCTTGGCATTGGGGTGTGTCATGAGTATTACACCTCTTCCATACCACTTCTTTCCCCCATTTTATATTTTCCCAATGTTCTCTAGTATAATTACTCCCCTTTTGTCACCCTTTATATATGTTACAATAACACATTTCAGAAAAATGATAGTAAGAGATATTTCATTTAGAGGATAGGTTGGTTTTCAATTTGAAGTTTTGATTGCTTGTTTATCTAGCCAAGTCTTTGAAATTTTTCTAGCTAGTAATTGTTGTTCACAATGAATTTCTCAAATTTAATAAGAAATACATTGGATCTCATTTTGTGTTAGCAATGATTTGTCGGTTAATTAATATTTCTCCCATTGGGGTTCAATTCTTTCCAAAGATATTTTTGTGTTCATGCCAATGTTAATGAAAACAATTGGGGTCACATCCAAGTCCATGAGATTTTGTAGATACCCAAGTGAATATGGAATGGAACCTTCTATGGAATTGTTAGATAAATTCAATGATTCGAGTGTAGTGAAATTTCCAAGTGTTGGTGGAATGACACCAGTTAATATATTGGTAGAAATGTCTATAGCTAAAGCATTTTCAAGTTTCTCTTTCTCTGGAGGTAAGGGAGGAATAATTTCCTTTGGTTCTAAAGAAATACTCTACAACAAAATAATAAATATTACAATAAATATCACAAGAGAGTAATAAATACCATAGGAGTGTATATAGGTCATTGGTGTAACACACCCAACCCCCTATCCACTTTTAGACTGGTGGGATGTTTGATTTTCATCTTCTTGGAACTCGGGATGAGTATTTAGGTTCATTGGTGCCTATGATTTGTAATTTATACTCGGAAGTGGTATGCATATCTCATTCATTTCAAATACTCTATTGCATAATTATGGTTATTCTTATACTATGATATCTAGAGGATTACTTATACACAACCACAAAAAACCAAGTTGAAGTATTAGATTTGCTGTGTGAATCATATGATATGATGAACTAAAGGGAATCATATATGCTACATACTTGGGTGTGGTTCATTATATAGAATGACTGGTCCCATAGTGGCCCACAAATTATGGTAATGTAAAAATAAATAAATAAAAGGAACCTTAAGAAGTCATAAAAAGAAGAAAAAAGACAAGACATACATGATATTTGATATTCTAACGTGTAGCATTGCATTGATACAACATCTAGAGCAACTTAAAATGCAGGAACTGCATACTGTAGTAAATAAAAACATAATTATATTTAGTTTTTAGTAAAAACCAAAAAATACTTTCAAGACATGTCAATAAATCCTAATAGAAATTAAAACCGACAAGACTGCAAATAGTAAACAACATTGATATTATTTTTTGTAAAAGCCATATGAGAGGAGATTAAATAGTGACACACACACACATATCAGATGTGACGAACTAAATAAGCTCCTCTTGGTTTCGAGAATAATTTATTGGGGCTGTATGATCTTGGAGCAAACCTCCCTCAATCTGAAGGAGCAACAATGAAGTCAACATTGACTATGTTGTTGCTCCGTTGGATGGAGAGAGGTTTGCTCCAAGAATAAATGGCTCCAATAAATTTTTCTCTACCGAACAGGGACAACCGCGTGAATATGGAAGCTCCTATGGCCCCTCCCCCCCCCTCACATCACTGTCAATTCCCCAATACCCAATCTATATTCTACTAAAAAATATGCATTAACAATATTCAAATTTGATAAAAGGTGATTGTAAAGCTATAAATGAGGTTTATTGTTCAAAGGCATATGTCATAAAAAATAATTTTTATAAATGAGATTTATCATTCAAAATATGTTACAAACATACTAGCTATATAATGTACATCTATCTGTATTATAAAATTGTTATACATCATCAATTTCTTTTAGTCTTCTTTTGTCTTTTCCAGTTCTTAATTAATCCATCCATTTCCATGTCTTTGTTTACTGGGTGCTCTTTAGAAATTGATGTTGCTTCAGTTCTTTCACACTGAGCACACCCGGTCTCGTACCCACGGCATGGAGGCTGCTGTGAGGGGCCATCACCTAGAAAAACAAAAAATATTAAATTTATATGGCCAATTTTTAAATATCATTGAAGTAGTTCATTAATATTAAAAAAACCTCTGCAATGTAATTATTTACCTACTGGTCCACTAGTCGGCACCGTTGGAATGGTTTCCCTATTCTCCTAATCATATTCAAGTCAAGGAGGCTGTTGTGAGGGGCCATCACCTAAAAAAACAAAAAATATTAAATTTACATGGCCAATTTTTAAATATCGTTGAAGTAGTTCATTAATATTAAAAAATACCTCTGCAATGTAATTATTTATTTTCTGGTCCACTAGTCAACACCGTTGGAATGGCTATCATGTTCTCCTAATCATCCTCAGCTCGGGGAGGATCAACTACGCCATTCTCTTCCATTGAAACAAAAAAATTTATAAGGACAAAATCGTAAATGTATAAGTAATAAAAATTAGAAGTACAAAATTTATATGTACGAAATTATTAAGTATGTGATTAATATACAACCATTTTATTGTCATGGGCCTTAGTCATAGGAACATCTTGGGGTTGCACCCCATTGAGATTGGGCTACTGGGGATCACCATGATCTTTTGTCTGTGCTTCACTATCAACGCTTTGTTGTCTAGTGCTAATGGTTTCATCGATAGTGCTGCTTCCCTGATTAAAACAAAGCAAGACATTAAAGTTATGGACAATATCAAACATTTACGTATTTTATAAGTAATGGAAGGTTAGTGTAGACTGATTTTTATTTACCTTATCCCACAAACTAGATCTTGGGGTACGCCCCATGCTTTTCCTACGATCAACCACAAATTTATAGCCATACTTGTAACCAAGTTGGAGGTCTTCCTCTGTGGTTTCAGTTCCAAAGTCGTCGCCCTGCATTGCATAAGAGCATGTTTTTTAAATGTTTTTGGCTGCAATAAACTGAAAGTTTTAAGGCAATACAAATAATATTCTTAATATGTTTGGGTACTTACGATTCGTGACTGTAACCTCGAGTAGCCACCCTGGACTAGCTTGTGTTGACCATGTTTGGCAATCCTTGCTTTGGTTGCCTTCGAAGTGTTAGGCAACCTATCATCAAAATTTCCAAGTATGTTATATACCACACTTTTATTTAGATCTAAATAAAATTAAAGGTATTGAAATCAAAATATTCTAATTTGTTGAAATAATGTAACTGCAAAGTGTATTCTGATTATTATTTGATATATTATTCATTGGATCAATCCCCATTGTGGATTGATCATATCGGCTATTGTAAAAGACCGAATCCCCTTTTGTGGATTGGTCATAATGTAATTGTAATAGGATAAAGAAGAAGTCAGCCCAAAAATATATCAAAGAGGCCCCATAATATAATAAAGGTGGTTATAATCACCTAGAAGAAGAAGTCGGCCCTGCCATTGAAAAGAAACTTTCACATGTGCCAGATTTGTATAAATAAGGAGGCTAGCGCCTCACTTAGACAAACACTCACTTGTTCATTGAGAGACAAGTTTCAGAGTTGCAGTTGGAGAAGAGAGAGAGAGAGAGAGAGAGAGAGAGGCACATCTTTGGGAGAGGACTTTCTGTATTTGTTTGAGTTATCTCTTGGCATTGTATTGGCTATATATAATAATGAAGTTTTGCTGGGTTTTCTTCCCCATGAGGGTTTCCCAGGATAAATGATGTGTCTCTTGTGATTATGTATTTCTCAGTGATTCTATATTATGCTATTGTTATCTATTGAAATGCAAACAACTATAATAATGGATTAAACATTAACACCCTTCTCTTCTGCCTTTAACAAAAGGGGGGGGGGGGTCCGATATGGACAGATTTGGATACGACCCCCCTTCTATCATGGCGCTTCCTCATGATGTCAGAACCCCTCCCACCTAAAACCACTTACCGCCTCTGTTACTACCTCAGAATAAAGGAAAACGAAATGAAAGAGATTACTCATCTGTACAATGCTACCATTGTGACAAGATGGGACACATTGCGAAGTTTTGTCCAACAAGATGAGAAGAATACAAGAGGAAACATAAGAGGCACCATGCCAATGTAGTCGAAGATGAAGAACCACCCAAAAAGATGATAAGAGAGTAGATCAAAGACTATGTATTAATCTCGACCCTCTCAGGATCGGTAACACCTGGAGAGGACACTTGGCTCATTGATAGTGGTGSATCAAAGCACATGATAGGTCAAAGAGACATTCTCTCTTGTATTTCAGAAAAGAATTTTTCTCAGAAAGTGACACTTGGAGATGATTACCAATATCCCATCAAGGGAGTGGGAGAATCAAACTACAAGCTTAAATCAAGAAATTCTATGAAGATGAAGGCCATACTCTATGTACCAGGTTTGACAAAGAACCTACTCTCCATTTCATCTTTATAAAAGAAAGGCTTTAGAGTTGCCTTTATAGATGGATAATTTCTTATGTGGGCTAAAGGAGAAACCCTAAAAGAAGCAATCATCATTGGAAAAGAAGAGAATGGTTTGTATAAGCTAAAGGGTCACTCAGAAGCTACCATGACCCACACCATTGAGAATCCATCTGAAATTTGGCATAGAAGATTATCTCACATTAACTACAAGGCGCTACCATACATATGCAAAGTGGTCATAGGTTTACCAGAACTCAAGGTTGACCATGAAGGTCTATGCAATGGATGTGAACAAGGGCAGAACATCAAGAACCCTTTTCTGAAGAGAGACAACAAAGCAGAAAGAGTCCTAGAACTCATTCATTCAGATGTCTGTGGCCCAATGCCATCATCCTACATTAGTGGGTATGTATACTATGTATCATTTATTGATGATTATTCTCGTAAGAATTGGGTGTATTTTTTGAAATCTAAAGATGAAGTGTTCAACAAATTCAAGGAATGAAAAGCCTTGATAGAGAATCTTTCTGAAATAAAGATCAAGATACTTAGGTCAGATAATGGAGGAGAATACACCTCAAAAGAGTTCGTAAAATTTTGCAAAGATTCTAGGATCAAGAGGGAATTCACTACTCCCTATAATCCTCAACAAAACGGTGTAGCTGAAAGAAAGAACATAACGATAATGGAAGCCGTGAAGCCCATGATCCATGATCAAGATCTTCCTATGTGATTATGGGAAGAAGCAACAATGACAACTTTATATGTGAAAAATCAATTGTCCCATAGTGCACTTGGGTTCAATACCCTGGAAGATATGTTCACCGGAAAGAAGCCAGAGGTAAGCCATCTCAAAATATTTGGCTGCCCATTTTTTATACATATTCTGAAAGAGAAGAGAAACAAGATGGAACCTTCAGGAAAGAAGGAAATATTTGTGGGATACTGTGAGGTCTCCAAGGCCTTCAAAATTTATATACTAGGTCACCATCACATTGATATAAGCAGGGATGTGACCTTCGATGAAGATGCAATGATCAAGAAATCGAGAAGATGCTAGCTTGAAGAAGTATATGAACAGGAACCCGTAATCCCCAGAATTGCAGAATCAATGAGGGAGGTTCCCAGAGCTGTAGAACTAGTGAGGGAAGTCATAACTTCCCTTGATGAGAAAATGCTAGAAGATCATGACATAATAGAATTTCAAGAACCTCCTCAAATGACGATCCTCCATAAGAGAAAGCCTGCTTGGGCAAGAGATATTATTCAAGATGGAGAGAAGTATGGTGTTCTTGAAGGAACCACAAGACAGGTGAGGAAACCAAAGCCATTCTCCAGTTATACTCCTTTGAAGTGTGATATCCTAGAGAAGGAGCCTACTTGCTTTGAAGAAGCCATTCAGAAGAAAGAATGGGAAGATGCTATGATAGAGGAATACCAATCAATAATAAAGAATGATGCATGGGAAATAGTTCCCAGACCTAAAAGTAAGGATGTGGTATCTTCCAAATGGATCTTCAAAATAAAACATGTTGTTGAGAAGTATAAAGCAAGATTTGTTGCTCGTGGATTTTCCCCAAAAGAAGGCATTAACTATGAAGAGACATTCTCTCTTGTAGCCAGATACACTTCGATCATGACCATCATAGCCCTTGCAGCTAAGATGAAGTGGAAGTTACACCAGATGGACGTAAAGACAACCTTCCTAAATGGTGTCATCAAAGAGGAAGTGTATATAGATAAACCTCAAGGATTTGAAGTTGAAGACAAGAAGTCTCATGTCTGCAAGTTGAAGAAATCCTTGTACAGATTGAAGCAAGCTCCTAGAGCTTGGTATGGCTGGATAGATAGTTTCCTGGTGAGCTTGGGATTTACTAAGAGTAAAGCAGATTCTAACCTCTACTTCAAGGTTATGAACGATGAGAAAGTGGTATTATTGCTATATGTGGATGACTTATTCTTAATTGGAGAAGAAAAGCTCATCACCGAATGTAAGAAGAGACTCGCCTCAAAATTTGAGATGAAATACCTTGGCCTAATTCATTATTTCTTAGGTCTTGAGGTATGGCAGAGTCCAGCGAGGATCTTCCTTAACCAAGGGAAGTATGCAGTCGAAATATTGAAGAGATTCGACATGTTAGAGTGTAAGTCCATGAATACACCCATGGAAACGAAGTTAAAGTTACTGGTCGATACTTCATCGGAATTGATTGATGCCACGCTGTATAGACAAATTATTGGATTGCTGATGTACCTGAAGAACACTAGACCAGATATCTATTTTTCTATGAACACCTTGAGTCAGTTTCTGGTAGAACCTAAACATGTTCACCTAGTGGCTGCAAAACATGTGATGAGGTACCTTAAGGTTACATTAGATTGTGGTCTCAATTATTATGGAGATCATGATTTCACATTGAGTGGATACACTGACTCAGATTGGGCAGGAAGTGTTTCCGACAGGAAAATCACTTCAAGATGCTGTTTCAGTTTGGGATCAGCCATGATCTCATGGAAGAGTAGGAAGCAATCCAATATTGCTCTTAGCACAATGGAAGCATAATACATTACTGCATGTTTTTCCAGCTGTGAAGCTATATGGCTTTGAAATTTGCTGACCGGTCTATTTGACCTAGAGATGGAAGAAACCACGATCCTATGTGACAACCAGAGTTGCATAAAGATGATAGAGAATCCAGTATTCCATGACAAGTCAAAGCACATAGAGATCCGATATCATTACATCCATGACATGGTGCAGAGAGGAGCCATAAAGCTTCAGTAAAGTTTGAGCACTTTCGAGATAAGCTTGGTATAGTCCGAAAGGAACTTTCTCGAAAGGGGGAGTAGTGATGAGATGATATGTGACTAGGACTGTGCTTCCAGCTTGATAGATGTGACCTAAATCCAGTCTAGTATCTTGCTTCCAGCTTGATTGCTGTGACGTAAAGCAAGACGATGAGATGAGACCAGTACTGTGCTTCTGGCTTGATAGCTGTGAAATAAAGCCAGTCTAGTATCTTGCTTCCAGCTTGATTGCTATGACGTAAAGAAAGATGATGAGATGAGACTAGCACTGTGCTTCCGGCTTTCTAGCTGTGACGTAAAGCCAATCTAGTATCTTGCTTCCAGCTTTATTGTTGTGACATAAAGCAATACGATAAGATGAGACTAGTACTGTGCTTCTGACTTGATAGCTGTGATGTAAAGCCAGTCTAGTATCTTGCTTCTAGCTTGATTGTTGTGATGTAAAGAAAGATGATGAGATGAGACTAGTATTGTGCTTTTGGCTTGATAGATGTGACGTAAAGCCAGTCTAGTATCTTGCTTCCATATTGATTGCTGTGATGTAAAGCAAGACGATGAGATGAGACTAGTACTATGATTCCGACTTGATAGTTGTGATGTAAAGCCAGTCTAGTATCTTGCTTCCATCTTGATAGCTGTGATGTAAAGTAAGATGAGTACTGTGCTTCCAACCTTACAACTGTGATGTAAAGCCAGTCCAGTATTATTATGATGAGCCAGCCTCGTGCTGTGATGATTATTATTGTTTTTTAGTTTGTTTTTTAATTAATTTAAATTCATCCAACACTAACCTAATTACTACCCTAAGAAACTAACTATTAATTAATCAAAGATTAATTTATTATTAATAAATCTAATGCTTTTTGTTTATTCTAAGTTTGGTTTATGCAAGGATGAGTGGTGGGCGAGACATACTCAATGGGACAAATGGATAAGGGAGTGAGTGGCACAGAGGTGGATGAAGGATGCAGTAGGGTGATGGAGGATACAGGTGAAATGGATGGAGGGGGAAATGGAAACAACCGAGAGACAAGCAAACCAATAACTTCATCATGAGACCCATAAATGATATCTGAATCATCAGATCTCCTATAATTATAGGACCCTAACATAGGCTCCACCTGGGAATGGCAGCCCTTTCAAGAGGTGTCAAGAACCACTAAACTTTGAACATGCAGACTAGTGCTTTATTCTTTGGGATGATCCCAAAATCATATTTTGCAACATGTACATGTTTTGATCTTTCAGCCGAAACCAAATCAAAATGGACACTGTTGAAAAATAGATGCTCGGAATGCTAAGCTTATTCACATTCTCCTACCTACCCTATACTACTGAAAATCATGCTAAATCAAATAATACAAAAATGCCAATGAAGCCAATCAAGTAGCTACTGAGACCAGTGGACTGCTTGATTTCTTGTTAGCACAGTAAAAAAGGCAACTTGACCTTTTGTCCATAGATTCAAAATTGCAAAGTGTAATGACCACTACTAAAAACATGATTGATCTTTACAACAGAGACCTTGACAATTCTAGAGAACCAAAGTAATTCCAGAGATAGATTAGGGCTCTCCAGTGAAAAATTTATCCATATAGGTGACTATAGGATCAAGGTAGAAATGACCTGTTCCTTGATAATCAAAATTAACCAACTCAACTTCATGATTTGATGCTACAGTTGTGCTATTTTCATCTTCATGCGCTTCCAGACATGGATGCAAATTTTCTGATGGGTTTTGAAATGATACTTCTGCTGAACACACCCCTGTAGCTGACTGTTTGATCATATCCATATCATAACAATTTTTGAAATCGTTGGGGGTAAATGAAAACTGACTTTGAAAACACAATCTATCCATCATATTAGCTATAGGGTCATAAAATATTTTAGATGACTGTGGAATTTGTTCTGCTGGCATTTCATGGCTTACCATGTGATCCTCAATCAGACAAAAACATGCAAATCATTAAAAGACCAGAAACAAAGTGCAAAAAACAAGTTATGTTCTTAATCTTTCTTTTGATGATTGGATCAGGGAAAACATCAAATGGATTTACATAGTAAGAATATAGTTACCCAGAGAGGAAAAACTTCGCATGTGAGTCTAACACAAGAATCCTGCAGAGCTACAACTTTTATTTCTGGAAAATCATCTGGAGAATTACAAAGTATCCCCTGTGGGGCAAGAAACCAGAGCTCAACGATCAACCACCGCACATTTTACTTATTAAAATATATAAAAAGGACTCTCCATAGGATTAGGAGGTTTAATTCAACTGCCTCGGCCAAAAATAGAAGTAAAATCGCTGAAAATCCTGAACTGTCCTCCATAAAACCGGGCCGAATTTCTGCAAAAAAGGGGTCCACTCAAATATTTGTTTCTCCTCAATGGTGAAACCTGTGCACAATATGGAGGAGGTTATTTTATATTAGCATGTTTTGGGAAAAATCCTCCTTTGTTTTCTCCAAATTCGTCTCCATCTCGCCGAAACATCTCCCGCAAAATCAGGATTGCAACAGGAAAAAATGGGAATATGAAAAATGAGGCTGAAATATAGCTTCTATTATCCAAAATGGTGCCACCTGTGAAAAAAATGAGAGAGGTTTTTTTATTCATCCCGTTATGGAGAAAACCTCTCTCGGTTTTTAAAAATTCATTTTCGTTTGCCTGGAATCCGCTTCGAAAGAAAATTGGTCAAAACTGGAAAAATGGTGGTTTTGTGAAATTGGGGGAAAGTGGTTATTTGGGGAAAGGTGGTATTTTGGACCCCCCCTGAGGTGGTAAGTGGTATTGGAAGGGGGGGGGGGTCCAAAATCACTAGGGGGTGACAAGTGTCCCCCCAATACCACTTATATCGGACCCCCCCCTCCGTTAAAGCTCGAAAAGCACGGGGCGGTCTGATTTAGTTCATGAGCGTTGATTTATTTTTGGGGATGTGTGAATGTGAAGTTGCGGGAGGGGGGAATGATTTGGCATTTAACATTTATTTTATTGTTTATTGTTTTTTTTTTTATTTTTATTTTTTTTAATATTTGTTTCTTTTTACGTGTTTTCCTTTTGTTTTTTATTTTTAATTTGTTATTTGTTTTATTAATGTCTTAAGCTTTTGTTTTAATTATTATTTTGTTATATATGTTTCATTTATTTAATATATGTTTTTATTATGTATTATTTTATTATTTGTCTTAATTTAATGTTTTATATATGTTTTTTTTTATATTGTTTTTTACATGTTTTATTTTATTACGTTTATTTTTAATATATATGTATATATTTATTATTGTTTTTTAGTTTGATTTTTAATTAATTTAAATTCATCCAACACTAACCTAATTACTAACCTAAGAAACTAACTATTAATTAATTAATCAAAGATTAATTTACTATTAATAAGTCTGATTTAATTTTATTAATCTAACATTTTTTGTTTATCCTAAGTTTGGTTTATGCAGGAATGAGTGGCGGGCGAAACGTACTCAATGGGACAAATGGATAAGGGAGTGAGTGGCGCAGAGGTGGATGAAGGATGCAGCAGGGTGATGGAGGATACAGGTGAAATGGATGGAGGGGGAAATGGAAAAAACCAAGAGACCGGAAAACCATGAACTTCATCATGAGTCCCACAAATGATATCTAAATCATCAGATCTCCTATAATTATAAGACCCTAACAATAACTTCAAGGTTATCTAACTCGACAATTTCATCAATTTGCATTAGCTCAGGCCCACTTGGACCTTCCCAGCTTTCATCTGGGTTTTCGATATGGATCCTTGTCATTCCTACAAGGTCCAGGTCATCCTGTAGCTAATCAATTAATCATTGTGCATGTTCTATCATGAGAAATCCTCTTTCTTGTGAATCCAATGTCATAGGAAATACCCTATTCTACACCAGAGCCACTAGGGGGACCTTTGTTTCCTCTGTCGCTCTAATTTCTTTCCTGGTTCTGAGGGCCTCTTGATCCTAATGATCTATTTTCTTCACATGTTCATCCAAGATCATGGCACTGAACCTGGTCATTTTGGGGTTGACCATCCTTGCTACCACCTTGTCCTAATCTTGGGCATTTTCTGTGAAGACTTCATCTTCAAATTTTTTCATGGGTGTACTACCAGCAGGACGACACTTGTGAAGCATGTTGCAAGACCAAGCCCTTTGGACTGTGCTTGTGGAATCGACCCATCTGAAATCTGAACTCAAGTTGGCTCAACCATTCTTGTTTGGCTTGAGTGGTATCCTTTACCAAGTAGAACCCTACATGGAAACCATAGGGTATGAACACTCGCTTCTTGTCCTTGACCAGGGTGGCATTGTATCTTTGCAAGATGGTTTGATAGCATATCTCCCCTACAAAAAGATGATCTAGGACATGAGATGGTAGGAGATGTGGTGCTCCAGTGGCGCTGAACACCCTGATGTAGGTGTCGTGCTCGTCCAAGTACCAGTGGCCTACCCTGGATATCATTTTCTTGGTCACAGCCGATAGTCTCGGGAATTCCTTCTTAAAAATAAAAAAATAAATTTGCGTGATGAATTCATCGCAAATGAGGGAGTCAGACTTCTTATACCTGTTTTCCCTTAGCACGCTGAAGTAGACATGGATCGAGAGCTATGCAACATGCCAGCTCAGGTTCATGTCGACGAATATGTTTCTGGTGCACATGACATCGATAAAATATGAATCCATTTAGAAAGCTGGTGTCTCTCCTTCCTTTAACGTTTGAGAATGTTGTATACAGATTCTCAATTGTTTAGAAATCATCTCTCCCCAGTTGAAACCTCTCTTTGAGATTGCCACTCTATAAGCCAAGGGCATCCATGCCTCTAAAAATCTGGAGCAGTCCTTCTTTCCATATAATCGGCATATGAGAGCCATCATGTAGATGTATGTCTCCCTTAAGTTGGTCGTCCCGTACAAGCTAGTGCTCCGGTTGGTGAACTTCTTGTCTTCCCTCCACCATGAGGCCATCACCCGACTGATGTCATGGCATTCATAGAACTTCACCATGAAGTCTGTTTTTAGCCACTCCTCGAGATCTCTAAGCTTGTAGTATTTATGAACTTCTACTGGTAGGAACACTCTAACACACCAACCATTGTCATCGTTGATTAAACATTTATGTGTGTCTGTGTGGTCGATGAGCCACTTCAAGACTTCAATACAGGGAAAAATAGGTGTTCTTCTTGCTACCATATGTAGGTACGATCGTCGGATGTTCGGGAAAACCTCGTCATCGAGCGCTCTTACATATGGATCACGGTGTGGGACATATTCCGAGTATTCCTCCTGACTGATCTTGTTAAAGTGTTCTCCCCAATGTGGGAGTGCCATATTGGACCCCGTGCTTGCCTCTCTATCTCCAAAGGTTGGAGGCTGGATGAAAACCCTCTTCATTGTTATTTTAATGACTGGTTCCAGCCTCAGAGTGTATTCCAATTGTTTTGTGACCCCTAGAGAGGAGCCTTCTCCTAAGTCTAGTTATTTCAGCTTCGGTGCCCTCGAAGATCATCTAGTGGTTGGATTTCTTGGTGGCATTGTTCCTGAAACTAAAATAAACTTTCAGAGACAATGTAAAACAAAAAACCAGATAAAAACTTATGAATTACAACCAAAAAATTTATAGACTCATATACATACCCCTGAATCTTGTTAAAACCTGGTTATTTTGACAATCACAGGATCGATACAGCCTTTGAGTCATTTGTCTTGCTCCTTCAGATGCTCTAAAATTATCTTATGCGCATAATGATTTCATTTAAAAGGACTCAAGAGAATTTAAACAGGGAAGAAGTTACTGGGTCGCATCATCCATTCAATTTGGGTGATGAGTGGAATTTTAACAAATCTGCCACCGAATATCTATAAATTAAATTCATCGTGGGTTGACAACAGAGGCACAGGTGGTGATGTGGTCTATTGGTTATTTTAAACGATTGTTTTGATTGGTGCACTAGGTATCACTAATGCAGGATTTGGTATTAATTAGCTCCTTACATGCTCAAAATATGATCGTATCTAATGCTAAAATGTCTCATCGTGTCACTCTTAGAGGGTGGATCGGGAAATATTGGGGATGTGCTATGAATGTTTTCATTGATGTCCTTCTACAAAAATCTTCAACGCTGATCAATTTTACCGTACGGTGTTTCCGTGGAAAAGCTAACTCAGAGGTGTGACTCGAACTTAGGGAATCAAGAATGACTCAGGGTAAAACTAGACTGTACGGTTCTCCAATCAGGTAAAGACATGTGGTGTTGAAGACCAGTGACCTAATTCACGGGTATTAATCAGAGTCGAGACTTTCCTTAAGTTATTCGTTCTAAAACAAACCTTAGATTGCCGATGCCGAAAAATAATCCAAGGTCGACGGTTGACGATAAACCTATCAAGCGCTTTATTCGGATTAGCTCCCTCAAAAAAGTCTCGATGCCTAAAATGCATCGGGGATCGGAAATAAGGAATAAATTTTAGTGCAGTCAGAATGTTTGTTGCAATCCTTTTAGGTTTTCCATGATTCTGATAAGCGCATCAGGAATTGGCTATCGACGATATCTTTTCTTTCTTCATTAACGTTTATCCCCCTCGTCTTTTACCAATGCCAAAGGGGAATCGACTATTGTCAATATCCTTATGCAATACTTGATGCAAAACCAAAAATCCATTTTTTTGATGCCGATGGAGATCAGTTCTAAGAAACTGAGGTTTTCCTAATAGTTCTTTTCCTTCTTTGAATTCCTTTCGATGCCGAATCTGAGCACGTTGGGTGAAGTGTTTTGGTTGTCGACTCTTTATTTAGGTGTTAAGGCATTTTAAGTCATGGGGTTTCATAAGTTCAATCCAATATGAATAGGTGATTAGAGTCATGAGAATAAGAAAAGAAAAAACATTTCTTAATATGAAGTCAAATCAAACTGTGAAAAAGATAAAGTGGTACCCAAAAAGAAAAAAATGACAAATAATTTTTTAGGGTGTGTTGAGTGCTCAACATACTGCTGTTGAGATTTGGAATAGTAGTGTCTACGGTTGGTTGGAACGTCCTTGGTCTGCATCCAGTTGGTGTTTTCTTTTATAAAGATAACTACTCTCTGTTATGGTATTATTTACTTGTATATGAATGTATTCCTGTGTGTATCTATTTATTGTTTAATCGAATCTTTAGAATATGCATGCTTGTTGGTTATTGATGTGCATGTCTTTAGATTTTTTCTTTTATGCATCCTTATTAATTTTAAAAAGGTATCGATAAGAGAAATAAGTCCAAGGGTGGGCTTGAAGGTAGCGTACCCTGACCTGTGGGTGGTGGGGTATGTTAGAAGAATCAATTTTAATTGTTGGCTATTGTTGTTTATCTTTTATAGTTTTCTTTCTTGGCATATCCCTTACTATTTTGATTGCCAATATTTATTTCTCAGTAATATCAAGATTCTTCTCTAAACTATCATAATCTAGGATAATGTAATTCTCCTTTTTAAGAGAAGGTTTGAACATAGCCTTTGAATTAAGCCTCAACTTATTCGTAGGTCGAGTTTTAGGTCTTCTAGGGTAGCTAACATGTTTTTTTCCTTTATTATTTTTGCTTTGTCTCTTCATTGGGGGCTCCTCAACTGGTACATTGTGATTTTTTGTTTCATTTTCAACCTTTACCCTTTGTAATTCATGTGTTCTCTATCTAGTCATCCTCCTAGTGTAAACCCTGTCATAACCCACAAATTCATGTTTTGAAGCATATAATTCGGGTTCGTGCTTAATTTATTCCTCCTGTTATAATACAATCTTTATCTTGCTTGATCGGGTCTGTCTAGATACAGGAGAAGCTTTTTGTACTTTTTTATGTGTTTCCTTTTCTTGTTGAAACTCTAGTTTTCAGGTAGGAGTTGTCTTTGGTGTTTTTGAATCCTATTCTGCAAACCCTATGGAAAACAACAATTGTTCCGAGGACACTTGAACTTAAATTAATGCATACAAAACCAACATTTTAATTAGACCTTGGTGAAATAATATTTTATGAGTATTTTTAGGATGACTTTGTATTCTCTTTTCCATTTTCGTCAAGATTTTTAACAGGTAAAAGGGAAAATCCATCTCCATATCACCATTTAAGTGCATAAGAAAACACATGTGGTAGAAATGAATGATGGAAAACCTACCTTCACAGGTAATATACTTTTGAACCATTGCTAAAACACTCTGCCACTTTTCCTTCAGCCATTTATTTGGTATTCCCTGACTCTAATCTGGATTGTGATGCTCATGAACTAAAACCTGATTGCACATGTCAGCAAGTAACTTGCTTTTCTTCCACCATATTTCACCCTTTACATGCAAGTGACATGTTGCTTCTATCGAATGTTTAGTGACATGAATGATCACATTTCCAACCTGAGTCTGGAACCCCTTGAAATTCTTGGTAAACAACATCGAAATTTATTCATAGTGACCTTGAAAAATGCAACGGAATTTAAACCATTCTCTCTAGATGAATTTCTCCATAATATCTGGGAAATATTATAGTAATTCGATCCCCTCAGGTTCCAATATGAGAACCCAACCTCCTTTCTTGGTCATCATATTGTTCACTCTAGTACGTACACACCGACGACAAGCTATCTTAAACCTGTTAAAAATTTAGTGTTTCTTCGTGTTCGGGCATTCAAAACTACTTGCACAGAACAACTCAAGAAATAAAAGTTGTATTGCAAATGGTGTTAGGCTTCCCCTTCATTTTAGATATTTCAAAAAATAAATAATCATAATTTCTCATGAACTGATTCTTGGCCCAATACTTGGATTTGATTATCACAGGAACAATTTTGAACTCGTTTTCATTAAATGATTCCTAGGGGTTGTAAAATGATTAGATCTTATATGATATAAAATCATAATCGTTTGCATGATATTCTGCACGATTTCAGTACAACTGGCATGATCTTTAGTCTGAAATCCACTTAAAACAATGATTTCCTCGTGTGCTACAAGAATGGAAACATTCTTGTATCATCTTTTTCATTCCTTTAGATTTGGAAAAAATGTACTTAAGAATAACATAACTGATGTGACACATCTCTTTCATGCAAAATTTCAAAACTATCCTATAAGAAGCAAATGATTTTTTTTTAAAGCAAAGCAAATCACAACCAAATGAGGGGTAAATTGTTTAAAAGATGCAAGCAATAAAAGAAAAAAAGGATTAGGACATGTTTTGATAGAACATGCTAAATTTTAAGAAAGAAAAGGTAGTAATAGGCTTAGGGACTAACACGAGGTTACTCACTCGTTGTTGAAAGAAATGCCAACATGATCCAACTTGAATTTCATTGTCCAATATCTTTTCAAACCATCCAAATTATGATCCTCTATTTTAATTATAGACTGCAAATGCTAAGAGAGGAGAGATATTGTGTTTAATGTAGTTTTCCTTGGATGGTGTCTCTCTTTATTGAAAATTAGCTTGTTCCATGCAAGCCAAATTTTCCACCAAAAATAATTTGGCAGTGCTTCCCAAAATTGCTTGAGAATTTGTTTTTGATTACAACTCCCTCTGTACAAAAGACACCATTGAGTAAAAAATTCCTCATAGGATTGTGTCCATCTAGATGTAGGATATAAGCCTACCAAATCACACGGCCAAGTTTCTTTAGCATAGCTACATTCTGCTTATTTATAATAGCTACAGTCAAGGAACAAGTATTGAATTGTTTCCTCTATCTTGGTGCATAAGGCACATCAATTTGGGCCCACTATGCCTCTCTTCTTAATATTGTCTGTAGTGATAATTTTCTCGTTAACCAAGATACAACAAAAGAGGTTGATCTTTAGCAGGCCATTTTTGTGCCATATTTTCTTCGATTGTGTTGACCATTGGTGCAAGTTGGTTGTTTCCAATAGAAAATGATATTCATCTCTTATAATGAACATTTCTTTCCCCACCCCCTTGTGTCTTTCTTGAATTTATTCAACGGAGCACATCCTGATAGTGCTATAATTAAAGAGTGGGCAAGAGGGAGAATATGCATTGGGAGTGACCCAAATATCCATCCCATCTAATTTCCAAACTTCTCCTCCCATTTGGAGATATCATAAAGGGTATGGGTCTCTTGTTCCCTTAGCCAAATTTGTAGTGGAAAAAATTCCTTCGGGGAAGACAATTTATCCTTTCCTAGAATGCTATCTTTCCAAATATTTGTCGATTTCCCACTTTCAGGAACCCAGGTTAGTTTTTCTTGGATTACATGAATTATTTCCTTGATAATATTGAGGATTGGGGAACGCTTAATTTCCTTGAGATGATATTCTAAACACATTTTCCTTGTTCCTTTAAAGTACTTCTTCTATAGTTCCTTTTTACACCAAGTTGGATTGCCAGAGATCATCCTCCACAAAAGTTTTTCTCCCATAGCCACATTCATCATTGCGGGGTCTCAGATTCCCAATACACCTCTATCCGTAGGATTCTTTAACATTTTCCAATTAATGAGATGGTATTTTTTATCATTGGATCTACTCCCTTTCCATAGAAATTTTTGAACATCCATAGAGATTTGATTCATGGTTAGATGAGGGAACAAAAAAGATGAGAATTGAAAGAGAGTTAGAGCTGATAGGACATCTTTGATGAGAATGAACCTTCCAATATGGTTGATTCATTGAGAGCCCCATTGCACAAACTTATTTTGAATTTTCTCAACAATACAATTCCAATCCTGTGAGGTTGTATTTTTCATAGAAATGGGACTCCCAAGATAGAGAAACAAAAACCAATTCTATACAAGAGTGAACTGAAAAGGTTTGGATATTGAGTGCATCACTTTTGGTCTAGTATTCCAACCAAAAATTTTATAGTTCCATTGATTAACTACTCCTCCCTATGCACCCAAAATATAATTCATACCCTGGTTAAATCTAGTGGAAATGGTAATGGAGGCTCCACCCACAAGAAATGTGTCATTGAAGAATTGTGAGTGATTGACACTTTTAATTCCTCTAATGATATGGATTCTAGGTAGGTTCCCAATGACCCTTTCAAATTCCAATTTACGGCTAAGTAATTTTTCCATAATTAAGAATAATAAGGGGGACAAGGAGCAACTTTGTCAGAGTCCTCTACGACTTTGAAATAAAATTGTGGGGTGACAATTAATTATTGGAGCTATCGATGGAAAACTTATATAAGAATAAATCCAACAAATGAAGGAAAAGAAAAAACCAAACCTACACAAAACCTTGAGGAGAAATGATTTCCTGATGCAACTGAAGGTGTTTGAAATATCTATATTGATTATCATACCTTCTTATTTTGTCACAAGACTATAATTTATAGCTTCCTGCACTAGAACAATATTGTCAATGATCTGTCTATCATGCATAAACCACCTTGATTTGTAGAAATAATTTTGGGAATTTTTTTCTTAAGACTATCAATAATAATCTTAGTCAAAAATTTGTATGAGGAATTATATAGAGAGATGGGCCTGAATCTAGAAAATGAGGAGGGGTTTTCTTCTTTGGGGATCAAATCCAGAAATGAGGGACTTGTGTTCCCACATAATTTATAGGAACTATGAGAATATTGTAACATTCTCTTTAAATCATACTTAATAAGGTCCCAAAAGTGTCTATAAAAGGATATGGAGAAACCGTCATGCCTTGGGCTTTGTTTATCTCTAAATTCCATATTGTAAAACTGATTTATGCTTCCATAATGGGCGTAACCAACTAGAGATTATCTTCAATTGAGATTATTTTTGGTATGTGTTCCAACATCATATCTACATTTGTTGGCTCAATTCCATTTTGTTGTGTGTAAATGTTGACATAATGTTGTCTGGCTTCCTCCTTAATGGCTTCAAAATCTGTGATTTTGGTGTCGTCCTCCAAAAACATTTCTTTCACATTGTTACAATATAAATGAGCCTATGCATGTTTGTGGAAAAAACTAGTATTATGTCTCCTTCTTTGAGCCAAAGGATCCATAATTGGAGACACCAAATCTCTTCCTCTTGCCTCATAACTCTATGGAACTAGTTTTTTAATAATATTTCCTCCTAAATTTGCATTTTGACATCTTTACTTTCCATTTTCATTTGTAATTCTTCTATCTTAGAACGATTCTTCTCTTTTTCTATAGAGGGTGACGAATAAGAATATTTGGCCCAATGTTTTAAGGATATTTTGACAAGTTTGAGTTTTTTCTTCCATATGTACAAAAAAGTGCCAGGTATCCAAGTTCCCCACACTTTTCGAATTATATCCACCACTTCCTAAGAGTTGAGCCAAAGTGGGTTAAATATGAATGGAAAAGGACCATAATCAAGGACCTTCTATAGATGAAGAGAAATTGGCTTGTGATCCAAGACAATAGAGGGAAGGATCTTGGATTTAAGATTATGATCTTGGATTAGAAAATTGGCGTGGATCAAGAATTGATCAAGCCGAGGTGCGATGTGGCTAGGAACTGATATTTTGATACTCCAATTATATTTCCATTTATAGGTTTGACAACCAACAGATCCCAAGCCCCTATAAATTCCTCTATTTTATCCCAGAAAGGATCTTTTTTGAAGCTTCCTCCCATTTTTTTGAGCTATGTATAATGACATTAAAGTCCCCAACAATGATACAATCCGTAGAAAATTTTGAAACCATAAGATTCATTAAGGATATCCAACAATTAACTTTATCTATATAGTTTACCGGTATGTAAATATTAAAAACCATGATCATATTATCATTTTGGATAGATCTAAACTTTTTCAAGATCCAATGCTATGTTTGGAAAGAAAAAACAAGACATACTTCTTGAGTATTATAGAGATTTCATAAGCCCCTTGGTGCCCCTCTCAAATATTTTTTTATTCCTTCACTTTGTTTCCAAAGTTGTTTTATAATTTTGATTGCTTCACATGCTTTCATTTTACTCTCTTGGATCATGATTATTAATGGATTCTTTGATTTAACAATGAAGCATCCTCCGACCACCCATGTCAAGGAACACTACCACAATTATGTTGCGTTCAATCTCTAATACCGATTGGGTAGTACACCCCAACCTTAAGCCACTAGGATATATGAATCAAAGACTCATGTGGAACATCATACATATACAATTTTAAATAGACAATGGAATTATGCTAATACACAACTTAATGCGGAAATAACAGTAAAGCCTATACATACATCATATACAGGATAAACTCATAAATATAAAACATGTACATAAACACAGCATGTGACATTAACACAATTGATACTTATATTTTAATTGATGTCCACCGACTGTGTGAATACCTTCCAAAAACCTCCCAGCCTTACACCACGCTTCTCCAAGCTCTTAGTAGTGGGTCACTCTTGAGTTGGGACTAAAATCCACCTGGGAAAACAAATTCCTAGGCTAGGCTAAGGCAATGGGATGCTACACAATACAACATGAAGGATTCCCTACCAGGAGCCAAATTACACACACATATCACAACCTCTCATTCTCCACATGCCTGTCCCACCATAGGAAGTGTGCACCTTCACTATTCAACAATCCATTGATTTCTCAACTTCCTTTCCATGTCTTTAGCAACAGGCTGGAAAAGAATTCTTAGAGCACTATAGTTGTTTCTAGGCTCCCTCTAGGAGAAATCACTTTCACAACAACCTCTCTCACTTGGAGAGAGTTGCTCACAGGCCTGAAAACCTGCTTCTTCAATCCACAAGTCTAACAACTTGCTTCTTCTATATAGCTCCTGAGTCAAATGGGTAAGGGAAATGGAAACAATAGAGTTTGGGTATGGCACAGGTGATGAAAGATACAAAAACCATTAAGGCAGGGTACAAATCAAGCAAGTACAAGTGCGTGCCAATTACATAGGTTCATGATGGCATATGTTCCATGATGGAGGAGGTTCAATGATGGAGGAGAATGCTCCTTCCATCCATGCTCGGTGCATGAGGGAATTTTTTTTTTTTTTTCCAAAACAAAATAATTCCCCACCTATATTTGCATGCGTCCTAGATGACACATGGCTCTCCAGGAGCTCATTTTCTCACAACTTGGGATTCATTCACCTTCCCAAAAGAACTTAGGATAAAATAATTATCCTTACCTTATTCCTTAAGAAATAATAATATGATATTCTCTTGGGGTTAAGCCCTCAATATTAGCCATTTTCCCCTAGTCTCTTAGCCCCTTCCCTTTCCCTTCCTAGTGGAGTTTAGTCCCCCAAAAATATTTCTTTATGGTCGGTCTACACGCAACGATGTATTTATATTAATGATATGCATAATTACATATACAAAAATAGCCTCACTAGCCTTATCATCTAGGCTCTCTGTCCCAATAAGACATAAGCTTCCTAGCTTATAAACACTTGGCTCACTAGTCTATAAACATAATTACAATTTAGAGGGGCTCAACCTTGGGTTGTTACAATCCCCTCCCCTTATTTTTGCACTATCCTCCATGAAAATCATTTACATAACATCATCAATATTTTTAAAATATTCAAAAAGATGTGGGTATTATTTCAGCATTGCATATTCGTGTTCCCAAGTTGCGCCCTCAGGACCATACCAGGTCCATTATAACTTTACAAGCTCTATGGATTGATTCTGGAGTTGTTTGATTTTTCGGTCCAGAATGCATACCAAATACTCTTGGAAAGAGCCCTCTTGCTCCACCTGAATCACATTCCAATCAATAACATGATTAGCATTAGGTATATATTTATTAAGAAATGGTACATGAAATACATTATGAATGGTCATAAATGCAGGTAATGTAAGAATATAATCTATTGGTCCAATCCTCTCTAAGATTTCAAACGGTTCACAATATCTAGCTTCCAACTTGGAACAATTTCCCAACTTCACGAAACTTTTATTGGCCTTCACGTTCAGAAACACATGATCACCAACACATAATTCTCTATGAATTCTGCCCTTATCAACATATATTTTCTTCCTTTCTTGAGAATCCTTTAAATTCTTCTTTATATTCGACATCTTCTCTTCCATTTCCCTGAGAAACTCTGGCCCAACTACTGCTCTATCAGCTGGGTTGTCCTAGCTTATTGGTGTGTTGTACTTTCTGCCATAAAGTGCCTCAAACTAGTTCATCTTTAGAGATGCTTGGTGCCCATTATTGTAGTAAAATTCTACCAAGTGTAGATAGTCTTCCCATTTAGATGGGTTTTCCATCACGTAAATTATTAGAATATCTTCTATTACTTGGTTCACCCTTTCTTTTTTTCCATCAGACTTGGGATGATAAGATGTACTAAAGTTCACATTTGTTTCAAACCCTTTGAATAATCCCCTCCAGAAATTTGAGGTAAAATTTGGGTCTCTGTTAGACACAATTGTCTTGGGTATGCCATGAAAGTGTGCTACTTCCTTCATATAAATATCAACAACATGGTTTTCCTTGTGAGTAATCTTCATTGGAATGAAATGGACAACTTTAGTAAGCTTTTCCACCACCACCATGATAAAATCATTCTTCTTACTTGTTCTGGGAAATTTGGTGATGAAATCCATTGTCACCACTTCCCACTTCCAATCAGGAAAGGGTAATGGATGCAACAACCCAGCTGGGTGTCTATTCTTAGCCTTGACCTTTTGACACTCTAGACATTTAGCAATGTACTCAACAATCTCCTTCTTCATGCCTGGCCAATAATATTGGTTTTTGACTACTGCTACTATTTTCTGATATCCTGGGTGTCCAGTATAAGGTACATTATGCATCTCTTTCAAGATCATACTCCTCAATTCATGAGAATTGGGTACATACATTATGTTTCTATACAAGAGAATTTCATCATTTTCCAATTTATAATATTCAACCTTCTGCTACATTTTACCTTGTTGTAGTTTTGTTATCAACTCCATGTACTGCAAATATGCTTTTGTAGCCTCAGAAATTATGCCTTTAAGCTCAATTTCATACATGCTAATGGCTGTAGTATGCAGTTCATGTACTCTCTTTCTGAGTGCATCAACCACTTTGTTCTCTTTTTCTTTGATGTGCTTGATATCAAAGTCATACTCGAATAGGAATTCCAACCATTTGCTCTTCCTGGCATTTAAATTTGGATGATCAAACAAACATTTCATACCATTATGGTCTATCCTCAACTCAAATATTTTTCCCATGAGATAGTGTCTCCACTTCTTCAAGGCATGCACTATGGCTTCCAACTCCAAATCATGAGTGGCGTAGATCCTTTCATGCTCTTTCAATATTCTAGATTAAAAAAATATCACAAAACCATTATGACTGAGGAATCCACCATGTCCTTCTTTGCATGCATCTGTGCAAACCATAAGATCCTCATTAGGATATGCAATTCTCATAATTGGCGCTGATCCAGGATCTTTTCATCAATGTGACTTATTAAAGAATTGTATTAAATGAGCATAAAATGAAATGCACCATAAAGAAGGAAATCTCAATGATAAAGAGGCATAAGCATCAGATATGAAGACAAAAACTTGATAACGAAGTTCATCCCTGGTGGACTACATCTCCGAGTCCTTCTCTCAAATGGGTAGGCCTTTTTATTAACTGAGCAAAATAATTTGGAAAAATACATAAGTATACCTCATTCTGGAGTTAAGTTGCAGAAGTTTTGCTCAGATAAGAAAACAAACATCACCACTGAAATAGTGGCGTCTAATTACCCAAAAATGATTGTCTCCATGCCTCAATATGAGTCTAGCACTTTCAGGCCCATGATAAATTTCATCTTGGTTTCCATGCCTGCAACCTACAATTAATTCATTAAAAATTTTCCTTGAAAGTCATGCCCAGTCATACTGTCACGCGCCCTGCTTCTTCCCCCATGCACTGGAAAAATTTAGTTTTTAAAGTAAAAACTGGGTGGACTAAAAAATATGGCCATTTGGCCCATTGGTTGGTGGATGTTTATTAAAGGCTTCACTATTGGGGGAGGTCTCAGGATCAAACCCACGAGCCTCCCCTTTTGGGATCCTCCGTTGTAACTGCTACTAAATTTGGTGCTTAATTTTGGCGGACTGTTGTTATAACAAAGGATCCGCCGCTAGTTTGGCAGTACCACTAACTTTGGTATATCGGTTAATATTTGGCGGGATGAAAGTTCAAATATGGCCAATTGTTGGTTTCTCGGTGGGATATTCCATCCAATCTGGTGGAACCGCCGCCAGTTTTGGCAGAATATATATATATATATATATATATATATATATATATATATATATTGGATTTTTAGATGTTGGCCCTCATTGGGAATTTTCCCACTACCATGTGGCATCCCATGACTGGAACACGTGGAGGCCACTCATTGGCCCACATCATCAATATGCACAGTCACTTCCACATCATCTCTGCCTGGTTAGCTTGACACATCACTTGTTGGGTGGCTGTACAGACTGCCACGTGGCACTTTTCCATTGGTTTACAGACTGACCAGAAAAGGCCAAAAATGAGTGAAACATGGTAGCCTTTGGTGTTTCCATGTAATCATGACACATGTTTCCCTCTGCATGTATCATGTACCCTATATGGATGATTACGTCAACAGTACGGATGTTGACTCATCCCTGTTGACTGATCTAGGTTGACCAAAATTTTGACCACGAATATATTTTGATCCGTAACTATGTTTTACGATTCATTTACCTCGTTGGAAACATTGTGACACACTCTTTGTGATGATGCCAATTTTTCTGAGTTTTAAGGAATTTGATTTTTTTCCCTTTCTCTATCTGTTGAGGCCATTCTGAGGTTCTTGAGGTGCTTCTGTGAATTCTTAGTTATCCTTAGACTTCTCTGGATCCTTTTTGGATCACGCCTTCCCACTGAGAGATTTTTGGACCACCAAAAGCTTTCATAAATCAACAGATAAATGAGTGAAGAGTTCCCTCACCTTGTCCTTCTCAATCAACTTTTCTTTGCTTGGACGTGGGCCCTTTAAGCCCACTCGAATATAATCAATGCCACCCCAACATGGAGTCCTTGTTCTTCTTTCCACGATGATATATTCCTTCAACTCATCCAAGTACCCAAGAGAAAACTCATCAAATGAAGGTATCAAAACTTCCTCACCCTGCTCCATGATCATGGGAGGCTCAAAAAGTTTCAATTTTTCCACATTTACAACTGAGTAGATCTACATATAAGGTGGAATATCTAAACAAAAATAATTAGTTTCACTTTTCTCCAAAATAGTGAAGGGTCCATATCAGATAGGCTTGATTTTCTTGCCTTCATCCTTCAACCGATCCTTGCTGATGTGAAGCCATACTTGGTCTCCAACTTGGAACTGATGATCAACCCTGTGTTTTTCATGTCGAGATTTATACTATGTGATGCAGGAGCATCGCCAACAACAAGCAAGCACGGAGGCGGAAGAAAGTTGGGATAAGCGCCAGCACATTTCAATACCTTGCAAAAGTGTTTTGAGATGTTTTGAAATAAATGTGCAGATGTTAATGTAATAGTTAAGAGGAAGCACACTTAGATATTGTAAATAGATCTTGAGCGATCCGCTCTCATCTATAGTAGGTGAAGGCATTAATACATAATTAATGTGAGTAGGTAGATTTAAATGCAGAATAGACAGTTTAGAGCGTAGGAGGGAAAATATACTATAGACACCCTCATCTTGTATCATTGTAACATTAGCATGATCAATCGAGCATAGAGCATAGAGGGGAGAAGAAGCAGAGAACTGTATTTGAAAACACCCATGTACAAAAGTCTTGAATTAATACATGAAGCTTTGATTCAAACTTATGGTGTTGTGATATTCTCTGTGTATGCATGTTGAATGCTATGCTTATAGCTAATTTACTCTTTCTGTTATGCATTTTCTGTTACACTATGTATGAATGATTTCTTGTTGAATGTTTGAAATCTGAGAGAGAGAGAGAGTAAGGAATGAGTTTCAATTGTTTCTCAACCTGAGTGAGTAAAATTCCTACAAGGAGTGCAGTGGAGTTTGTTCGCAAGGAGTACGTTGACAAGGGTTCAGAGTTTTTATCTTTGAAATCTCAAGAGGGATAACATTGTTCTCATTCTCACAGAAGTGCAAGTTAAGCATAGGATCCGTACAAGGTGTGCGTAGGCTGAATAGAGTCTCATAGCTTACAACCTGAGGGAATTGTTGAAAGATTGCTATTACAAGGAGTGCACAGAGTTGAAGAGGTTCAAATACTAGAGTGTATTTGAAGAAGTTCCACAAGGAGTGCATGCAGAAGTTATCCCCAGAGTACTTGAGGATTTCAAGCAAGCTCAGGAGGGATAGAGTCTTCAAAGTTGTTGAAGAAAAGCTCAAGAGGGATAGTGCCTTGAAGTGTTGGAAGGAGGTGTAGTAAATTTGTTTTGCAGGTGGACAAGTTCCGTGAAGGAATACCTTGTTCATTTTGTAGGAGTTGTCAAGGAGGCATTGGACGGTCGGAATTCTCCGTGGATAATTCAGGAAATTCCGAGAGCCATCAGATCTTGCAGAGGAGCAGGAAAGTTACGACAAGTATTCTTCAAGTGCAATATTGGGAGAAATCGGACCATAGGATCCAAGTCGACAAGGGCCATTGGATCACTCATGAATTCTTACTTTGGGGATTCGCGAGTTGAAGGACCGAAAACCTTGCATCAAGATTCGCAAAATCGCGAAGTGTGAAATCCCGACAGGGCGAGAATTTTTTTTGTGGGGCCAGCATTAATAACGAGTTAGAATTCTCCATTTTAGCATTTTATAGGATAGGAGATTGAGATATCTATTCCGGGATTCCTGAAGTCACGAGTTGCGATAAGGAGCATTGAGGAGTTCAGGATCTTGGCACTTCGGGTGTTGGAATACAAAGGAGGTAGCACTTGGGGAGAGAAGTCACGAAGTGTCAAAGTTGGGCATGAGGGGTACGTGGCAAAACCACCAGGTGGGCCTGGGTGGTTGACTGGTGGACACGCGTCGCCTGGAGAAAGGATTCAATACTCCATTGACTTCTCGCATCTCGGGGATTCACGAGATAAGAGCACTGGAGCTCGACGCTGAAACTTGCGAAGCGACGAGTAGCGAGAGGTGCTAGTGTTAAGCCTAGATGGTGGTCACACGCGGAAGGTGCTAACAAGGGGAGGAGCCATACCCATATTGGCACTTCGGATATCGTGAATTTGGAAGATGAAGAGTTGAGAGACTTGGAAGGAGAAGTCGCGAAGTCGCGAACTCCGAAGTTTCGATATCGCGAGAAATACGATCACATTGTTTGGTCAGGGGGAGATTGGAATTTGATACTTTGTATTTGATCGCATGGGCTCAATTCATAAGGGCCTATGGAGAAGCACCATTTTATGTGCGTGGGATTCCCCAAAGAGGAATTGAAGAGTCAATCTGACTCAAGAGCAGGAATTAGAATGATCCTATAGCGGACCTTGACCCGAGGGCCGATAGAGGGTTGGGGGTCTGCATCAAGTGGTATCAGATCCCATAAAGATTTCTTTGCTTTCTGTAGCAGGGAAAAGAAAGATTCACCATGCCACCGAGAAGAAGAGACAGGAAAACACCTGATCTGCCAGAGGAGAGGGAAATGTCAAGAGAAAGAGGTAGGCAGGTGCCAAATCCAACCATGGAAAAAGAGATGCATAACATATGTGCCAGACTCATGGACGTGGAAGTAAAATAGAGGCACACAGTCGGTGTTGGAGATGTCAGTGAATTTGAAAGTGAAGATGAAGTTGGACATGAAGGAGAAGAATTTGTAGCAAAAGATGCAGCAAATGAACGCCTGATTAGGGCTGTTGCAAGAATGAGTGCTAGGGAAAAAATGGACATTCCAGTATATGAAGGAAATCTGGATGTTGAAGAACTTCTAGACTGGATTAGAGCTCTGGACACATATTTTGACTATGAAGATATTGAGGAAGACAAGAAGGTCAAACATACTGTCACAAGGTTAAAAGGACATGCAACATTATGGTGGGATGAACTACAAGATGACAGATGCTGCAAAGGCAAGCAGAAAATCAAGAGTTGGGATAGAATGATCGTGGAGATGAAGGCAAAATTCATCCCCAAGGATTATCAAATCACTCTGTTTCAAAAAATGCAGAATTTGAGACAGAAGATGATGTCAGTGAAGGAGTACAATGAAGATTTCTATAAGCTAAACATTAGAGCAGGTCATCGGGAAAGTGATGATGAAAAGGTTGCCAGGTATATTAATGGTCTGAGATACGACATTTAGGATGAGATGAGTATGATGATCATTCGGACTGTAGAAGATGCTTATCAGATGGCTCTAAAAGATGAAGAGAAGCTGAGCCAAAAGCAAAGCCAAAGAGGTCGAGGCAGAAGTCATACCAGAGGCAAAAAAGTTGTCCAAGACAGGAATCATAAGCCTAAGGAAGAGTGGAAGAAACCTCAACCTCAAACTGAGAGAGGTGGAAGCTCATAGAGAGGGCAATATACTAAACAAAGAGGACAATATGCTGATAACACCACTTTTCCTCGAGCTAGAGGAAGAGGAAGAGGCAGAGGTGGAGTAATAAAATACTTCACGTGTGGAAAGAATGGACATAAGTCTTATGAATGTCTAGATATGAAGAAAGAAGGTGGTGAGACTCACATTGCCGAAGCACAAAGGTGGAAAGTTGAGGCAGAGGATGCTGAAGGTGGAATATCACTGATGATGAGGAAGGTTCTCTTAACGCCAGAAAAGGAGGCGGAGAATCCAGTGCAAAGGAACAATCTTTTCTAGACTTCTTGCAAGACCAAAGACAGGGTATGCAAAGTCATCGTAGACAGTGGTAGCATGAAAAATCTTGTTTCTACAGAGATGGTAGAAAAGCTGGAGTTGGAGACTATTGAACACCCAAGTCCATACAGAGTTTCATGGCTACAAAAAGGACATCAGGTAAATGTCACTAAACAATGTTTAGTTGAATTTAAGATAGGAGGATATAACGATAAGATATTGTGTGATGTCATTCCCATGGATGTTTTTCATTTATTGCTGGGTAGACTGCGACAATATGATAGGAATGTGGTTCATGATGGGAGGAAGAACACATACACCCTAGAGAAGAATGGGAGAACTCACATGTTGTTGTCGATTCAGGACAAAGAGGTGAAACTTGAAGTAAGAAACACTGTACTTCTCATGAGTGGGAAGGAACTTCTTAAGGAGGTTAAGAAGAAGGAAGATCCACAATTCATTCTGGTCAGAAAACCTAGAATTGTTTTGACCAACACAAGAGTGGATGATCTACCAGAGGAAATCCAAAAGCTACTGGAGGAATTTGCTGATATAGTAGTGGATGAACTATCTCGTTCATTGCCACCTATTAGAAGTGTAAGTCATCACATTGATCTCATACCTGGAGCTAGTTTACCAAACAAAATAGCGTACAGACTGACGCCGCAGGAGAATGAAGAGGTCAAAAGACAGGTCCAGGATTTAATGGACAAAGGGTTGGTTAGAGAAAGCTTGAGTCCATGTGCTGTTCCGACAATACTCAGTCCAAAGAAAGATGGAGGCTGGAGAATGTGTACAGACTCAAGAGAAATTAACAAGATTACCATCAGGTACAAATTTCCATTGCCAAGGATGGACGATTTGATGGATTGCTTGAATGGAGCGAATTTTTTTTCAAAGATTGATTTGAAAAGTGGATATCATCAAATTCGTATGAGAGAAGGTGATGAATGGAAGACAACATTCAAGACCAATGAAGGGTTGTATGAATGGCTTATTATGCCGTTTGGCTTAACAAACGCACTGAGCACTTTCATGAGATTGATGAATGAAGTCCTGAAGGATTTCATCGGAAAATTTTTCATTGTGTATCTTGATGACATACTGATTTTCAGTAAAATAGAGGCAGAGCATCTGAAACATTTGACTACAGTGATGAAGAGGCTATAGCAAGAGAAGCTGCTGATAAACATGAAGAAATCCTCATTCATGAAGACTGAGCTCATTTATTTGGGGTTTGTTATTTCTGTAGACAAGTTGAAGATGGATCCAGATAAAGTGGAGGTGATTAAGAATTGGCCATCGCTAAAGACTATCTTTGAAGTTCGAAGTTTTCACGGATTGGATAGTTTCTACAGAAAATTCATTAGGAATTTCAGTGGAATTAGTGCACCAATGATGGACACAGTGAAGAAGAGACACAAGTATTTTCACTGGACAAAATAAGATGAGAAAAGCTTCAATTTGTTGAAAAGGAAAATCACGGAACAACCAATTTTGGTGTTGCCGGATTTCAAAAAGACATTTCAAGTAAAATGTGATGCAAGTGGATTTGCAATAGGGGAAGTCTTGAGCCAAGAAGACATAATGATAGCATACTTCAGCGAGAAGTTGAATGAAGCCAAAATAAAATACTCCACATATGATAAGGAGTTCTATGCTATTATTCAGGCATTGAAGAAATGGAGACACTATTTGATTCCTAAGGAATTTGTCTTATATAGTGACAATCATGCTTTGTAATTTGTGACTCAACCAGAGAAGTTGAATCAAAGACATGTTAAATGGGTTGAATACATGTAGAAATTTACTTTTGTAACTAAGCATATTTCTGGAACTGCTAACAAAGTTGTTGATGCTTTGAGCAGGAAGTGTTTGTGTTGGGCTCCGGATTTATAACATTTTCTTGCTGTTTCTTGAAGATATTAATTACTCTCCTGAAGACTTTTGTTTAACAAAGGGGCATTCTTTTTATGCTATTCATGTTCTGTTACACATATATGTTCCATTCCAGACAGAAACCATGAAGTTCTTCCAAAACCACAAATGAGCGAAGAATTCAACTATAATGTGGATGCACTGTCACCTCTTGGTGCAAATACGGTAAAGGGCAGACAAGGAGTAATTCATCTCTGGATCAAAGTTACCAAGTGGTGCTTCTGGTGTTGTTGAAG
>ML783090.1:33298-48029 GCA_009831015.1 Picea engelmannii | reverse complement strand
AGCATTGCAGAATAAATGGGTTTACAAGTTGAAGGAAGAAGATGGAGGAGAAAAGAGGTACACGGCTAGACTTGTTGTAAAGGGGTTTGCACAAAAGAAAGGTATAGATTTTGATGAAATATTTTCTCTTGTTGTTAAAATGAATTCAATTAGGACTATTTTAAGTCTCGTGGTAGTAGAAGATTTTCATCTTGAACAGTTAGATGTAAAAACAACTTTTCTCCATGGGGATTTGGAGGAAGAGATTTATATGCAGCAACCACAGGGGTATGAGGTCAAAGGGAAAGAGGATTTGGTATGCAGGTTGAAGAAGAGATTATATGGCCTAAAGCAAGCTCCAAGGTAGTGGTATCTGAAGTTTGATAGGTTTATGACANAACAGGGTTATAATAGATGTCATTCTGATCACTGTGTTTATTTTAAAAGGCTAGAAAATGGAAGCTATATTATCTTACTATTGTATGTAGATGACATGCTTGTTGTAGGGTCTAATATGCAGGATATAAATGTGCTCAAGAAGAAATTAGCCAAGTCATTTGCAATGAAGGATTTGGGTGCTGCAAAGAAAATCCTTGGTATGAGAATAACAAGAGACAGGAAAAATAGCAAACTGACATTGTCTCAGGGTGAGTACACATAGAAGGTGTTGGAGAGGTTTAGAATGCAGAATGCAAAACCAGTTATTACACCTTTGGCCAGCCATTTCAAATTAACTAAGGAAATGTGTTCCAAGACACAGGAGGAGATAGAATACATGTCCAGGGTCCCATATTCATCAGCAGTTGGCATCTTTATGTATGCAATGGTTTGCACAAGACCAAATATTGCACATGCAGTGGGAGTTGTGAGAAGGTATATGAACAATCCATGTAAAGAACATTGGGAGGCAGTAAAGTGGATTCTCAGGTATTTGAGAGGTACTAATACACATGCATTGTGTTTTGGAGGTTCAGACACTTTTCTACAGGGATATGTTGATTCAAATATGGTAGGTGATAAAGACAGCAGGAGGAGCACTACAGGGTATGTTTTTACTATAGGTGGAACAACAGTAAGTTGGATTTCGAAACTGCAAAAGGTTGTTGCACTTTCAATAATAGAGGCAGAGTATGTTGCTGCTAGAGAGGCTAGTAAAGATATGATTATGTTACAAAGGTTTATGGAGGAATTGGGAAAGAAGCAGGAGAACAATAGGTTGTATTGTGACAATCAGAGTGCCATTCACCTTGCAAAGAACTCAGCCTTCCAGTCGAAGACAAAGCATATATAGTTGAGGTACCACTTCATACGATCTACCTTGGAAGATGGACAATTGAAGCTAGAAAAGATACACACTAGCCAGAATCCTGCAGACATGTTAACAAAGGGAGTAACCAGGGAGAAACTGAGTTCTTGCTCAGTTTCAGTTGGTCTTCATGAATGAATATGAAGATGAGAAATTTTCCAATTCCAAGAAGGTTCAGAGTCCAGCATATACAACAGCGGTGGAGTTGTTGAGATCAGTCTCTAAGTGGGAGATTGTTGGTTGTGGAGCCTGGTTATCTTCCTGATTTAGAGGTCTTTTACTTTCAGCCATGTTTATACCCCATGAAGTATTTACACCCTAGAAGTATGTACACTCTTCCACGCGGGGGAGTGAAGAGGGGGGGTTCCCCCTCTGCGGGGTCTGGGGGGCCTATCCCCCTGGCTGGGGGGTCTTGGGGCAAGTGGCCCCCCAGCGGGGGTTCAGGGGCAACGTCCCCCAAAGAAAAAATTACCTTGTAAAAGTATATTGTAATTTCATTGTAAATATGGACCATTCATTATAAGGTCGCATATCTAACGATAGAGATTATGTTAGGGTGTTTTTCCCTAGAAGGAAACCCTCTTTTATGAGGGAAATGTATTGCGGCTACGGAGGTTGGCAAGTATTGTATTCTGAGAGAGGAGACTGTGAGAGAAAGAAGAGGAAGTTACAACAGGTTTTGCTGTAGGTTGTATCCCTTCATTTTGCTGGATAATAATAAAGAAAGGACCTGAAAATTTCTCTGGTGGACATAGCCCACACTGGGTGAACCACGTAAATCTGTGTCTCTCTTGTATTGTGTATATTTTTTGTTTTATTTACGCATTTGTTTTATTTTATTGCTCCACGGTCCTATTTTTCTAACAACCTAAACTGATCTGGGCAGTTAATCATGCCAAATTCTTAAAGAAATGTTTTTGAAAAACAAGGTTCGCATGCCAGCAGTTTTACACAGTGCGAGAATTAGTGATTCTCGCAGGTGGGCTTTGAGTAGAGTGCAAGAACCTCACACTAAACCTAAATGTAGGGTGAAAAATCAGCATGTTCTCACAGTCTACTATGGAGTGTAGTGCGAGAATGTCTAAAACTAGTCAAATTTTTGGCAAAAGACACAAAATTTGAAGAGGCCTCTGGACCTAGAGGGTCTATCAAGGTATCCTGAAGACTCAAAGATTGATATGAAAGATGAAAGGTAAGGCAAGAGAAAATGGCCAAGGAAAAATACCAAAAACCACAAAGCAATCGAGTTATATCCCCAGCGGAGTCGCCAATTTTGTTATCGGACTAATTGGTAGGTGCAGACACTAACAGATCTCCCTAGATCCACCTGGACCTGGAACAAAACAGGATAGGACATGACTCTTTCCCTAAGTTTTGACCATTGAATTAGCTAGTAGGAAGGAACAAGTAACATACCTTAGTATCGCTTCCTAGGGTCTCTGTTGTTCCCGCTTCGCTCCGGTGCTCTCGTGAAGTCAAGGCCAAGACAACACAAACCAACCAAAGTGAAGATAGAAAAATATATTCAACAATCAACTTATGTGTATGATCAAGGAATTACACAATAAAGTGAAAATAGCTTTATGGGAAAGGGACATGCCGCTGTATCATATTAATTGAAAGCAAAGATTACAACTTGATCACCTTGATGTCGCAAGCTTCCTTTCGATGGCTCTTGGCTCCAACACACACACTTTCTCGATCCTTGCATGAAGAAGATAAAAACCTCTTGATAGACTTGCTAGAGTCTCCGAGCTCCTGTTCAAGATAAGTCCTTCACACAATTCTTTCACCAATTCTCCAATGAATCTTTCTTAACCTTTTCCATGAGAATTCCATCAATATATAGGAGAGAATGAGATGGTTACTTGGATAAGAATGATCCCACAATATCAGGGAATCCAGTACAAGGATAACCATTCAAATGCCAACCCATTCTTCTAGAAGATTCCCTTCTAGAACCATGGAGAATTCATCTTTTTCCATGATTTAGAGAAGGTTCGCACCCTAGCTATGTTGCACAGTGCGAGAAGTTTGCACCCTAGCTTAAGGCAGCCTACGAGAATTAGTCATTCTCGCACCCTGAGATACTAGCAACCTGCGAACTCTCTTCAAAAATGAGTTTTCTGGGAAGAGATGAATATCACTTTTCTCAGGAGAAAGTTCTTATGAGAAGCCTGAGTATACCAACATCAATACATCATCATGATGACCAAAATCATGGGTAACATATTCAGGGCTTGGTAATCAATGAACAATCACCAGTTCTCGTATTTATTCTACACTAGAACGATTGGGATCCCACAAGGCGATGAGCTAGGATGGATGTGCCCCTTGTGTTCGTTGTGGAGCCTAATTATCTTCTTAATTCAGATGTCCTTTCTTTCAACCATGTTTATAACCCATGAAGACTTTACACCCCAGAAGTATGTACGCTATTCCACGTAGAGGAGTGTAGAGGGGGTACCCCCTCTGCGAGGTTTGGGGGCAAGCGGGCCCTCGACAGGGGTTCAGGGGTGAATCCCCCGAAGGAAAAATTGCCTTGTAAATGTATATTGTAATTTCATTGTAAATCTGGACTGTTCATTATAAGGTCACAGATCTAATAGTAGAAATTATGTTAGGGTTTTTTTCCCTAGAAGGAAACCCTCTGTTATGAAGGAAATTTATTGTGACTATGCATTATGGTGAGATTGTATTCTGAGAGAGGATACTATGAGGGAAAGAAGAGGAAGTTGCATTAGGTTTTGTTGTAGGTTGTATCCCTTCATTTGTTGGATAATAATAAAGGAAGGACCTGGCAATTTCTCTGGTGGACGTAGCCCACACTGGGTGAACCACGTAAATCTGTGTCTCTATTGTATTATGTATCTTATGTGTTTTGTTTCTGCATTTGTTTTATTTTATTGCTCCGTGGTCCTATTTTCTAACAACTGGTATCAGAGCGAGAGGTAACTCATAGGAAAAGAGGGTTCCTGGTTCATGTGGGAGAAATGTCAGAAGATGGAAAGTTTAGGGTCGAGAAATTTAATGTCCAAAACTACCAGTTATGGAAGATGCAGATGGAAGATTATTTATATCAGAAGGATCTATTCCTACCATTGGGCGGAGTAAAAAAGAAGACGATGGACATGAAGGACGAAGAATGGGATATTCTTGATAGAAATTCTCTAGGAACGATACGACTGAGCTTGGCAGCGTCAGTGGCTTTCAATATTTCGAAAGAAAAGAAAACAAAGGATCTGATGGATGCGTTGGCTAAACTGTATGAAAAACCTTCGGTGTCTAATAAGGTATTTCTAATGAAGAGATTGTTTAATATGAAGATGTCAGAAGGTGGGTCTATTTCAGATCATTTAAATGAATTTAATACGGTTACTAATCAACCAAGTTCTGTAAAAGTGGACTTTGATGATGAGGTCAGGGATCTTCTAATATTGTGTTCATTGCCAGAAAGATGGAATGGCTTGGTCATGGTTGTAAGTAACTCTATCTCTAGTTCAAATACTTTAAAATTTGATGATGTTGTTGGTGTTATCCTTTGTGAGTAAATGCGATGGAAAAGCACAGGTGAGACATCAGGTAATGCATTGAACATGGATAACAGGGGAAGACAAAAGAATAGAGGAAAGGGATCAGGGAACCGTGGGAATTCTAGGAAGGGCAGATCCAAATGTAGACTTGGAAAGATAGAGTGTTGGATTTGTGGGAAGAAAGGACATTTGAAGAAAGACTGCAGAGCTCCAAAGAAACAAAGAGATGGACAACATGAGAGAAATCAGGAAGAAAATGTAACAGGTGATGTGTTACAAGATGCTTTGATTCTTTCTGTAAATAATATTTCTGAGTCGTGGGTAGTAGATTCAGGGGCTTCATTTCATGCCACACCCTATAGGAAACATTTTCTAGATTATGTTCAAGGTAATTTTGGACAGGTTCATTTGGGTGATGATGGACCATGAAAAATTGTTGGAATACGAAAGGTAAAAATAAAGAAACACAATGGAAACCAATGGTTGTTGAAAGAGGTAAGACATGTTCTAGATTTAAGGAAAAATCTAATTTCAACAGGGCAATTGGAAAGTGAAGGTTGTGTATCCATATTTATAGATAATACATGGAAGGTCATCAAAGGATCATTGGTGATAGAAAAAGGAGAGAAGGTAGGTACATTGTATTTATGTACTGGTAATACTGACTCTTCTATATCTTTAGCTTCTATAGGAGTGGATACAACACTGTGGAATCATAGGCTGGGACACATGAGTGAGAAGGGTATGCAGATACTTAACAAAAGAAAATTTCTGCCAGATCTTAAACAAATTGATTTGGACTTCTGTGAGCATTGTGTTTATGGAAAACATAAGAGAGTTAGATTTCTCAGAGTCGGAAAATAAAAGAAGAATGAAAGGTTAGATCTTGTGCATACATATGTATGGGGACCAACTCATGTATCATCTCTTGGTGGCTCTCATTATTATGTTACTTTTATTGATGATGCAACTAGAAAAACTTGGTTTTATTGCATTCGACAAAAATATGATGTTTTTGATACTTTTAAGAAATGGAAAGCTTTAGTTGAGAATGAGACAGGAAAAAGTTTGAAGTGTCTCAGAACAGATAATGGAGGTGAATATTGTATCAAGGAGTTTGATGATTACTGTTCATACCATGGGATTTGTAGAGAGAAGACAGTTCTAAGAACACCACAAGAAAATGGTGTGTCAGAAAGGATGAATAGGACAATCATGGAGCGTGCAAGGAGTATGTGATTGCATGCCAGTTTTCCCTTATAGTTCTCAGCAGATGTTGTAGATATTTCTATTTAATTAATAAATAGAGGACCTTCAATCTCTTTGGATGGTATAATTCTAGAGGAGGAATGGACAGGAAGAAAGGTAAACTATTCTTTTTTGAAAACTTTTGGTTGTGAAGCATTTGTCCATATTGATAAAGAAGATAGAACAAAGCTTGAGTCTAAATCCAAGAAGTGTACCTTTATTGGATATGGTGTTAATGATTTTGGTTATTGATTATGGGATTATGAAAATAACAAAATCGTTAGGAGTAGAGATGTCATATTCAATGAGAAGGTTATGTACAAATATCAGTTGCAGGCAAAGAAACAAGAAGAAGAAAAACAAGAATACACAGTGCTTAATGAGATCACTGAAAAATAAATTCCAAAGGAACTTGAAAATCAAAATGTACAACAACAGGAGCAGCAGGGACCTCAAACACCTGCAAGTGTTGTTAAAATATCTACCAGGTTAAGTATACCCCCTGAACGATACTCTCCTTCATTGTATTATTTATTGTTGACTAATTCTGGTGAACCAAAATGTTATGAAGAGGCAATGAAGGTAGACACCAAAAATAAGTGGGAGCAAGGAATGAAATAGGAAATGGATTCCTTGGAAAATAACCAAACTTGGGACTTGTTTTAGTTGCCTGCGGGAAAAAGAGAATTGCAGAATAAATGGGTTTATAAGTTGAAGGAAGAGGATGGAGGAGAAAAGTGGTACAAGGATAGACTTGTTGTAAAGGGGTTTGCAAAAAATAAAGGTATAGATTTTGATGACATATTTTCTCTTGTTGTTAAAATGACTTCAATTAGGACTATTTTAAGTCTTGTGGCAGTAGAAGATTTGCATCTTGAATAGTTAGATGTAAAAACAATGTTTCTCCATGGGGATTTGGAGGAAGAGATTTATATGCAGCAACCACAGGGGTATGAGGTCAAAGGGAAGGAGAATTTGGTATGTAGGTTGAATAAGATATTGTATGGCCTAAAGAAAGATCTAAGGCAGTGGTATTTGAAGTTTGTTAGGTTTATGATAGAACAGGGTTATAGTAGATGTCATTTAGATCACTGTGTTTATTTTAAAAGGCTAGAAAATGGAAGCTATATTATCTTGCTATTGTATGTAGATGACATGCTTGTTGCAGGGTCTAATATGCAGTATATAAATATGCTCAAGAAGAAATTAGCCAATTCATTTGCGATGAAGGATTTGGGTGCTGCAAAGAAAATCCTTGACATGAGAATAACAAGAGACAAAAAAAATCGTAAATTGACATTGTCTCAGGGTGAGTACATAGAGAAGGTGTTGGAGAGGTTTAGAATGCAGAATGAAAAACCAGTTAGTACACCTTTGGCCAGCGATTTAAAATTAACTAAGGAAATGTGTTCCAAGACACATGAGGAGATAGAATACATTTCTAGGGTCCCTTATTCATCAATAGTTGGCATCTTGATGTATGCAATGGTTTGCGCAAGACCAGATATAGCACATGCAGTGGGAGTTGTGAGCAGGTATATGAAAAATCCAGGTAAAGAACATTGGGAGGAAGTAAAGTGGATTCTCAGTTATTTGAGAGGTACTACTACTCATGCATTATGTTTTGGAGGTTCAGACACTTTTCTACAGGGATATGTTGATTCAGATATGGCAAGTGATAAAGACAGTAGGAGGAACACCATAGGGTATGTGTTTACTATAGGTGGAACAACAGTAAGTTGGATTTTGAAACTGCAAAAGGTTGTTGCACTTTCAAAAACAGAGGTAGAGTATGTTGTTTCTACAGAGGCTAGTAAAGAGATGATTTGGTTACAAAGGTTTATGAAGGAATTTAGAAAGAAGAAGGAGAATAGTAGGTTGTACTATGACAGTGAGAGTGAAATTCATCTTGCAAATAAACTAGCCTTCCATTCAAAGACTAAGCATATACAGTTGAGGTGCCACTTCATATGATCTACCTTGGAAGATGGACATTTGAAGTTGGAAAAGATACACACTAGCTAGAATCCTGTAGACGTGTTAACAAAGGGAGTAACCAGAGAGAAATTGAGTTCCTGCTCAATTTCAGTTGGTCTTCAAGAATGAAGATGAAGATGAGAAATTTGCCAGGTCCAAGAAGGTTTAGATTCCAACATATAAAATAGTGGTGGAGTTGTTGAGATCAATCTCCAAGTGGGAGAATGTTGGTTGTGGAGCCTGATTATCTTCCTGATTCAGAGGTCCTTTCTTTCAGCGATGTTTATAACCCATGAAGAATTTACACCCCATAAGTATGTAAACTCTTCCGCGTGGAGGAGTGTAGAGGGGCGGTACCCCCTCTATGGGGTCTGGGGGCAAGTGGGGGTTCAGGAGCGAAGCCCCTGAACGAAAAATTTCCTTGTAAATGTATATTGCAATTTCATTGTAAATCTGGACCGTTCATTATAAGGTCCTAGATCTAACGGTAGAAATTATGTTAGGGTTTTTTTCCCTAGAAGGAAACCCTCTGTTATGAGGGAAATGTATTGCGACTATGCATTATGGCGAGTATTGTATTCTGAGAGAGAAGACTGTGAGAGAACGAAGAGGAAGTTACAACGGGTTTTGTTGTAGGTTGTATCCCTTCATTTGCTAGACAATAATAAAGAAAGGACTTGGAAATTTCTCTAGTGGTTGTAGCCCACACTAGGTGAACCACGTAAATTTATGTCTCTATTGTATTATGTATCTTCTATGTTTTGTTTCCACATTTGTTTTATTTTATTTCTCTGCGGTCCTATTTTTATAACACCTTGTGGATAAGTTCTTGGATCTGCCTCTTGACCTCCTCATTTTGTAATAGAGAGAAGCAGTAGACTGGCCCATTGGGTAGCGGTGCACTTGGGGTCAAATCGATAGGATCCTTGACCTTGCAGTGCAGAGGTACCCTAGTAGGAGAGGAGAAGATATATGAGTATTCTTCCATGACCTTATCCACTTGCTTCTTTTGTGTGGAGAGATCATCCATGGAGGCCCTGGATGTGGCTGTGATATTTCGCTCACTCTAAGAGTGAATTATGAAGAAGACAAAATTCTCAGTCTGAGAGATGACCTTCCTACATTTATTGGAAGAGATCAAGGAACTAACACTAGGAGGGATTGCCTCAGGTATCCTGTACGATTTCCTATTGAAACTAATAATAACACTATGAGGCCTAGACTCATATACATCATGACATTTCCTTAAATAAGGTTGGCCCAAAAGAACATTACAAACTTCGATAGGAGAAACATCACACAATACCTGGTCTTTGAAGGACTTGATGTCATATGGCATTCAACACTATTGCCTGACGTGAAGATCGCTTCCTTGGCAGAGCCATCCAATGGTGTAGGGTTGTGGGTGCGGAGTTGTTGGCAGGGCCAACTGCTTGACGACCTCCACTGAGATGAGGTTCTTCTGGCTACCACTATCAATGATGAAGTGCAATGGGGTGCCTTTTACCCACGTCTGTGAGTGGGAGAGGCACTCCCCTTCTTCCAGCTCATCTGGTTCACCAAGTTGGAGCTTGGTGGTAGCAATGGTGGCATTGGGTTCCGTGTAAATGAGTTGTCTTCCCCTTTCTAGTTCTGACTCATAGTTAGAACCCACATCCAATTTAGAGGCTTTCACTTCGGCCACGAGTGACTGCTTTGAGTGACAATTAGTAGTGTTATGCCAAGGGCTCTTATGGAGGTCACACCACTTGCTGGTATCTTTCTTTGTCTTTTCGGTGTCCTTCTTTGCTTCCAGCTTGGACTGGTTGTATGGATATTGTCCATATTTTCTCTGACCTTTGTTCTGTGGGTTGGGGCTACCCTTTCCTAGATTTTTCTATGAGGGGTTTCCAGGCCCAAACTACCGTGTCTTATGTTTGAGATTCTGCTCGATTTTGATGGCATATCAGTAGGCCACACCCAAGGACGATATTTCCAGAACTTCCATTTTGGTCTGGATGTATCTATGCAAAGAACCGCGATACTTGAGAAATATATTTCTCACTGAATCTTTGATACCCAAGTGGTGTGCAAGGTATGGAAGATATTTGTGAACTCTGGCACTGCTTGGTCTCTTTCTTTCTACAGTGTGGTCCATTTGGTATACAAGTCGTCATAACTTCCGACAGGGTAGTATTTTTCCTTAATAACATCCCTGAAGGATTCCCAGGTGGTTGCGAATGTAAATAATGAGGGCTCCTCTATTTCCTTTTGCTCACAAAAATTTTCCCACCAATCTTTCACATGGGGAACATCTTTGAGGAGCATAAAAGTAATCTTTCCTCTATTCGAAAAGTTAGGGACAGAAAAATACCCTTCTAGTAGACTCAACCATTTTTCTACAACATCTGCATCTATCTAACCTTCAAATATAGGAATATCAAAGTTGATATGTACCTTGAAGGGGGCAGAGCCTCTGCTAGAGGAAGATGCGTCTCCTGTTGGTAGTAGTCGAAGGATTTGCGTGAAACTATCCATCATCTCGTTCCTTTGTTGCATGAGGGATTCTTCAAGCAACATTTTGAAAGGATCTCCTGTCCCATCATATTTATTTTCTCCTGCCATGAGAGGTTGCTTGGGTGTGTGAGATATTTTTTCTCAAGAGAAACAAGCTCGAGACCCAATTCTTTGTGCCCTGACCTTGTTGGGGACATGTATTAAGACGACAAGGATTAGAGTGCTTTGATACCACTGATCCAGATTTTATGAGAAGAATGAAATGAATATAGATTATTAAAATATTCTTAACCAAGAATAGCAGAGATATAGTAAAACCGTTTTTCTATTCAATAAGGAAATAAGATGAAACTATAAAATGCAGTGGAAAACAAGCTTGATAGAATGGCAGTGGCTTATCTCTGAGAAGATATGTGACAACTATGCTCATTCGCAAGAAGATGGTTACAATGAGGCTCTGAAGGAATTTTTACAATAAATAGGAATGTCAAAAACCATAGACATCCAAAAACCTAATCCTAGGAGATGAAACGCCAAAAGTCATGTGGGCCATGTTTGGGTAAGTTAGTACATCAACTTCCCGGGGTCATAAATTTTGCATACGATCTTTGTTTTAGGCGCACAATAGTCTGTTGGAAAGGTATAAATGAGAAGAAAAAATTTCCGACTAGCCCATGGAAATTTCTTTGGCATTAAATTGGGCCCCAAATTCCCAAACAACGTCATTTAGGGCCTCAAAACGACCCCGAAAGTTTGGAACCCGAAAAACTACTGAAAAATTGCTAAGGTGGAAAACTGTTTTTCGAGCCAGTGGAATATGTGGGTGGCCACCTATATCCACCTGAGTCAATCCTCCATCCTTAGGAAGAAATGGTCTCCATTGCATTGAGTTCCCCCATCAGATGAGGAAATTTCTGTTGAATTTGGCCCCGGGTGAGCCACTTTCCTTGGTGCAGGAGCTGCCTTGATTTGACGACTCAATAAAGATGGATCTTTTGTTGTCGAGTGACCTTGATCTATGTGTCCACAATCTGATCATTGGATTCTTGTTGCATGTTGTTAGGGTTGATCTCTATTGGTGTCAACTACTCTTCTATCTTTGAGGTGTCCAATAATGGTGGGAAATATGGCCAAAGGAGAACCACGTTGAAGATTGGATGTAGACCAAATAAGGGGGGAATGTTGAGCTCAAAAGCATTGTCACCCACAACCTTGGTGATGGTGTACGACCCATAACATAGTGGGAAAAGATTCTGATGGGGCCCTGTAAGGTGTTCTTTCTGCAAATGCAACCAAACTTTATCGCCCACCTGAAACTTATGTGGCACCCGATGTTGATCATGACAATGCTTTTGCTTGGAATTAGACTTCTGTTGAATATCTTGAACCTATTGGCGGATGTGATGGATCTTCTCAATGAACTGGGTGGCTTTGTGAGCTTCTGATGGAGTAGGGGATGATTCGGCTGAGGTGGTCGCCAGGGGTAGTGCAACATCCATGGGGCCCAATGGTTGAAATCCCAACCCCACCTGAAAGGGGTTGTGGCCAATTGAGCTATGCAGGGCTCGGTTGTAGCTATGTTGGACATAGGGAAGACTCTCATCCCATGTGCAGGTTTTTTTTGAATTGTACATGCGTAGGATATGTATGACCATCCGATCGATGACCTCAATTTGGCCATCTTTCTGGGGGTGGAAGGAAGTGGATTTAGTGAGCTTGGTATCCAGCAGTGACTAGAGGCTTGACCAGAATGAGATGAGGAACCAATTTTCACAGTTTGAGATAATGGTGTGTGGAATCCCAAAATGTACCCATACTCATTCAAAGAAGATATTTGCAAGGCCTTATGTTGTGATGTTATTCTTGCAGGCGGCTAGAATCACCATCTTGGAAAAACAATCAACAACCACAAAAACACAGTCATTTCCCCTCTTGGTGGAAGGGAGGCACAACATGTAGTCCATTGAGATGGATTCCCATGGCCTATTAGAAGTAGGAAGAGGGGTGTAGAGGCCTTGTTTCTTAGTGGTCAGTTAGGAAATAATGCAGGCAGTGAAAGACCTAATATACTTGCCGACATCACGTCAAAGTTTCGACGAGTAAAAATGTTTTTGTAGAACTGCCACTGTCTTTTCGACACCAAATTTTCCTTCCACCTGACTGTAGTGAGCTTCTCAAATCAGCTTTGTGCACTTTCATGATGGAATGCATAGATGGCCCAAAAAACACACTAATACATATTGAAAATTTTCGACGACCACTTGCGATGAAAGTACTCTTTCATCGCAACATGCAAGAGAAAAAGTTCAAGTTTTTTAAATCCACCCCGTATTCATTGCAATATCAACGCAGGTAGTTTGACCAGATTATTATGGTCAATGTTTGTTGCAAAAGAGAAAATGATACTTTGTCCATGGAAATAGCGACATGTGACTTAACCTTAAAATTGACCGTTAAAAATGACCTAAAATAAATAGGTAAAAAAAATAAATATTTTTAGGTCACGTTCATCGCAATTGTGACGACAGTGACCTAAAATTGCACTATAAATATTTGACGATTCAAAGATGTTGCGACAACCTTGCTATAACAACGACGGTTCCGAAAGGGTATTTTTGTGTAGAAAAATGTCACAGAATGTTGTTAGATGTGGGGAAAAATGTAAAGTGGGTGAAAAGGGTGATGGTAGATGTCATTTCCCTTGTAAAAAATGTTTCCTCAGACGTTCCGTAAGAATTTTAATAGAAACAACTACAAAACACTGTAGGAAATATGGTCACATTGATGGCAGATCGAATGAATATCGTCCCATGGTAATTAGCTATATATTCATTATCTTTTTTTATTTTGTCAATTTTATATAAAATTATATATATGTATATATAGTGTTTGAATGTTTGTTATAATATACACTAATTTTGCATGATTGTTTGTAATTATAAAGTTAGAGTTGCCCTCTAACTTTCCACAAAATGTTGCACCAAGTATTAGTAGAAATGATGTTGTACAAGCCAAGGAACATCATCATGACCAAGCAAATGAGGATCTCATGGAAGAAGATGATGGGACAAATCAAGTTAATGATCTCATGGAAGAAGATGATGGGACAAATCAAGTTAATGATCTCATGGAAGAAGATGATGGGACAAATCAAATGATCCAAGATTTGTTTATGCAGCCGGATGAGGATGGGGAAAATGCTGGTATTTATGATGAACCTCTATTAGAAAAGGAAAATAAACGACTTTATGAAGGATCAAGAGCAAATCTTCTCTCTGCTACATTGTTGCTTGTGAACTTAAAGGTTATGAATAATTTGTCGAACACTTGTATGACACAGATACTAAGGTATGTAATATGTTTCATCTCATACTGTACATAAATGTTGATTTTTTTATATTTGTTTTTAGTGTTAATTAATGTGTAAAATAAGAATGAATTTTTTACCATTAATATTCTCACATTAACTAGTTGTTTGTTATGTTGTAGATTGTTAAGTGAATTTTTGTTACCATCGTCAAATATTTTACCTCGCACATATCAAGGTTTGCATGCCATTATGAAATACATTGGAATGGATTATCAAACTATAGATGCATGTCCTAATGATAATATTATATATTATGGACAACATGCTTCGAAAACTGAATGTCCGCAATGTATTATTAGTAGATATCGAACCGATCAAGTAACAAAAAGGGTGCCTCTAAAGGTTCTCCGACATATTCCCATAATTCCACGTTTGCAACAATTGTTCAGGTGTGAAAGCATAGCACAATTTATGGATTATCATGCACATAATAGAAGTGAAGATGGTGTTCTTAGAATGCTTTCCGATGGTTCTTCATTAAGGGAAATTGAGGAAAAATGGGCATATTTCAAAGATGAACCTCGTAATGTTAGGATTTCATTGGTAGTTGACGGTGTTAATCCATTCGGAGAGATTAGGTCTATTTACTTAGTGTGGCCTATTTTTGTTATCAACAATAACATTCCTCCTTGGATGTCAATAAAGAGGGAGCACATAATGTTGACAATTATTGTTCAAAGTATTTGTTTACATTAATTATTTGAATTTAACATTTTCATTTGTTTTAATTTTTGCATAATATCTTTTGTTTATTTATTTAATTATATATATTACATGATATCATTCCTTTAGTAATTATGTGTAATTTCAAACAATTAGGTA
>ML783090.1:12049-24883 GCA_009831015.1 Picea engelmannii | reverse complement strand
ACCTTGGCCTAATGCATTACTTCTTAGGTCTTGAGGTATGGTAGAGTCAGAGGGAATATTCCTTAACCCTGGGAAGTACACAATCAAAATCTTAAAGAGATTCGACATGATAGAATGCAAGTCCATGAATACTCCCATGGAAGCAAAGTTGAAGCTACTGGTCGATACTTTGTCAGACTTGATAGATGCCACTCTGTATAGACAGATTATTGGATTATTGAGGAACTTGATGAACACTAGACCAAAAATTTGTTTTGCAGTGAACACCTTGAGTCAGTTTCTAGTAGAGCCCAGACGTGTTCATTTAGTGGTTGCAAAACATGTGATGAGGTACCTTAAAGGTACAATGGATTATGGTCTCATCTATGATGGAGATCATGACTTCACACTAAGTGGATATACTGATGCAGATTGGGTAGGAAGCATTGCTGACAAAAAAAGAACTTCCGGATGCTGTTTCAGTTTAGGATCAACTATGATCTCATGGTAGAGTAGGAAGCAATCCATTATTGCTCTCAGCACAATATAAGCAGAGTACATTGCCACATGTTCTTCTAGTTGCGAAGCTATATGGCTTCGAAAGTTGCTGACAGACCTATTTGATTTGGAGATGAGAGCAACCGCTATTATATGTGACAATCAAAGTTGTATTAAAATGACAAAGAATCCTGTGTTCCACGACAAGTCGAAGCACATAGAGATATGCTATCATTTCATCCGTGACATGGTACAGAGAGGAGCCTTGAAGCTCTAGTACATTAGCATGGATGAACAGGTTGCTGATGTGTTGACTAAGCCTCTATCTCATGTAAAGTTTGAACACTTTCAAGATAAGCTTGGTATTGTTCGAAAGGACCCTCCCTGAAAGGGGGAGTAGATGTATTTCTTACTTCTGACCTCGTTGTTAGACGTAAATCAAGATGAGTCATGCTTCTGACCTTGCTATTAGATGTAAATCATGACGCCGTGTGATCCTTGCTTCTGACCTTGCTATTAGACATAAAGCAAGATGAGTCATGCTTCTGACCTTGCTGTTAGACGTAAATCATGACATCGTGTGATCCTTGCTTCTGACCTCGCTGTTAGATGTAAAGCAAGATGAGTCATGCTTCTGACCTCACTGTTAGACGTAAAGCATGATGCTGTGTGATCCTTGCTTCTGACCTCGTTGTTAGACGTAAAGCAAGATGAGTTATGCTTCTGACCTAGTTGTTAGATGTAAAGAATAATGATGTTGATTCCTTGCTTCTGACCTAGTTGTTATACGTAAAGCAAGATGATTCCTCACTTCTGACCTCATTGTTAGATGTAAAGAAAGATGTTGATGTGTTCCTTGCTTCTTAACTCATTGTTAGACATAAAGAAAGATGAGTCATGCTTCTGACCTAGTTGTTAAACGTAAAGCATGATGCTGTGATTCTCGCTTCTGACCTAGTTGTTAGACGTAAAGCGAGATGATGATATTACTTGCTTCTGACCTAGTTGTTAGACGTAAATCAAGATGTGACTGACACTAAGATACCAGCTTAACCGCTGTGACATTGAGCTAGTGTAGTACTGTGATGTGCCAGCCTAGTGCTGTGATGAGGTATCATTTTTACTGATACATATTTGATGCAGATGATGATAGCATTCCTTCAAGAATGATGATGCTGCTAATGAAGAAAACTTTCGATGACTCGTAAATGTGCTAGACAATGTTTCAATATGATATTGACGATACTGTCCTCTAGATGCCACTGATGATGCAGACCTCTCTTGTCTGATGCTGATGAATAATACCCTTCTTGTTAAGGGGGAGTGTTGAAATAATGTAACTATGAAGAGCATTCTTATTATTATTTTATTATTGGATTAAATCCCCATTGCGGATTAATCATGTCATTATTATTATTATTGTTATTGGATTAATCCCCATTGAGGATTAATCATGTCGGTAATTGTATAAGGACCAAATCCCCTTTTGTGGATTGGTCATCAGACAATTACAAAGGACAGAATAAGAAGTCGGCCCCAACAGTTATTATGGAAGACCCATAATTAATTAAAGGTGGGTTTACCCACCCAGAGTGAGAGGTCAGCCCTACCAGTTGTGACCTTTCACATGTGCGAGTCTAGCATAAATAAGAGGCTAGCGCCTCACTTCAAACACACAACTCACTTGCTCATTATCTTATGAGGAAAGCTACAATTACCAGTTAGAGAGAGGAGAAGAAGAGTGGTGCATCTCTTGGGGAGGACTATCTGTATTGGTTTGAGTTATCTCTTGAACATTGTATAAGCTATTTATGATAAGGAAGTTTTTGCTGGGTTTTCTTCCCCTAGAGGGTTTCCCAAGATAAATGTTGTGTCTCTTGTGAATGTGTATTTCTCAGTGATCTTGTTCTTATGATGCTCTTATCTATTGAAATGAAAAGAACTATAATAATGGCATAAACATTAACACAATTCTCTGAAGATATGGACGATGTCGTCAAAGGTGGATGATAAGGAGTGCCCCAACCAAGGGTGACATGGGTTGCGTTTGGCCAAAAAGGGAAGAAGGTTGCCAAAGGTGACGACAAAAAGGTAATGTAACTACTGGAAACAAAGGCGTTTGTACAATAAATAAAGAATAATGTGGGAGAAGTGTACAAATACAGAAACGAGTTCCCTAGTGTGATATGGTTGGCCCGGGTAGGGCATAATTTTCTCAGAGAATTGATGGAGGGTGGGGGCCCCATGGGTGGGTTTCTGTATGAGGTAGGTGAAATGAAGGGAAATTTGCAGATGGGAAAATGGATTTGTGGATGAAATGGAGGGTTCATGCTACTACGGAGGTGCAGTCCAAAAATAGAACCATGGAGAGATAATTTGGGAGTCCGTTGGGAAAGCTAGAAAAATGAGGGGAAGGAGTATGTGGTTGATTCGCGACATGATGCAAGACTATCGAGACTCCCATCCCTAAAGGTTTTTGAAAACAAACATGAGTTTCAAAAGCACAAAAGGGTGCTATGAATGGGACAACTCATGTGGGTAAGAGTGCTACCAGGTGATAGTACCGAAGATGCAAATGGAGGTGTTGGTACTGCAGAGCCGAAAATGGGGATCCTAAAGGCAAATGTCAGAGGGTGTGACTAGAAATGTAAGTGAGATTCAGAGGGAATGAATACATGCCAGTGCTGAGTATATACCTGAAGGGGTTGTGTTGATCTATGATGACCAAGTACTTGCACCATGAAAACCAAATGCCCGACGTGAACAATATCTGAAGAGAATCAAATATATGAGCATGTATTTGATAATTGTGAATATGTGCATGCATACTTGATTAGGGTATGAAAAATGGCATCCTGGGGGCTCAGGATGAAAAGAGGCCCAAGGATTGTCATGATGTAGATGACAGGATGCTGATCCCATGGTTGAAGATGAATCGAGAAATGGACGCCCCGAGCTCCCGGAATGGTGAGTGGAAGTTTGGCAAAAAGGCCTATATATAGCTGTAGGGCCCACATTGCCTCCTCATTTTTACTTGCTACTATAGTGACTAGACGAGAAGCATCCAGAGGAGATTTGGAGATTCAGGGAGGATGAGGCATCCGATCGAGGACCAACGAGCTTCAGGTTAGTGGTCTGATCATCCTGCATAGAATTAGGGTTTCATTTTTTGGGCAGGGGATGTACTGAGGGCCATACAGAGGGTTGGATGAGTGTAGGCCTCACGTGTGTGAGCGATCGGGAAGTAGGTGCACACATGTGCGTGCCTATCACCTAAACAGGTGCACATATGTGCGCGCCTATCGGTTGAACAGTTGTGCACATGTGCGCGCCTGTAGAGTGAACATGCATGCCTGAGAGCGTGCCTGTGTAGTGAACAGGCGTGTCTGAGAGCATGCTTACATAGTGAATAGGCGTGCACACATGCGTGCCTGTGGGGTGAATAGGCGTGCACGTGTGTGCACCTGTGGGTTAAACAACCGCGCCTTGGAGGAAAGGTTGACGGGTGAAAAACTTGTCTTTTTGATGTTGTTGATTTTCCATGTGGCTGACTTAGGACTGTTTTATGTGGTTGTAGGTGAGCTTTGTGCACAATGCCGATTGGTTGGCGAGAGTGGGATTGGTCCTATCTGCGAGACACCGTGGCTATTGAGGAGCTAGGTGTACGTGCGACTTTGGTAGCCTGTGGGATGCTGAAGTTCTTTGAGTGCCCATTGATACGGGCGCAGGAGTATCTCCTGCAGTTTATTATCCAGATGTGGAGTTCGGACCTGCATTGCTTCATAGTGCGGGGAGAGCAGATTCCCTTCACTGCGGTGGAGGATGTATATTTTTTGATTGGGCTCCTGTTGTGGGGAATGCCCCTACTGGTGGAGCCGGTTCTACCGAGGGATACACCGCTAGTGACGGTTGGCCGAAGATATTGTTCAGGGCCGAACTTTATGTCCGACACTGTCGTGAGTATTGGGGCGATGAATGCCCTAGCGCATCGCTGTATAGCAACGATGATTGTGAGATTTTATGGGCCACTGGCGATGCAGTGGATCAGTGATGGCCAGCTGATGGTGATGGAGAGAGTGTTGGCCAGTGAGCACTTCACCTAGGGGCTTACGCTGCATGCCAGGATGGTAGGGCAGTTGGACCACTATCGGTCCATGGATACTTGAGAGTTTTCCTTCGGGTCCATCCTGGTGGCCTGGTTTCTGGAGAGGGTGTCTATGTTGCACCCTAGGATTTTATTGGGTGTGCCTGGGGTGCAAGAGCCGCGACTGAGGCGGTGGTCGACTGTGTTGCTTCACCATGGTGGTGGAAAGGGTGGCCACTTCTTTATTGTTGAGGCGACGCAGGTGTGGCGGCAGATGCCGCAGGTGATATTGCGGTACCCCTATGCCAGGGTTGACTTCCAGGAGGATCCGAACATGGTGCTACCTCTAGGGGAGGTGTTTGACCATCGAGGTATGTTGGTGATGTTGATATATATGTTTTTTTGTGTTTTGAGATAGCATGACATATGTATATGATATAGATGTTGATACTATCTGTTGCTTGTTTGTATGTGTAGATGTGGCACCTTGCGGGCATGAGGTGGAGCTGCAGAGAGCGCCGACGCACCAGGAGCCGGAGAGACTGCCGCGGGGAGAGAGACATCGACATGACTAGCTATTCCAGAGAGGGCAGTGAAGAGACGTCAGTTTGATGACCTTGGTGTTGGGCCTTCACATGCTCCTCCGGCGGCTGCTGAAGTAGATTTTTAGGGCATACGTCGTCACCTGGAGGTGGTGTTATAGGACGTGCCTGAGGGCACGTGGTCTCGCATCCAGGATGAGGGTATCCTGGAGCAATGTGTGGGTATTCCGCTACCATGGTGGGCTGTAGTACGATGGGAAGTAGTAGCTGGTGCTGCGATGACCGAACGACTACCGTCGGGGCAGGAGGGACCGGTAGGGGGTGGACCACCACTGCCTGAGGGAGGGGCAGGTGGTGGTGGGCCGCCATCGCCTGAGGGAGGGGCAGGCGGTGGTGCTATAGAGGCATCGTGAGTGGTGCTCTATGTATTGATGTATTTTTTGTATATAGGCTGGTGAGCCCATTTTGTACCGAGGTGCTTTACTGGCCTATGGATACTTGTATTTTTGTATGTAAACATTTGGATGGCACTATGGACCTTTCGATATATACAAGAGTATAAATTTTGAGATCTATGTGGTGTTTACATGTGTTTTGTTGATGTATTGTTGATGTCTAATCTATATATGCTATGACAGGTTATTGATATGTTTATGTATGTGTAGTGGTATCTTGATGTGAGATATGCCAGTCTAACACAATATTAGCTAGGTTATCTGTAGTTTGATTCAATTGTCTTGGAATATGTGTAAATGTAATGGAATCAAAATGTCAAGATAAAAGTCTAACCTGCAGGTATTTGCGAAAGAGGCAAGGATCACATACGCGGTACACATTGTTGAGATGGAGAACGACTAGTTGTGAGTTGAGAAAGACGCTAAGGTGACAAATACTATGATGCTGGGAATCGGCCAGGAGGCCAATGGAGACAGTGTATTCGGCTTGGTTGTTGGTCGCTGACCCCAAAAATATGCCGCTCGAATGGAGCATTTCATGTGAGGGGGTGTAGAGAGCCCAAGCGGTCGAAGCGAGATTTTGTGTCCAACGGCTGGTGCCGTCGGCATAACCGATGTAGTAGGCCGGTGGAGGAAGCATCTGTCAATAGCACAAATGAGAGTTTAGATGTGAGGGATGGAAAAAAGATTAAAAACAATATAAAATAAATAACCTAAAGTAGAATGACTATGTTTAAGCATAAAATTGCTTTAAGTATAACCCGTTGACAGGTTCTTTGAGAGAGAGGCCTTTGGGAGAGGCCAAGATGTATGCGCCATTAGTAAGGCAATGTTGGATAATGTATGGGCCATGCCAGAGTGACTTGAATTTTCCATGGCCAAAGGCATCATGAGCGATATCGTAGGCCAGGACTAGGTCACCTTCGCAAAACGAGCGGAGGTTGACATGGCGATCAAAGGTAGCTTTTGATCATTTTTTAGTTGCCTCATTGTTCTGTAATGAAGATCGATGATCTTCATCCATAGACTCTAAGGTCAGCAAGCATTGCTCCATTGGAACAATGTCGGGTAATAGCTCAATTGCAGTGTGTAGGGTGGGAATTTCACACTCGATGGGAAGAGTGACCTCAACCCCATGGACTAGATGAAATGGTGTGAACCCAGTAGCTATTTTCACAGTCGTCTAGTAAGACCATAGCGCGGAAAATAACATGTGATGCCAATTGGTCTTATGTTTATTAACCATGCACTGTAACATGGTTTTGAGGACCTTGTTAACTGCTTCGACCTATCCGTTAGACTAAGGGTAATATGGTGAGGAAAACTCATGAGAGAATCCTAACCGAGATGAGAGTTTGATGAAGATCTCATTCTCGAAGTGTTTCCCATGATCGGAAATGAATTGGAGTGGTACTCCAAAGCGAGATATGACGTGGTTAAAGAAAAAACACGCTGTGGTGTTAGCAGTGTTGTTGAAGGTGGGCATAGATTCTGCCCATTTGGTGAAGTAATCGACTGCGACAACAATTTATTTGTGACCATTGCTGGAGGGGGTATTACAAGTCATGAAGTTGATGCCCCATTTACAAAAAGGGCTGGCAGTGATGACTGGATGAAGAAGAGCAGGGGGAGCTCGGGCTTTATTGGCGTAAAGCTGACATTGCTCACATCGTTTCATGGCGTGAATGAAATCGTGAAACAAGGTAGGGCAAAAGTAACCTGCTCGGATAATCTTATGAGCAGTGGATATTCCCGAAAGATGGCCCCCACATGCGCCACTATGGCAGTCGTTCAAGACTCTATTGACCTCGTCAATGGTCAGGCATCGAAGAAGAATGGTGTCGACTCCCCGTCGGTATAGGATGTCTTCAATGAGGAGGTAGCGGGGGCCTGATGGTGAATATGACGACGATCATCTCGTGAAAGGTGGTTACCAAAATTTTGAGTTCGTACATAGACGAGAAGGTCGTTGTACCAAGGATCATCCAAAGTGATGTAAAAGAGGTGTTTGTCGGGAAAGTCGGTGTTGATGGGGGTACTGGTGGTGTCAAAGGGGAGGGCCATGACAAGTTCGACAAGAATGAGGGCCTTCTTACTCTTGGGTGTTGAGAATTCTAAATTGTACTCCTGAAGGATAATGATCCATCGAGAAAATTTGCCGTTAATTTGTTAACGGCTGAGCAAGTATTGCATAGGGTTGGAATCTGCTACAACCTTGGTTGTGCGAAGCAGAATGTAGTGGCGCAGTTTCTGGACTGCGAGGACGACTCCAAGAGAAAGTTTATCTTCATGTTTATACTTCAAGGGTGGCCTTGAGAGGTTTTTACTAACGTAATAAATGACATGCTCATGATTGTCATCACCTAGCTGGACGAGAACTCCTGCTACTGACACAACTGATGCTGATACGTAGAGGATATAGTTGCGATTGTAGTCAGGTGCACTAATTAAAGGTGTGTTGGAGAACACCATTTTAAGATTGTCAAATGACTATTAGGCATGGTCATCCCAGTGAAATGGGATGTCGTGACGTAGTAAGTGAAGGAAACCGTGTGCATGTATGGTGTAGTCTGGGACAAATTGCCATAGAAAGTTAGCTTTGCCTTGTAGGCTCTGAAGTTGACGTAAATTATGGGGAGGTGGAATTTTGGTGATAGCTTGGACTTTGAGGGGGTCCACGGTAATACTGCTTTGGGAAAGGATAAAGTCAAGGAGGCGCCCAACGGTGACATAGAAAACACACTTGAGGGGATTCAAGCGGATGTTGTACTGACGACACCGTTGGAAGATGATTCGCAAATTATCAAGATGTTGGGTGCATTTCTTGGATCGAGCTGTGAGGTCGTCCAAGTATGTGAGGATGATATGAGCTAGATCGTGAAAGATGTATGTCATAACTCATTGGAAAGTTGCGCCAACATTCTTTAAGCCAAAAGGCATGAAACAATATGCAAAAGTACCCCAAGGGGTAGTGAATGCGGTTTTATACTGATCGGCTGGGTGAATTTGAATTTGATTATAACCAGAGAATCTGTCCATGAAGGATAGAGCCTCATGGCCTACGTAGTCGTCGATAATTTGATCGATGAAAGGCGTTGAAAATTTGTCTTTGGGACATGTGTGATTGAGATCACGGAAGTTCGTGCAGATGCGGATAGTGCCCTATTTTTTGTTAACGGGTACAAGGTTGGAAACCCATGATGTATGGGTGATGGGGTAAATGAACCCGGTAGCATGTAATTTTTCAATTTCAGCTTTGATGGTCGCTGCTTTGGATGGGTGTAGCGGTCGTTGTTTTTGGCGAACTGGTGTAATGACGGGCTAGATGTCGATGCGATGTTCGACGATAGAGGGATCGAGGCCAGGCATTTCTGTGTATGACCAGGAAAAAATATCCCAATATTCCTGGGAGAGGGCTTTATAGGCGGTGATTTCCTGAGGAGTGCAAGCAGCTCCAATGGTGATTTGCTCGACGATGCCATTTTTGATGGAAATGTCGATTTTAATGGTTGGGGAAATGTTGGCCATGTTGCCTTCTTCAAAATCATCAGGGGAAGGAATGGGGTTTTTGAACCAATCGATAGGCCCTGATGGGATAAAATCCTTGGTTTTGACCACGTAGATGGGGTGTTGGTTAGAAGGCATGGAGGTTTCCTATGGAAAGAAGAGTACGTGGTGGTGTAGTGCATCCCAGGGGTAGTCCTATTTGTTTAACTCTTCGAGTATTTCCTCATCACAGTGGAAGTGACGGAAATACAAGGGGTCATGAGGAGTGATATCGATGATTGTGGTCGTGTGGCTGCCCCTTAGTGATGAAGAAGTAGGGGGTATGACGCAAGGAGATGGTGATGGTTCACTCGACATAAACCAAATATTGAAGTACTGAGGAGTACCCATGGTAGTTGGGTGTAAAATGTATGTAGGGGAATGAGCGAGAGAGTTGGGGGGATTGGGGGGTGAATCCTCAGACAATTCATCTAATAACCATGGAGGCGTTGGAAGGGCCTCGGGTTCGAGAGAAACGACATGAAGAACCTCTAGTGACAAGGTAAGGTCAACTATCGACTCTGCGGGTCGTTGAAGCAGGGTCAATCGGCGTTGCCTATATTCAATGATCATAGGACACTAGTATGTAAAATGATCTAATGAGTCACATAGAGATCAAGTGTGTCTCATACGTTCATTGACTGAAGTGGTGACATAACGGATGTCAGCGATATTTGTTAATGAGGACGTAGCAGGACTGGGGTTGCTTTGGAAGTTTTGGCGTACGACGGCTAGTGTCAGCCGAAAGCGTGGTAGTGCTGGGAAATGGTGGGTATAATGGCCATATTCTGAACATATAGCACAAGTGAATTTGGTTCAAAACCCTTTACTACTGGAATGGGGGGTGGTAGTGGCAGTACTGGCTATTGTGGTGAGTGTTGGGGGAGTTTAATTGAGTGGAATCAAATTCTGTAACTCTGGTAGAGATGGACAGTTGTTGGTTTGGTGTCCCTCTTTCTCACGTAGTGTGAAAGGAGGTTGTATGCATGGAGGAAGTGGAGCTGTGGGCTCCTTCTTCTTTCTCCTACCCCCAGCTGTGCCAGGGGGGTTAGTGAGTGGGGGTGTAGAGGGTATGGTGGGAGTAAGTATGGGAATCGTCATGGGGATTCCTTCTGTTTAGGGGGGAAGGGATGGTCGAGGGACCATCTTTAGTGGGTTTAAATATCAAACTAGAATTTCTAACACGATATTAGGTAGGGTAAGCATTGTGGCTACCTGGAAAGATTCGATGCCCGGTGGAGGGTAAAAGAAGGGAATTTGGGTGATGGCTTGGGGAACTATCTCCCCAGTGGAGTCACCAATCTGTTGTGCCTCTTTCGTCACCTTAGTGAGAAAAATAGAGGTGCTTGCAAGCTTAGTTGGGTTTGCTGAGTAGGATAGCTGCAAGGAAAAGGGTTAGAAAAAGAAATATAAAACAACAACTAAGAATTAAACTAAGAAATAAAATTACAACTAAATTTATAAGCATAGGGACATAGAGACAAAAAGAACAATGAGACCCATGTCACCAATGATAAGGCTGATATTAGTGAAAGAAAACACCGAGAAGCAAGGGGACTATGATTCCCTTCTTCCTCCAAGGGAGGGCTCTTGGACCCCCACAAGTAAGCTCTTCTTACAACTTTGAAAATGAAAATGAAAATGGTGAAAGAATTCTTTGCTAATACACTCAAGGGGTGAGATGGATTGCCCAATGCAATGATGCAAGTATACTCTTGGAAAGGATAGAAGAGTCCTCAAGAGAATAATGGCAGCATAACTTTGCTTTGAATTCCTTGAAAAATGAAGTGTATCCATGGCCTTTTTATAGCATTCCTTTGAGCTATTGTTCAACTAGTTTGTAGTGTGTAAAGAGGCTAATTAGGGCATTTCTAGGTCTTTGACCAGCCATCCAGTCAAATCTAGTCCAGATTTGAGTGTCAAATCATCTCAGGAGCTGAACCAGAAGTGGGTGGGAGGCTGACCACTCTCATAAATGCGCCTTTTCTCAGATGCACGGCTTTTTGCAATAACAGTCGTGCATCGTGCGCATGTGCGCAAATCTATCATTTTTGTTTCGCGCATGTGTGCGCGCTCCCAGTGTTTTCATAGCGCCCTTCAATTTTTCACTATTTTTCATAGTTTTTGACCCTTTATGAATGCTTTTGTGTTAATTCAGGTCCATGGATGATTTCATACTGTTTTGACGATGCTGAATTCTTGTAACCATTTGCGGACGGAATTTCAGTGATAACACTATGGGTATTTAAATGATATACTTGAGTGTGACTTTAATTCCTTCAAATTAGTTCTATTTGATGTCAAATGGTATAGGTTACGAATGCATGAACGTGATGAGGAAATAAATGTTATTCAACATGCCAACGAGTTTCCAATGATTAAAACAACGCTGTTTGAAAGAGGACATGATCGCTATGTTTTTCCAAGCCAATGTGAATAGGTCTTTTACTCAAATGTTCTAGGTGAAAGGGATTGGTAATTTTTTGTTAGATATGATCCAAGAGGAATGCTAATTAAGTATAAATCATTTACAGGAAGAATATGATATTTAAGATCAAGAAGATGATTCAATAGAATATCAGATAGAGCCAGAAGATCATGGAGGGTCGATAGATGAAGAAGATGAAGAATATCGTGATATAGGCATAGGAGACAGTATTGCAATTCCTGATGATGATGTTGATGAAAATATGCTCGAAAATGACATTGATGATGATGATGATGATATCATTAATCCTTTCAACATCGTTTCAAAACCAAATGATGATACATATGTCGAGTTCGATAAAGAAGATCAAGATAGATAATAAAGATGATTACACAGATGTTGAGGTTGGATTAGGTACATGAATATATAATATTTTAATTTGTATGCATTATTCTTCTATTTTTTTTTTTTTTTAATGCCATGGGTTAGTTACATGTTTTTAAGTTTTATGCGACGTTTTTATATCCTAGGTTACATGTTGTTTAATTATTATTTGAAACCTGAAAATAGTTGTCAATATAGTAAAGTACACGGTAGACTAAAAATATCATTTAGAAACACATAATTTCATGTACCTTCATTAATTTTTGTTTTTGTAGTTTCTATGCATGAATCTTAATAGGATGTTGCTTTTGATTATTTTATATTTTATAGATTGGGTTTTGGCGATCAATTGAGAGTGATGTTGAGGGGAGGGGAGGGGCCATGTGAGCTTCCACCTTCATGTGGTTGGCCTTGTTCAGTAGAGGATAAATTATTCTTGAAACCAAGAGAATCTCTTTCATTTTTATACCATCATGATCGTATAAGATTTCATCAATATTTTTACCTATTTGAATCTTCTTAGAATTGAGATTCATTACATAGTCATTGAAAAAAGACAAAAGACTTATGTATGCACTGAAATTTGTCATGGATAGACTATTGGCAAGCCTTAACAATATGGGAGGGTTTCTGGACTCAAATTTGAGTGACACACCCACTTTCTTCCATCATCAATTCATCATGGAAACCATAAACAATATTTTTCATATGTTCTAGTAGATATGTTAATGATTCCAAGTTTCATATTTGTATTTGACTAAAGGTACAGTTAGTGTGTGTAATGTCCCCCACCTCTTAGAGAGGTGAGGAGGAGACTCAGTGGCCTGGGCACCCCCACTAGGTCATAGTCTCACACTGAAGGGGGGGAAAGTCAAGAAGTTAAAAGTTATATTTTTAAGTTGACTTAAGAAAGGGAAA
>ML783089.1:933272-948197 GCA_009831015.1 Picea engelmannii | reverse complement strand
AACAAATCAGCAAAACTAAAAACTACTGTTGGCTGTTATAAAACAACAGAAATTAAATTTAAGACAACAAGAAACTTAGAGTCTTAGCTTGGTCAAAGACAGACCAAGAAGACAGCTGATAGGACCTGGAAAATTCTACATGGAGGGATTGAGTGAAAAAACTCATAAATTATAAATCGCCTGAAAACGGAAAAATATAATTAGTAAGTGAAAAAACACTCCAGAGTATAACTCACGCTTAGGACTTAAGGTGGCTAAGACCTTTTACAAGTTCATCATGCAAACACCTCTTATTACATTTTTTTATGGAAAATGTAGAGAAACAGGGTGGTCTTTATAACCAACTGAACTTTTGAACTCTGAATTTTGAACAAGTGATGTTCAAACTTTGGCGGCTCGCTGGAAGTCCATCCCAGTGCAACTTTGATGGATAACAGGCCCCTTGAAAGCTTGAGGAGCCTCGTTAATTTTCTTCACCATATCCTTCCAATAGGGGACCAAACCACATTAAATGGGATGCCACATGCAAATATTGCCCTTGTCACTCTTGACTTTGTTTCTTCTCTCTTTTGGTTGTTGAACATCTTTATCAATCTGCTGTCTGAAGCCGCACCTCGTCCTCTTGGGGCCTTTGGATATCTCGTTTTCTACCTCTAGTGCCCTGCTCTTCCTTGCTTTGTGAACAATCCTTGGCTCGTTGCTAACACCCAAGGGAGGAGGATGCTTGCTACCGCCATGCATAACAATCTTTGCTCCATTATCCTTAATGTTTTGAGCATCATCATGCTCTTTATGGAATCTATCCCTCACCTGCAGATTAAGGGTATGTGGACAACCTTCAATACCCTTCCCTTCATGCAAAATGTGAGCCTTGACTCTTGTGTAAGAGCCCTTGAAGGTCTTATCCTTCTTGCATAAATTGCACTTCCATTCCTATGAACCTCCACCGGTACCCATAGCCTTGACCCTGGTAACATGCCTACAAAGAGGATAGTATTCCTGCTGCCTGCTTACTTCAGCAGCTCTAGGAGTAGATGAAACAACACTTTGAGAAGCCATGAATGCTACAAGAAAAGAAGAAAATGAAAAATCTGTTCACTAAACAAAACAGAAAATTGTATATTGCAAACCAAGAGAAAAAAAAATCTGCTAACTTGCTAAGCAAACATAAAATAAATCTACTCACCAAATAGAAAAGAAATCTGCTCACTAAAACCACACACAATCTCTTTCTTGCTGCTGTAGGAAGCTCCTCTTGCTAATGAAAGTGTGAGGAATGAGTGAAGCAAGTGGTTTCTTATAGCAAAGGAAGGAGATTTAGGGTTTTGGTTTGCATCTAGAAGTTTCTTTTTTTAATTAAAACAAAAAGACAGAAAAATCATCTTTATTCTCTTTGGAGAAGGCAAAAAAAGCCTTAACTAAAACTAACTGGCAGTTTGGGGGCCCCACGGCCCCCTTTTTTTGCCCAATTCATCTTTAAAATCCATCGAAACTCGGCCGTTCGGGCATGGTACGGCTGGGAAATGCCGCCGGCCATACCGTATGGCGTTTCCCTTTTGAGAAATGCCGTACGGTACGGCCGACGGCATTTCCCAGCTGCACCGTACCCGTTTCTGCTTTTCGTACCGTACCGGCTGGGGAAACAGGGGGTTAGGGACGTTTCCTGCAACTTAGCTTTCATGGTACACTAAAAATATTGGGATTGTCTCCATATTGACTTGCACTGCCTTCAACCATAGCAGCAGCGATGTCTTGTTGCAGTCTTGTCACTGAAATTCAGATTACAATCAAACTGGGCTCCTTAACTGTGCCTTCCTCATACAACGTCAGAGTAGTTAATCCGATCAGAAACTTGACCATGAATGTAGGTTGCAGGATCACTTGAGTGATGAATCCAACTGTTGTTGGTCTTGACGTTCATGCTCTGAGTATACTTTCATAGTTCATTTCCATCAAACAATCCTCTGTCCTCAGCTTTTCTGCAATCTCAAAATGTTGCATACTCTACACTTTTTGGTCAACTCATGCACTAATACCATAGAATTTTATGGCTACAATGTCATAGATTTCTGCGGCTTCTTATAGCAGATATCTGAACTTTCTCTCATCCTCCATGACATATAGTGGCATTCTTGCATTGAAAAATATCCTCTACTTTCCAGAGATAACCCCAACAGCAAAGCTGCACTACCTCGCTTTGCCAAACATGGATGCCTGTCTATTTGATGAGGCTTTGACTTCTGACTTTAATTGCAACTCAAGCCTGGGATTTATTTCTTGCAGATCTGAATGATCCAAGCATGGCTTCTCTCATAGTCTTTCACACGGCTATTTACATATACCATGCTCACGATCAATCAATACTGCACAACAATATAAAAAATATTTCTTCTCCATACACAGCCCAATCTTTCTTCTCCATACACAACAGAAAACTTGTCTATTGCGTTCTTTATCAACACCATCAACAACTCCAGTATCAGTGTTCTGTTCAACACTTTAATGTTTCCAAGCATTAGGTGTTGCAGATGCATCAGTGAATCAGCGAGTCATGGATGTAGCAAGGTTCTGATACCAAATGTTGGGATTTAGATGCAGCAGCAAATAGACTCAAAAGTTTACACTCGAGAAACCCCCAAAGGGGAAATTCTATTCAATCAATCATCCTGTGTGTATTTCTATTGTACATTAGTTTCTTTATATAGCATTAGGTGACCATAACAACTATGTTATAATTAGATATTTAGTTCAACCATCTCCATAGCTATCTCCAATAATTTCTCTTTAAATCTCTTAACTGATTCTTTGAGATCCTCATCCCTAACTTTTTTCTCTTTAGATCTCTTAACTGATTCTATGAGATCCTCATCCCTAAATTTTCTCCTTGTCCTCATCTCTGATTCATAAGTAGACTTTTATGCATAGTTTACTTCATTCACATATTACAATTTATTCATTAAATATCAGAAGTATGAGTTAATCCTTCATTTGGTGAATCAAGAAATACATTGGTCTCTTATTTTGCGGTTATTTCAGGTATAAGTTAGCACCATTGTTTTCTCATTTTGTGAGAAATGAGATTCTTTCAAGATTTCATTCATGCTGAGATTTAAATTCTTCAGTCAACATTGCTGTTTAACAGGATAAAGTGGATTAATACAAATTCCAATATTTGATTCAGATTTTACTGATAAAGAGGTTAGAGCATTGACTGAAGCGGGTGCCATACCTGTTGGACTCGGGCCTTGTCGACTACGAGTGGAAACAGCAACAATTGCACTCTTGGCTGCTGCTATGCTCTGGGCGGATGCTCAACCTATTGATTTATAACAAAACAAGCTAACATGTTGGTCTTGCTCCATCCTTTTCTAGTGAGAAAATGAGGACTTCTTAAAATTGCTTTATTGGCTTCAATTTCTTTTAACAAGATGATGCATATGCAATGGTAGTGCACCTTGTTAGCCTAACATATAATGGTTTTGCAAAATTAAGGAACGCTATATCTATGAAGCTTCTCTCCTGTAGGTATATGCTCACTATGTTTTTCTAGTTGAAATAATTAATGCTTTCGTCATGAAAAATATGCTTTCCAACTAATGCTGTTGGTGAGTATCATCAAGTAGTCAAGCATATCTGTGGAAAACTCAATTTTGAAATTTCACAAAAGCATTAGGCCAACTTATTACATGTAATATTATTATCTTGTATATAACGATAGCTTCCACCCACATCATCACACAGCCCTTGTTGTGATGACTAAATTGTGTCTACCATGTTATTCCCACTTGAATCTCGATAATTGGCCATAAATTTGTCATGATTTTTTTTGTTAATTGGAAATATTTAGGGACATTGTGGGAAACTCCTATTTGGTTGGGAACATTGATGTTTATTGGATGTGTGGTCTACAGTCGAAGTGGTCAAAAGCACTATAAACATGTTGCAAGTCCCATTTATGTATGCTCCAGATAAATTGGATAATGCTGTTGAAACCAAGCCAGGTACAGTTATAATGGTTTCTTTCTTTGCTACTTTACTATTTGTATAATTACACCAATCAATGTCATTTCAGGTGCTACTTTACACATCACCGTGATACAAAATTTGTCACAATTGCACCATGCTGTACCAAGAGAGAAATTTCATGTTCAAGATCAAATCAATGTTTATTTGTAGCAATTTCTCTTGTTAGATCCTCTTTGTGATATCGAAAAATGTTACTTATAGAGGGTTTTGCATGTTTTTATTTTCAAATTACAAATGTTTAATTGATTTGATACTAACTTTAAATCATAATATTATTACACATGAAAGTAACAAGACACATTCTCAATGCAAATTATCATTCACAATTTTGTGAGTTGTATTGATCAATTATGCTCATCTATAAAATAGAAAACTAGCATGCTGTTTAGTAACTTGCGAAGTTGACAAGTTATCACTAGAACAAAAGAATTAGTGAGCAAACCTCAACATATGAAAACCAAATTAAGAGAAGACAAGATATGTAAACCAAATTAAGAGAAGACAAGATATGTAAGCCAAATTAAGACAAGACAAGGTTTGGTGAAGGATAAATAAGTTATCACTAGAACCAAAGAATTAGTGAGCAAACCTCAAGATATGAAAACCAAATTAAGACAAGACGAGGTTTGGTGAAGGATAAATGATTAACATTCTTAAACAAAAATCATCAAGTAATCTTATTTTCCTTATGTGGTTAATAATTCTTTCTTTAAGAACAAGAAACTCAAGTAACTCATCTAGTCAAGCAACTTACATCACGGAACAAGTAACTCAAGTTACTCAACTAGTCAATCAAATGATATTAGCGATATGGATCTATCACATTATTCTAAGGAAGGAGACTAACATCAAATTCTTTCACCGAATCAAATTGAGGAACCAAAGTTAAAATCTATTCTGTTGCTTGAAAAATCCACAAGATAACGATCTGGACTGAAGATAGGAAATTAAATTTGAACTTTTTTCTTACTATAAATAACTCTTGACATAACCACTAATAGATAGAACTGAAGGAATTATCAATTATGTTCACACATCTTCTTGGACTGAAGATAGGAAATTAAATTTGAACTTCTCTCTTACTATAAATAACTCTTGACATAACTACTAATAGATAGAACTGAAGCAATTATTAAGTATGCTCCCACATCTTGCTGATAACACAAAACCAGAACAAGAACCTATGTCAAATAGTATCTAAGGAAGAACATTTCGAGCAATGTCAAATTTAGGAAAGGGGGACCCCAAGTTTGGATGGGTTTCTACATATTTCCTTGAGATATTTTGGAAAATAGTTGTGTAGGATACTAGGTAAGAGTTGAAGAATTGTGAAAAATAGTAATGTTTTCAAAATCCTTATTGCCAATTTTATTACCATCACCCCAAATGAAAAAAAAGTGACCATGGTGGAAAACTTCAAACACATGGCATTGTTCGACACAATATATAAAATAATTTCGAAGGTGATGGGTAATAGGTCGAAAGACATCCTTTTGATGATAATAGCAAAAGAACAAGTAGGGTTTACCAAGTTTAGATAAGGTATAAATATGTTCATATTGTAGGAGATAATCCATTCCATGCAAAAACAAGTAAGAAATGATAATCAAATTAGACATGGCTAAAACATATGGCATACTAAGATGGGCCTTGTTATCACACAGATTGTAGGTTGGGCAAAGCCCGACCCAATCCACAAACATGAGAAAACTGTGAGTCACCTTAGATGGACACTCTAACTTTAGTTATGATGAAAATCACCACAAGGGGGGAATCTCGGTGACCCTAGGGGGAATGAAATGGAAAGTGAGAAGTTGAGAGTGAAAACCCCTATAGGTTGAGTTAGGAAGTGGAAAATGGCTTGGGTAAGAGTCTTGTGGGTAATGGTAGGTTGTCGAAGTGAAGTGTACCTGCAAAAGAGTATTATACCTACTCGTGACAAGACAAAATGGAGATATACAAGACAAAATATCAAATGGACAAGCAAGTGAGGCTTGTTGTCCTATATTGCAATAGTAAACAAGAATATATACCGACAATTAAATGATAACAATAGTTGCAAAATGTATCACCAAAACCCTAATAAAGATGCAAGAGACCAAGCTAGCAATTAATAGTTTAACTCAAGTGGAATGAAGCAAGACTTTAGTGGCAATAGAGGGCTGTTAGAAAGTGTTTTCAGAGAATTATAATGAAATCCATGTGGTTGTAACAAACATTTGCTACAACAACAAATTTCAACCATAAAAATCAACAAGTAAACCGTCAAAATGTTAGCCAATGAGCAGTAGAACAATAATAGTGGCTTCCAAGCAAATTTCAATGGTTGAAAAGTAAGTTAAAGCAAGAGTTTAAGTGTGTTTTGCTGCAGTTCTAATGGCTGTAGCTTTTATTTGATTATAACCAGAGAATTACCAAGCCAACCTAGAAGCCTTAGTGGCTCAAGCAACCTTGTGACACTAAGAAAATATTCCAACTTAGACAAATTCAATGTCTCTTTAAATCACGTGTACCAAGGCAAATGATTTTATTTCTCCAATGCAAATTTAGATTAGTGCCTTGTCAATGGGTTATGGAGTCTTCTTGTATAAAATTAAGCCTACTACTTCTCTAGGGGTGTAAGCCCTTTTACTCCGTAGAGCAAATAGATCTAACAAGGTAAGTCTAGGAGGGTGTAAACCCTTTTACTCCTCCTAACAATCTTTGTAATAGTTTATTCAATCAATAATAATGACAAACTTGGTGGAGAGTGTATACCCTTATACCCCAAGGATTTGAGCCAATAACAACCTTGAAACAAGAAATAAAAACAAACAATATGTAGAAATTTCTTACCAATTCCAAGAGACATGCAAGATAAACCCTTATCTACCAAGATAATTTCATCACCATAGCAAAAGATAAGCCTCCAAGAGATAGCGCACCACTTAGCTCCACTAGACAAGTATTAACCATATCATTTAAGAGAGATGAAGTTCGCTCAAGAGGGGCACAAATTTAAGCCAAGTAGCTCTTATCAAGTGAGAGAGTTATGATAAAAATGAAATGAATTTGGTCATTATTTATGCAAGACCTCTAAAAACTGTCTGTCCATGTTATCCCCTATCCTAGGGATAACTAAGGAGATTATGTCTCGAGGCCCACAAGTCCTAGACATGGAGTACCGAGAACCATATGACTTGAGCTTGGCCCTGGAGGGCCCATCTTTTCTTCAATGCCTCTTATCTATCAGTAGCAACAACATCCATCCCATTGGTCTGATTCTGAAGCGGTAGTGGGTTTTGCTCCATGAGGTAATGAGTCAGAGTATCATGGTATGTGTCACTCTGATTCTCAAAACATTTAAATATGTGCATTGAATTCTCTTTTGTTTCATGATGTTTGCTTGGAAATTATGCTATTTAACTTGTCCATACCTGGGGGGGATGACATAGTGCCCTAGTAAGTTGGTTCCCTTAGGGATGAGTTGCCACTGGGTGGGTCTATGAAAGGTCACCGTCCATTCCTTCCATACTTACCACTTTTCATCATTATCTCCCTCATCTTTCCCCTACATTGGTTCGAGTGTTGGGTTTGCCAAGCTAGTAAGGGTTGTACTTTGCCTTGTGGGAAGAAGGGGCTAAAGGCCTAGAGGGTAAAAGTCGTTGGGAAAAGTTAAAAACCAAGATGAAACCTTGAGATGCTTTGCCCAGGGATTCTTGAGAAAGCAATAAAAGGTTTCTCAACAAGAAAATGGGACTCGTAAAATAAAAATAAAACTCAAGATCTAGTTAGTGGATAAGAGGTCTCATCATGAGCCGACCTATTAGGTCCATGGGCATGTAGTGGTATGACACTGTCATCCATCTAGTCACCAAACCATGGTAGTGGCTCTTGGTGGCATAGCTAAGAGAAATGGGGTCTCATCATGAGCCAACCTTCTCATCTCCGTGAAATGCTTGTGGGTAACACTCTCACCATTGGTCACCATGCCTGTCCTCCAACTATTCTTTTGAAAAGAAAACACAATAAGACAAAGAGTAAAATGCATTGAATGGGCTAGGAAATAATGGCATCCATGAAAAGGTGTAGCTCGCCCTCTACAAAGGCACCCACATGTAAGACCTACATTTCCTTATTATCATCGCACCCCTTGCCCAAACATCCCCTAAACCATCTCATGCATTTACATGACCTAGATTGGTCTTCACTCGAAAAACACCCCACACTTGAGGATGATTAGCCCAATAGGACATCTTGAGACCCTCTCCAAACCTTGCTTGTTAAATAACGTAACGTCTTTGAGCATTTGTGTGGGTAAAAGGGGGTTTGATGCATGTTATCACACAATTTGTACTTGCCCAAAAGACAAGGCAAGTGGACGATAACTTGGCATAACACGAGGTTGTCCTATCACTATCACCTAAATAAGACACCTCTTTCTCTTTAGGGGTGAAAGCCAAGGGGAGACGTCCCTGGTGACGTGGGGGTTTGAGAAGGCAAAGGTAAAGGTATCAAGAAAAGTTGTCCACTCACAAGTCACACTAATTAGAAAGTCCCAAAGGTTTAACAATATGAAGCAAATATATGCTTAAGTGTACCTGCCCATAACAAGGCAACAAGAAAACACTATTTTGCAAGTAATAATTGATGTTAGTGCTTTGTAAAACCTTGGACTTTCAATAAAATCAATAACTTGATGTAAGATGAAGCAAACATAAATTTATAACAACAATGTATATATGATAATAGCTTCACAATTTATGCCTTAAACAAGCTTGAAAATGACCCAAAGTGGTAACCTAATATTAGCAATATGCTAGCACTTGTCAAAAGCTAAGAAGACAATGTATAAATCAACTTTAACAATTTTTTTTAGGAGCTTTTATTGCTGCAATATATGGCTGTAGCTTACTTTTGTAACAACAAGAAGAATGTTGGTAGATTAGTCTAATCTAGGGTTAGGAAGAGTTAGCAAATAGATTGAGGTAGATGGTTTGAGGGTTTTCATCAATCATCAAGTATAAGGTATAAACTAGTGTTTTTAGGGCCAATGGAGTCACTTTTTGCACCAACAATCTTGAAGGAAACAAATGATAATGGGTGAACTAGAGACTAGAGGGAGAATGGTTGAGGTGTTGATAACCCAAGGCCTCAATCATCAAACCCTAGAAGGAAAACGACTACTAGGAAGTAGGTAACCCTAGGCCCTAGTGGTTTTCCTTCTTCTTTAACTCAAGCTTGGGATAAACAAAATCTTGATGAAACACGGGTGTTAGAGTGTTAAAATGGTAGGGCTCTAGCACATGCTTCAATGGATAGGTTTTCTAGCAAAATCTCGTAGGTGGATAGCTATTGAGATAAGGACAATAACATGTGCTTAATCTCCTAGGGTTTTATACTAGCAATTTCATAATCTTAGCAAAATGCAAAGTGAAAGATACCATAATCATTTAAAGAAAGAAGAATTGCAGAATTTCACTTACATTCACCAAGAATAATCTAACAATATTCCCTAGTTGAAGACTTTCCACCAAGAAAATGCCAAAATATACCAAGACAAGCCTCCTCCAAGAGTTGCGCACCACTTAATTTCAACCAATAAGCCTTAAAGAGGCCGAATTTCATACCTCACTTGTGTGAGTGAAAGAATGATGAAAAAATACAAGGGATTAATCCCTTATTTATACAATCCTAATGACCTTTAATTACAAACTTAGCTAAAAAAGGCCGACATGTCCAGTTACATCAAATATCCAGTTTTTTACATAAAATTGACAAATTAAACCCAAAAACATGCAAAAGAGGTGACGTCATGCCCTTCTAGGGTGACGTTGGGCCTCCTAGGTGAGACATTGGCCTCCATGAGCAAAACATTAGGCCTTCCAAGGCCTCTGGATCATGCCACACGTGCCCCTTGGCACACAACTGCCTCTATCGTGGCCATCGGATGCTGGGCGACATCAAGGGTCACATAGGTGACGTCATGAGTCTTCTAAGGCCAATGTTCAAGGGGAAAGGCAAGACCCCTCTGGGTCCAGGCCTGCTAAGCTATCTCTGGTGGAACATCCTCCTCTCTCTGCGGTGCAAGCCTCTGGTATATGTTTGCCCCTAGCTAGGGTCTCAATATCCATCTGGTGGGATTTTATCCCTATGGAGGTCCGAGCTAATCATCTCCCCATATGTACCTATGCGTCGGGCGTGGTCATGTAGCAATAATAAGTACGTCCTCCATGGGCTCATAAGTCAAATGGATCATAACAATGTCAATCACATCTAATAATCAAGTTACCCAAACATGTGCACAAAACCCCTCTTTTCCTAGACAAGTGCTCAATGACGTTATGTTATTCTATAAGCCAGGTTTGGAGAGGGTTCCAGGACATCCTATTGGGCCAATTCTCCTTAGGTGTGGGGTGTTTCCAGGTAAATACCAATCTAAGTCATGTAAGAGCATGAGATGGTGTGGGGGATGTTTGGGCAAGGGGTGCAGTGATGACAGGGAAATGCAGGTCTTACCTGTGGGTGCCTCTGAAAAGGGTGAGTTGCACCTTGTCATGGATGCAAATATTTCCTAGCCCATTCAATGCCTTTTTACTTTTTATCTTATTTCTTTTTCTTTCAAGAGAATAGTTGGGGGACACTGCCCTGACGTGGTGACCAATGGTGATAGCGTTAACCACAAGCATTTCACGGAGATGAGAATGATGGCTCGTGATGAGACCCCCTTTCTCTTGGCTATTCCACCAAGAGCCACTACCCTAGTGTGGTGACCAGATGAATAGTAGTGTCATACCGCTACATGCCCATGGACCTAATAGGTTGGCTCGTGATGAGACCCCCTATCCTCCAACTAGGTCTTGAGTTTTATCTTTTTATGGGTCCCCCCCTTTTTCTTGTTGAGAAGCCTTTTATTGCTTTCTCGGGGATCCCTGGGCGAAGCATCACAAGGTTTGATCTTTTGGCTTTTAACTTTTGCCAACTACTTTTACCCTCTAGGCCTTTAACCTCTTCTTCCCACAAGGCAAGGTACAACCCTTTACTATCTTGGCAAACTCAATGCCCGTACCAATGTAGGGGAAAGATGAGAGGGAAAATGATGAAAAGTGATAAGTATGGTGGGAATGGATGATGAGCTTTCATAAACCCACCTAGTATGGACAAGTGAAAAGACATAAAGTCCAAGCACACGTGATGAAGAAAAAGAGAATTAAATGCACATATTCAAATGTTTTGAGAATCAGAGTGACACATACCATGATACTCAGACTCATTACCTCATGGAGCAAGACCCACTGATACTTCAGAAGAAGACCGATGCGATGGATGCTGCTGATAGAATGGAGGCATTGAAGAAGAAGGATGGGCCCTCCAGGGCCAGGCTCAAGTCAATATGGCTCTCGATATTCTATGTCTTAGGACCTATGGGCCTCGAGACATAATCTCTTTAGTTATCCCTAGGATAGGGGATAACAATGCACATGTCTGGGTAGCTTGATTATTAGGTGTGATTGACATTGCTACGATCCCTGTGACTTATGATCCCATGGAGGGCGTCCTTTTTGTCGATGCAAGACCATGCCCGACAGACAGGTACATATGGAGAGATGATTAGTTTAGACCTCCATGGGGCTAAAATCCCACCAAATGGATGCTGTGACCCCAACCAGGGGCAGAGGGATACCAGAGGCTTGCACCGGAGAAAAATGAGGACGTTCCACCAGAGACACTTTGACAGGCCTGGACCTAGGGGGGTCTTGCCCTTCCACCATGACGTTTTCCCTTGAAGGCCCTGACATCATCATATTGAGCCTTGACGTCGTCCAATTAGGGTTTTGGCATGAGGACGACTTGGTTGGCAAGTGTGGCAACTTCTGAGGCCTTTGGAGGCATAACGTTTCACTTTTGAGGCCTAACATTCCATGAAGGGGCTTAACGTCACCCTAGGAGGGGAATTGCGTCATCCTTAAAGATAAATTAGGGTTTTGTTTTGTTAATTTTATGTAAAATTGGAATTTTGATGTAAACTGACCACATTGACCTTTTTTGACCTTAAAATGTAATTAAATGTCATTGATATTGTATAAATAGAGAGTTAAGACTCTCATTTTTTCATCATCTTTCACTCACACAAGTTTGAGTTCTGAAATTTGTCATCTTTTAAGGCTTATTGGCTGAAATTAAGTGGTTCATAACTCTTGGAGGAGGCTATTTTTTGTGTATTTTTTCATTTTCATGGTGGAAAATCTTCAACTAGGGTTTGTGGCTAGATTATTCTTGATGAAATAAGTAAAAAATCTGCAATCCTTCTTTATTTTGAATGGTTATGGCACATTTGCTTATTCATTTATAAGGTTATGAAATTGCTAGTTTGAAACCCTAGGAGAAAAACACATGTTATTGTCATTTTCTTTATAATGTTTCACCTACTTGATTTTGCTAAGAAACATCTACTTTGAAGAATATACTAGGGCCCTACCTTTGTAGCACTCTAGTAGCATTGCTTCATTAAGCTTCATACATTTTATTTCAAGTTTGATATAAAGAAGAAGGAAATTGCTAGGGCCCAGGGTTGCCTACTTTCTAGCATTTTTTTCTTTCTAGGGTTTTAGATGTTGAGGCCTTAGGTTACTATCACCTCAATCACCTTCCCCTTCCTTTATTTAATCTATTATCATTTGTTGTTTCCCTCTAAGAATTGTCGTTGCAAACTTTGACTGCATTTACCCTAAAAGACACTAGTTCATACCTTGCAAGTGATTGATTGACCAAACAAACTCTTAAACCATCTACATTAAGACTTTTACCAACTATTTCCAACTTTAGTTTAGAATAACTTACTAACTAATTTGTTGTTGTTGCAAAAGATTGCTACACCCATCTATAACAACAACAAATTCATCTTAAAAGCAGGATTTAAAGCTGATTATACATTGCTCTCATTGCTTCTGACAATTACTATCAAATGTCAAGTTTATGTTATCATTCTTGTCATTTTTGAAGCTTTGTTGAGGCATAATTGTGAAGCTATTGCTAAATATATATTGTTGTTATAAATACTTCTATTTGCTTCAGCTTTTATATCAACTTGTTCATTTTAGCAAAAGTCTATGGTTTTATGAAGCACTAACATCATATGGTACTTGCAAATAAAATCTTTTCTTGTTTTCTTGTTCTGGGTAGGTACACTTAAATATTATTTTTCTTCATCTCATTTAAACCCTTGGAACTTTTGATCAGAGTGACGTCTGAGAGGGGTGGGACTTTCTTAATATTTTTCCTTAACCTTCTCAAACCCCCGTGTCACTAGGGACGTCTCCCCTGGGGTACCACTCCTAAATAGAAAGAGGTGTCTTATTAAGGTGACAATGATAAGACATCCTCCTTGTTACACGAATTTAGTACCCACTTTCCTTTAGCTTTGGGCAAGTACAAATTGCACGATAACATTTTGGTGTCGTTGTCGGGGAACACTGAGTTGATTTTCCTCAAAAAACGACACTTTTCGGTAAGCCTTTCCTCAAAATACCTTATCTTACGAAGCTTACCTGGCAACTCCATTGAGGGTGATCCTCTAATCTTTTTGATAATCTTCTAAAGATTGTCTGGCGACTCCACCAATGACGACTCGTAGCGGATGTCAGTATACACTCTATCTTCCTCCTATTGTAGTTATCCCTGTGGCTTCTCCTAAATTGTAGGGGCCGAATACATTTAACGTCAAATAATTACATAATTGTAACAATATTGATTTCAGAAAATTCACTAATTTCTTCTATATTGAGCAAATTAGTAAAATTCAAAAATTTCTTTAGTTGAGCACATTCGCAGCACATTCGCATATAGATTTATCCACAATTAATAAAATTTTATAGCAAAATAAAACAAATACTCAATTTTAAATACCTGGGTTTGATGCTACACCTCCGTTTGTTCGCTTGCCTTGTTGACCGTTGCTGCACTGCATAAACACTGCCCAAACCTACTATCCTCCCTGCCAACTAGGACAACTGCCTAGCTCCAGGATATCATATGGATATCCTGGCCCCTGTGCCCAAAACCTCCAGCAAACCGATGCCTGTACTGATTCAATCCGACTCCAAAACTCAACTCCTCTCTGCAAATCCAAGAGAGCCCCCAAAAATCAATCCCCCATCTCCCCGTAGAATGATCCCCTCCTAAACCTCCTTCCCCTCCATATTCCTCCTTCACCGACTTCCCCCTCATTTACTTCCCTACCTACCCATTTATTACCTTATCTTATCTTTTCGTAGTTAATGCCCCTTATCCCCTTTATTTATTATTTTATCCTATATTTAATGTCCTATCCCTTCCGGAATACGTAAGCTTAATTTAAACAATAGAACTTATTAATCTTTTAAATTTCTTACTCATGTTATTAAATGTAATAGGTAGTTAATTAATCAAATTGCAACCATTAATTAATTAATAATTATTTAATTAGTATTATTATACCTATCTTGTTTAATTAATACCATATTAAGACAATTAATCCCCTAATTAATTTTTACTTAATAAACCTTAAACATTTATTCAACTAGGGTTGTTACATACACCCACCCTTCAAGAAACTTCGTCCCGAAGTTAAGGTATCTTATGGTACAAGGAAAAGAAACACGGTTCACACATTCATAACAATTAACAGAGATTATCAGTAAGTAAGTGAAGAAAACTCATACATACTAGTGTATATGTACAATAATTGCATGTGTAGCTAGTACATACAATTCTCGTGCATGTACTAATAATCAAACTGTCATCCTTTAGTAATTTATGTATGCATCCAATCCAATCAACAAGACTAGTCTTTTATAAAAGACAACAACCAATCAATTGTTTGAGAAATTCTTTAATTACAATTATCCGGTTCAACAATTTTATTTTAAACAACTGTGGTTT
>ML783089.1:854432-928328 GCA_009831015.1 Picea engelmannii | reverse complement strand
GCGTCTAAGCTTGATTTCTTCGCCCCTACGAAAAGTACTATTGGTTCCCTTGCCCTGTAGCTACACTAGCCTTGTGCCATACTCGCCAATTCCTATGCTTACTCTCCTAGTGCATATGTCGTCTCCTTCCCGCTTGTCCTAGTATAAGCCCTTTTAACTTTTCGCTTACAACTTGATTAAAGTGACTTCCAACCTTATGTTTATTAATTTACGCCGAAAGGCGTACACCTATTGACAATGGGCACAATTAATGATCTTTTAATCTTATTTAACCTTAAACCCTTATCTGATGGCTATGCATTGAAGATGNTGGCATATTCTTAGTCGTCCTCCAAAATCAATGGGTCAGATTTATTGTTCACAACTTTCTTGCATTTATCAAGGCATCCGTTAACATGTTTACTTTTTAACATTTACCTAATCACATTAAAAAAAATTGTTGTAAGGATATATAATTACCACGTTTAATGATTAAATAGGATTAAACCATGGCATCTAAATAAATATCCACAACTGCCAACCACGTTTCGGCATTCACCAACGCTATGTACCTTTCGGCGTTAGTGTTCTTCTTAAGACGCTTTGCTTGCTGGGGTCTTGGGTTCAAAACCCATGGACCCCAAAACATTTTTATTTAATTAATTAATTATAATTACTTTTAATTAATTAATATACTTAGTTTTAATTTGCTGTGTATATTATATTATTATTATTGTTTTTTTTTTTCAAAGGCACATACATGGTGCGTTGGTGATTGGTCGTTCCTTAAGGCTTAAGTAGTGGGTGGTGGTCAGGGGTTCAAAACCCATAGACTCCATATCACCCCTCCTTTTGTAATTTAATTAAATAATTTTTTTTTAATTCATTTATATATATAAATATATATATATATATTTTTTAATTCTTTATTCATTTATTTATATAATTATACCATTGATATATATAATTTTTTTTTTATATATAATTAAAACTTAAACCTAACTTTAATCATTTAAATTTAAAAGAAATAAAGTAAATTAATATTATTTAAAGTGCAATTAAAGTAAATTAATAAAATGAATTAGTAAAGGAATAAAATATAATATAATAAAAAATATATCTCCATAGTCGGGCAGTGGGTCCTCGCATGAGGCCCACATGCCCCCTCCTTCCCGCTTACTCTTCATATCTAACCCTAAAAACCTACACCTGCCAGCTCTTCGAACCCTACGCGTCCTTCCTTTGCCGCCTCCTTCTCATCCACTGAGACCTTCCTCGCATCATTCTTTCTTCACCAGAGATCTTGCCTTTGCTCTGTTCAGAGGTTCCAAGAATCTCGCCCGCCATGGCTCGCTCTGTCAAAGCTGCATGCGAGAATGCATGCGAGATCGAACTGGAGATCCTGTTCGTTTTGTGTCAATTGATGGATTGAAAACCAACGGTTTTGGAAGACAGGATCGACCGTGGCAGCTCAGAAGTATGTGATTTTCAGGTGAGGCATTATAGTGAAGGTGGTCTGGCTGCTCCCGCTCACGCTCTGTCGACAATATGCCTCGACAAAGCTCCGGAGGTTCGATATCCCGACCTTTCGAGAATCCTCTTCTGTATTTTCTTCTTTTCTGTTTTGTCCCTCTCTTCAGATTATCCATGTTGGACAATATTCGTGGATTCATAACAACATTCTCCATGGGGTTTCAGGGATTTGATTTCATTGGTTCTGATACAGAATAAACCCTTTTGTTTCTATGTATTTTTAACTATTAATTTTTGCTTTTAATTTTTATTATCATCCTCTATTTTAAAAATAATTTCGGCGTTAAAGTTTTATCATCATCCCTAATTTTAAAAGATTAAATTCTGGTGATTTCAAGCCCGTAAGATTAAACAATGGAGTTCGAGGTCGGAGGTTTAAATCTCAGCGTTGACTTTGGTCATAGGTTTAAATTCCCGACTAGGGTTGGCATGAAATATTTTGTTTTAATTCACGAGCTTAAACCTTGGTTCAGGCTCGTAAAATATTTGATGTAAATTACAGTTTTAGGTTATAAGCTCAAAACCTAGTGCAGTCCCATGTTCAAATATTCTTTTTGGTTTCTGTCATAAGTTCACATTCCAGCGGAGGGACTGATTGAACTATTTGTATTTTAATCCATGGGTAGAAGTCGTGGTGCCGTCTGGGCATAGCTTCGACCATATTGCAGTCCTAAACCATATGCTCAAGCCTTATTTATGGGGTTAGGTCATAATGGATGAGGTTTATTTCCCCTTGTATTATGTCAATATATTTTGAAAAGTATGTACAGAAGACTGTAAATGCAGAATGAAAGGGTGCCTGCTAAGCAGGTTGTAGCTAAGTGCTTAAAATAGAGCACTGGAAATGCTCACACAGGTTCGAAATCCCTTATAGACAAGTTCTAGTGGCCAACATAATTAACTACACCAACGGAATTCCTAGTAGCCTTGATGACATATTGATAGCTGTCTCAAAAGACATGTTAAAGTACTGAGAGAATTTGTCGGAATATATGCCATTTGTTCATGGCATCTATGGGAGAGCCGAACAAAGTGTCATTTATCAAAAAAACAGAAGATTCCAGCATATCACCTAGTGGTTATATATATATATATATATATATATATATATATATATATATATATATATATATCCAAGTTTATAGATCCCAGTCAAAATGAATCTAATCTGGTGTTATATCTACTGTTCATGGGTTAAAGCTTGCTGTGTATAGTCTCCTCTATTAGTATGGGGATTTGTCTATATGGGTTCAGGGAAAGGCAAGGTGCAAGTCTAGTGCACAAATTAAGCACTAGTGTAAGTCTAGTGCACAAAGTGTTAGCATCTTGAAAATGGGTAGATCTGCACGGTGGATAATGTTTGTCATTGTAACAACCCTAGTTGTATTCATAATTTACTTGTTTCACTTTGGTAAATTTGTTTTTACATTTTCAATTCGTATTGCATTTTTTATTTTTTATATTTGTGTTAAATTTTTTTTTGTGTTTGGTTTGCAAGTTAGGCGTAGCTGGAGTTGGAGCTGGGAACTTGGCCATAAGGCCCCAAATTTATATTTACCCTAATACATTTATTTATGGATTTACTATAACTAAATAGGAGTGTTTATTTAAATTTATGGGTGGGTAGGTAGGCCCTTGGTTCCAGATTTTGAACCAGGGCTCTGATACCAAATGTAGGGGCCGAATAGATTTAACGTCAAATAATTACATAATTGTAACAGTATTGATTTCAGAAAATTCACTATTTCTTCTATATTGAGCAAATTAGTAAAATTAAAAAATTTCTTTAATTGAGCACATTCGCATATAGATTTATCCACAATTAATAAAATTTTATAGCAAAATAAAACAAATACTCAATTTTAAATACCTGGGTCTGATGCTAAACCTCCGTTTGTTCGCTTGCCTTGTTGACCGCTGCTGCACTGCGTAAACACTGCCCAAACCTACTATCCTCTCTGCCAACTAGGACAACTACCTAGCTCCAGGATATCATATGGATATCCTGGCCCCCGTGCCCAAAACCTCCAGCAAACCGGTGCCTGTACTGATCCAATCCAACTCCAAAACTCAACTCCTCTCTGCAAATCCAAGAGAGCCCCCAAAAATCAATCCCCCATCTCCCCGTAGAATGATCCCCTCCTAAACCTCCTTCCCCTCCATATTCCTCCTTCACCGACTTCCCCCTCATTTACTTCCCTACCTACCCATTTATTACCTTATCTTATCCTTTCGTAGTTAATGCCCCTTATCCCCTTTATTTATTATTTTATCCTATATTTAATGTCCCATCCCTTCCCGAATACGTAAGCTGAATTTAAACAATATAACTTATTAATCTTTTAAATTTAATACTCATGTTATTAAATGTAATAGGTAGTTAATTAATTAATCAATTAATTAATCAAATTGCAACCATTAATTAATTAATAATTATTTAATTAGTATTATTATACCTATCTTGTTTAATTAATACCATATTAAGACAATTAATCCCCTAATTAATTTTTACTTAATAAAGCTTAAACATTTATTCAACTAGGGTTGTTACATAAATGGTATGCCAAAGAACTTTTTGGCCCTTTGGACCTGGCCAACACCCAAGGTGGATTACATGATCTTCCGGAAGAAGCCGATTCCAAGATACCTAAATTCCCGGGAGAAGTGGGATCTTATGGAAACTCACATTGGACTAAATTTTGTGAGGGTTATGAATTCCATCAATTAGGAAAGGAACACCCTGACACATTTATGAGACTTTTCTTGAACTCGCTCACCGGGAGTGCCAGAACCTGGATTAATAAACTCCCAAGTGGAAGCCTTTTTGGTTATTATTTATATGTCTGAGTTTATAATACATTTGATTGACCCAAGGTTCATGTGTACTGCGGTTCCAACAAAGCCTCTAAAACTATTCCCCCCCCTAGTAAACCAGAAGGCAACACATCGCACATAATGCACTACACAGTCTCACCCGAGATAGTTCTAATGGGTGACTGCAGTACTCAAGTGTCCTCAGTCTATGATTGAGTGGAGATCTGAGAAATGTGCAATGAGAGTTCTATTTTAACTTATTAACGCCCTAAGCTGTCATTCCCGATCATGCATGGAATATAATCAACTCATTCATTTAGCATATCAACAACTACTGAAGATAGTGAAGAAACACATGAATTCAATCACATAACACTGGTTTTACCGTGGTTCACCCCCTCTTGGGCTACGTCCACGAAGATCTGGCTCTCAGGCTCTTTTATTATAGCAGTTCCAAAACTTCAGTGCCGCGTGCTTTACAACTCCTTTCAGACGGGTCGAGATCTATTGTGAGGCGGACTAGATCGCACCAGGCTCCTCAGCCTACGATCTAACCCTCAAGATCCACCCTCCTTACTCCTCTCTAGCTCAACAACTTACAAAATTAGGTCATATAGAAAAAGATTACAACTAGCTATCAAAACAAAACTCCTCCTCTAGAGTCTCTATATCCGGTTTACTCTAGTCTCTTCTCTCTCGCTTCTCTACCACTTTTATCTTCTATGAGACCTAAGTATTTATGTTTATACATTTCTGGTTCACCAACCATTACAATTTATTACAAAAACCCTAACCCTAACGTCGTTAGGTCTTCCATGCATGCGCGCGTGCTGCTCTTCCTTCCAGCTGTCGCTTCCCTCGTGCATGCCTTATTTTCCAAAATAGCCTTTCTTTCCACTTTGGTCTTCTTCCAACAGGCCCCCAACACTGACATGTGGCTCGTCCCGAGCCACCTAGCCTTTGTGTGCCTCGTCGATCTCCTTGGTGATCGCTTGGAACTTCTCCCTGAGCTCCGTTGCTTGTGTTTGAGCCTGCGTGGTCTTCTCCTTGAGTGTGTCCACTGTTTGTACTGCAATCTCGTCACTGATCAACCCTGCACACTCTGCCTGGGTCCATGCCATATATGTCTTGGCTTCCTCTTCCTATGCAATGACCTCTGCTACTCGCTCTTGAAGCGGCTCCATTTGTGCCCGATGCTGCTTTTTTTGTGTCTGCGCAGTGATGAGTTCTGCCTGTAGTTTCTTCATATCTTGTGCCCCTTTGACGTGCTCTGTGATGGACATTATCTTATGTCTTTGCTTGAGCTCTTGGATAGCTATGCTTATCCTTTCTTCTTCCTTGTCCCACTACTAGACCTGCTGATCCTCTTCCATCTTTGTCCATAGTTGTGCTGCTTTGTCGAACAGGTCGACCGCTGCGTGGACCTATCGTTCTATCTCCTGTATCTACTCTGTTTCCTCATGCTTCCTTTGCTCCCTTACTTCCGATGGAGTGGTAGGTGTGAGCTGCTCACGAAAATTCTTGATCTCCTGTTGATATTGATCGATTGTTTGCGCAATCTGATCAATCTTCTCTGTTGCCGTGAGTTCGGCCCTCTGCGTGGTCTTTGGAATATTCTCGTAAGCTCCGACCACTTTTTGTTCCAATCCGCTCATGTGTTCCCTCTCCTCTTTGGTCTCGAGCTTGGCCTGTTCATATATCAATTCCAACTCATCCCGTTTATCTGTTACCTGTTGTAGTTCAGCTATGTCTGTGCGTGCACAAGACTGTTCCTCCTGGGTAACACTAACCTATAGTTTATGTAGAGCCTTGGATGGTATCTACAACAATACCAATTGTAATTGAGCTATGTCCTTCAGGGGTGTCTTCCCCATGATCTTGTCCATGCGCAACATGCTGGGTGTAATGTGAAATGTTGCACTCAGCTGTGGTATTGTGTGGACTGTATCCCGCTCACTTACTTTAGGTTCTCCTCCTGTCTTTGATGTTGGCAAACTTGTTTCTATGCTACTGCCGACTACCTGCGCGTCCCCAATCTACTTGAGGAGTTGTTGCATGTCTGCAAGTTCTTCTTGAATTCTATCCCTTTGGCGCACAACATTCTCAAAATCCTCGGATGTGCGATTCTGAACCATTTGGGCTATCATTTTTGCATCATCCTCCATGATTGTGTACTCGGAGGTGTTCTATGCGTCTTCATCTTCTGCGCGCTCCCCCTGTCTGAGTAGATGGCCGCTTAGTCGAGCCTGAATCTTATGGATTAGGAATTGGTGTCGTCCTCTGCGTTGCCTTTGCCTGTTTCTGATGTACTTGGGGTGCTTGTGTATTATTATTCTTCTTCCCTTTCTGGGTTCCTATCTTGGATGTCCCCCCTTGGGTCTGTTTTTTTTTGGTCTGGCCCGTCCTTGGTWTCTTAGGCATTGTGACTTCTCGGGGTTGTGTCTGTTCCTTCCCTGCTTCTTCAGTATGTGTATGTTCCTTCCTTTCCTCCTCCTCCTTTGCCCCTGCAGGTATGTCTTGAGTGAGAACTGGAATTCTCCAATTGTCTTCCCAATCCTTGATAGCCATTTCTATGTTGCCATTCGTGATGCAATAATGCAGTTGTAGCCATTGCTTGTTGGGGTCCTTTCGCGCTTGGATCCACATCGCATGTCGAGTGGCCTTGAAGTTAGCTATGTCCCGATAGTATGCAACAACCTGCGGTGTTATTTTCCATAGGTTGGCGATGGTATTATGTAGGTCGTGAAGGTATCGTTTGAATATAACTACGTTCATCTTCCTGTGCCTGGTGTCTGAAGCGACGCTAATCGATAAGTATCTCGCTCCATGATTGAGTTTGGGTTTGGTGGCAAAAAATGCATATTTCGGTTCCTTCCATCCCATAATTTCTATTAGCACGATCAACCATGAGTAATGAAATTATGTTCCCAGATCCTGTGCATCCTTGCAGTTATTTAGAAACAATTTCAAAAGATAAGGGGCCCAACTGACTGTGGTGCCCTTGACACACTGTGCTACAACTGCGACAACCCCAACCAAGACATCCTCCTTACAACATTTTCTGAGCAGCTTGCATGCCATGATTTTTGCGGCCATTTTTGTCACGACGTCACTGATCCGTTTGATAATTATTTTGCGCATCCCCCTTTCAGTGCCATATTTCTTTTTCAACTCCTCAATGAGTGCTTTCTCCTTTGTCTTATCGTCGAGAAATTGCGCGAGATCCATGCCCCGTGATGGCAGCCCTGTAATGTGCACAGTGAGCTCTACGTCTATTGAGACAAGCTTGTCGAGCCATATATCTCCGCCATGTGTGACCGCCATCAATTTCTTTACGCAATTGTTTTTATATTGTCCTCTGCCAAAGTGTGGTAGTTCCAACAGACCTAAAATCCTAGTTTTTTCCAATCCCACTTCCCACTGGAGTGGTTGATGAACCAATTCCCCAAATGGATCTAGACCCACAATGTGTAGGCAGACTTACTTCGCGAACTTCGAGAACTTGTTGTTAGAATATAGAAGATGGTGTGATCATTTTACCATTGATGATACCTTCGTCACCCAACCATAGTCCGAAGCCTCCCTCCGAGCACCTTAACGTTGACTGAAAATTCCTCCGGAAGCAAATCCTAGGCTAGATAGCCAAACAAATGGTAGCGCATCTCTCTCCAAGGATAACACAAGACAAAAGACTGATCAGATAGTCCCAAACCCTAGCTAAGAGATATTCAAGCCAATACTGAGAATTAGCTGTTGCTGCAGCAATACCTGCAACTCTCCTCCAAACCTGTTGCACAAGACTGCAACTGCAGTGCGCACCAACTGGGAAACTGCAATTCTGAGAGTGCTGCAAATGAGAATTGGTGCCCTATATTTATAGTAGTCCTGCTAGTTTTGCTGGGGCCGACTTCTTCTTCTGGATAAGTGTCTGTTCAGTATATTATTATTATTTCTGGCCGACTTCTTCTCTTGGAGGCTAATAGCCTAATATAAATTATCTTCTTGAGTCGACAAGGCTTCTAGGGTTATTATCCAACTCATTAGGGTTTTCTCTTGCCTTCTGGAGACTTCTATTCTCGTCAGGTTCACACATGGAGGGAAATACCTCCCGCAACTACCATAATATTAACACTCTCTCCTAGCTAGAGAGGTATTTATAGGTAATGGACTTGAGCACAAAATATACCATTTATCCGGTAGCATCAATATAGTCATCTAGACTATTTCATGACTAGATCATGAGCATTTCCATCACCATTAGCTGCATCAATTCTCGAAACCATACTTCATCTAAGTAATTAAATATGATGCTGGATAAGTCACTCTCACTACAGAGTGATAAGAGGAGTAAAACGCTCTGAACTATTTTCCGTCTGGAAAATCTCTGTTCATCATTCATCTGCATGATCATTATCTCCAATAAACTGTTGATAGTCTTCAAGGAAATTAGAACAAGGATAGAGCACAATTGTGTCTATTCATAGTAGTACATAACTACAATCCAGTGGTTCACTACCACATCAAGTAACACACAAGTACTTGATCAACAATGTATGGTTGTGAACAATGAAACATATTCACCACAATAGTCCTCACCTACTGTCATACAGTCTTCATAACAAACATCTGATAAAATCCTGCATAGAAACAATGTTATGATATAAACTAATTTGTCTGGGCCAATCTTTCATTCACATCTGTGAGATCTGAAAGAACATATGCCACAGACATCTGATAGAAATCTGCACAGAAACAATGTTATGATATAGATTGAATTATCTGGGCCAATCTTTCACTCACATCTGTGAGCTCTGAAAGAATATCTGCCTCAAAATAGTGAAACATATTCACCATCATCTGATTCCATCCTGCATAGAAAAATATTGTTCAAGATAAACTGAATCCTCTGGGCCAATCTTTCACTCACGTTTGTAATATCTGAGAGAATATCTACCCTCATCAGTAATGGGTATCTTCCCTATTCGTCATAAACAAGGAAGACATATTATTTCCGATTTATGAGCCTGGACCATTTCTCACCCTTGGCCATTCTTCCTACACTAATTAAAGTGCACCCTGGATAGAATGTATAAACCCTAAGAAATGTTTGGACCATTCCTCACCCTGGGCCATTCCTCACCCTGGGCCATTCCTCCGACACTAAACAAAGTGTAACCTAGAGAGAATGAGTCTTCCCTAAGGAATGATTGTCCCTGATTGCTGAGCCTGGACTATTCCCCACCCTGGGCCATTCCTTCGACACTAAACAAATTGCAACCTGGAGAGAATGAGTCTGCCCTCGAGGAATAACTGTCTGGACCATTCCCCACCCTGGGCCATTCCTCCGACACTAAACAAAGTGTAACCTAGAGAGAATGTATTACCCTCGAGGAATGTCTGTCCTGCATCAACCTCCAAAACAGACCATTCTTCGAAACTGCTCACAACTGTGAACTTCGAAAGAATGACTGCTCGGCGAGGCAGACCATTCTACTTGGCCACTACTCAGAGTGACTGCCAAGAAGAATGAATGTCCTAGACAACTCCCCATGTTAACCACAATGGGAAATCACTGTCTGTGATACATTAGCACTTAGTCTGCCTCTCATGTTAACTATAATGGGAAGTCACTGCCGTCAGAAATCTCAATCCACTTTCCGAACAGGAAAGCATCTGTCCAATTTGGACTAATTTTCAATTGCAAAGATAAATGCTCCCTCCTAACTGGAGAGATACTTAAATCACATAAATAAATGTTTTTCAAAAATATTTTTTCGTACCTTCTCTTAGCTTGGAGAATCTTCTAGATCCTCGTCTTCTCTCGGAAATATACAAACTTGATTCTGGATAGAGGTTTTGTCAGGATATCTGTTGTCTGATCATCAGTGGGAATACACTCGAGCTTTACCTCTCCTTTCTGGACTTCATTATGGATAATGTAATGATTGATTTCAAATGTGCTTTAGTCTGGAATAATGTGAAGGCTTCATGTAGATTTGAATAATAGAGTATATCATAGTTGGAGAACTGGAACATATCCATGTGGCACTTCTTCTGTCATTATGAGATTTGATCTTCTGAGTAGTCATCTTGATGTTATAGGAAATCTTCACCACGCTTTTTCTGTGCACTTGCGGTTCTCCACCAAGTTGTCTTCTTCTTGTCTGCATACATGAGTCTCTTTCTGGTATGTCTCAAAGTCTTGAGATTTCTCTTCATACGTTCTGTTGGCGACGTAAGTCACTCCTGGATTGCTAGCAGGAGCAGAGCCCGACGCCCATCAGTTTTATGTCACAGTGGTTTTTTATGGGTGATCAAATGGACAGAGACTCGAGGAAATGTCACTCTAACTCAGAGACTGGGTTCGGCATGTATGAAACAAAGGAGGTCTTGATCTAACATCAATCACTGGGTTGATTAAAGGGTGAACAGGTAGAAGACTTGATAAGAAGAGTGAACAAACTACTTCGGGCAACAGGCTTTCAACAATTTGTAGAAGAAAAACCCCAAATGCGAGATCCTTTGGTTCAGGGCTTCGAGATACTGAGAAAGGGACTTGACTGGATTCTCCAATTCCAAGTCGTTCAGCGTTAGGAAAATCACAAGGACTGGTCAGAGACACTGCAACTGTCACAGTGATCAAATTCTACATCATCCTATAACAGCTACAACTCGACTGGATTCTCCAATTTCGAGCCGCTCTAACACAGTTTAAACAAAGACATGAAATAAATTGACATTCATAAGGAAATAAGTCTCAAGAGTTCATACATAACCAGAGATAACAATGCTTCCTTAAAGCTTTACAATCGGGAGCCTTGCTCAACCATCGATCGATACAAAAATGGCAGAAACACCTACATATACTCAAAACAACAACAACAACAAAACCGAGACGATGCATTAAACTCATTGCGTCTGCATGGCCTCTGACAATCTGCACCTGCGGTTTCTGAATGATCGTGCACCTACGGTGGACGCAATCAGACTCCTGACAACTCCGTAGGCGAATCGACGTGCTCTTAACTCGTCGTCGGACTTTCCCATTATGGCGGAGGCGATGTCTAACCACCACCAACTACCACAATAACTGCTTCATGGGGATTGAGAACGACCCAGCCAACTCGACACTTTTAGTGACGTGGGAGGCCCCTTGCGCTGACACCTAGATTAACTGATTGGCCTGATGAATTTTCGTGGAGGCAGGTGCGAAGGAACAACGCATAATGGGGGGGGGGGACGCTGAAGTCGTGAGAGTGAAATAAGGAGTGATGAGGTGTGAGGAGGTGACAGGGGAAGCTACATGGCAGAAGGAGATAAGCGGAGGGGGCAGGTGATGAGATATAAGGGGCACACTTTGATGGAGGCTGACGTGGAAAGGAGCAGGACACATGGCAGGAGGGGAGAGGCAGCTCCAGAGGATGACATAACAGGGGGGAGGACCCACGTTGGTTAAAGATAGAGCAGCTGAGAAAGACGAGATTGTGAGAGCGCCATTGATCCAGGCGCTTAGATCTCGGCCCTTGGGAAGCTGCGCGCTCGATTCCGGACCCCCCCCCCTCTGCTTAAAGGTAGAAAGGCAGGGGGGTCCGGAATTGCCTTGATCGCCATTGATCCAGGCACTCCGATCAGGACTGTTGAAGAGATGCGCCCCCGATTCCGGATCCCCCCCTCCGCTTAAAGGTAGAAAGGCGCGGGGGGGGGGTCCAGAATCCTATATGCACCGTTGATCTGGGCGCGCGAATCTCTGCCGCCCAGACTTGCTTGTCACTTACCACGGGTGCATTATCATTCCAAACTTAGAACAAGTGGGTTTTTAACCCATTCCTGTGCATTCTAACCCCCTTACAAGAAATATCGCTAACATTTGGCTCCATGGGGGATATAGTTGTCCCTGTGATTCTCTAAGAACTCTTTTGCAGATTCAGTGCCTTGTTGTTGGGCTATGGAGTCATTTATTAGGCTGAAAACAAAAACAATATTTAGAAAACAAAACAAAAAGAGCCGACTGCGGCTCACAAAAAACATTTTTTTAAGAAATGCCCATTTACTGGGCCACTAAAAACTTCTTTGCCTTCCAGATCCTGCAACCTGTAAGTGTTGTTTGAAAATACTTCAAGGATCTTGAAAGGCCCGAACCAGAGGGCATCAAATTTACTGTGCTTTCCTTTTTCCTGCCTGGGTGCATCCCATTTGATCACTAGATCACCCTGCTCGAATTCTTTCTTTCTGCTCTTCCTGTCGAAAGCCTGCTTGATCTTCTGCTGATGATCGTAGGCCCTGTTCATGATCTGCTCCCTGATCTGCTGTACTTCCACCATCTGATGAATCCTTCTGACCATATTGTCAGGCTATCCTTCAAGGTCCTGGAGGAACTTCGCCACAGATAAGGCGAGTTGAGTAGGGAAAATGACCTCTGTTCCGTAAACAAGCTGGAAGGGTGAGATGCCAAGGGACTTCTTTGTTGTTACCCGATCAGCCCATAGAGAAAATTTGAGCTTTGAATCCCAGGCCCGTTTATTATCTTCCAGTAATTTCTTAATGAGCTTGATCAGGCTTTTATTTGAAGACTCTGCCAGTCCATTCCCATACTGTTCACAGAACTTGACCAGGGGCTCAGACCTAAAAGAGGCGACATTGTCAGTGACAATCCTGCTAGGGCAACCAAATCTGGCTAAGATGTCTTCCAGGAAGCTGATAATTACTTTGTGAGATGTGCTTATGGTGGGGACAACTTCTATCCACTTGGTGAAATCATCTATTGCAGTCAGGATCCATCTGTGATGACCGCTTGAGGGAGGATGAATTTCTCCGATGAAGTCCAACCCCCACTGCTGAAAAGGTGCCGAAGCTACTATGGGTTTTAATGGCAGCGATTTGAGCTGTTGTCTTCCTGAGAACTTTTGTCATTTGATGCAAGCTTTGATCTCCCTGCAAACATCAGGGAACAAAGTGGGCCAATAATACCCAGCTCGGAGTATCTTGTGGGCTGTGGTCTTCCATAAATGATGACCTCCGCAAAGGCCGCTATGAAAATCAAACGTAACCTTCTGGGCCTCCTGCGGGTCCAGACATCTCAGAAATACCCCTAGAGGGTCTTTCCAGTACAAGGTTTGGTCAATGAGGCAATACCTGACCGCCTTGAGCTTAAGAGCCCTCGCTTTAATTTTTCCCATTCCATCGGGGGGCTTCAACTCTTGCAAAAAATACAGAATGTCACGATACCATGCACATTCTGCCAGCGATAAGGCATCCTGAAAATTCCTGTTGGATGACTCAGCTTGCTCGTTGATGAAACTAATCCCTAAGGCTTTGCAGTTGGATTTAGCCAATAGCTTGGCTAAACCCTATCCCTTTATCAACTTGGTGGGATTAATCTCCAGATCAAACTCTAGGATCTTAGCAATCCACTTCCCTCTTTTTCCATCCATGTCAGGCTGTATAAGGATGTCCTTCACAGAAGCTGAAGGAACGTATGCTATCACCTTTGAGTGCAGGACATAGATCCTGAAAGATTTGAGGGCCTTTACTAAGGCATAAGATTTCTTTTCCATGATTTCATATCTTCTCTCTGCGTCTCTTAATGCCCTGCTAAAGAAGGCGATGGGCTGCTCACGCCCTTCCTCATTTTTCTGCAATAAGATCACCGCCACTGTATCAAAAGAAGCAAATGAGAAAATTAGGAACTCTTTGGAATAGTCAGGACTGATAAGCACAGGTGCCTCAGTTAATGCCCTTTTTATTTGGTCAAAAGAGGCCCTGGGATCATCAGTCCATTTCACTTTGTTTCCCTTCCTGAGCATGGTCGTGATGTGCTTCACCAGCTCAGCGAAATTCGAGACAAACCTCCTTAGAAAATTAACTTTCCCCAAAAAGGCCTGAACCTCTTTTTTAGACCTGGGCAGTGGCAAGGCTTGAATTACCTCCACCCTGCTGGGGTCAATTCTCACTCCCTCTGCCGATACTATATGTCCCAATAACTTCCCCTCTTTCATAGCAAACAATGATTTTTTGGGATTTAAGGATAGGCCAAACTTCCGACATTTCAGAAAAACTTTCCTCAGATGATTGCAGTGTTCTCTGTCAGACCTGGAGAAGACCGTTATATCATCCAAGTAGATTACCACAAATTTATCTTTCTCCCCGATAAAGGCTATGTCCATGGCTCGCTGAAATGTTGCCCCTGCATTCATCAATCCGAAAGACATTTTGGCATACATGAATGTGCCCCAAGGAGTGGTGAAAGCCGTTTTTTCCCTATCCTCAGGTATGACTGATATTTGATTATAGCCAGAGAAATCGTCGATCATGGATATCCTGGCCGCGCCAATTACCCTCTGCAGTATGTGCTCGATATTGGGCAGGGGTAAATTTTCCTTCCTTGAGCTCCTGTTCAAGTTCCTAAAATCGACACAGAGTCTGATTTCTCCGCTTTGCTTTCTTACTGGAACCAAATTAGCTATCCACTCGGAATACCTCAAGGGGACAATGATTCGGGCATCCAACAATTTCTTCACTTCTCTCTCCATGATAGGTAGCAACATGGGATTTATCTGTCTCAGCTTCTGCCGAAATGGATTAGCCTCCTCTTTCAGTGGGATCTTATGCTGAATGACAGATGTGTCATAGGTCTTGAGGTCTTCGTAGGTCCATGCAAACACATCAATGAATTATTTTAATAACCCAACATATTCCACCCTCTTTTCATTGGTCAAGCTGCTTGATAATTTGACAAACTTAGGCTCCTCCTGTGTGCCAATGTTGCATTCAGCTATGTCGACATCTTTACTTGAAACACCACCTTTTATTGCCACATCATTCTTGTCAAACAACCTTTCTAAAGGGACTAGTCCCCTGGGAATGTGATTGTTAGGCAGCTGAATAATCTGGTGATTAACAATTTTGTTTGCAAACACCTCAGGGTGAGGTTCACCCTCTGGGTCGGGATCCTGATCAATGTGCAGTGCCGAAAACTCATCGACAGTCTGAAGAAAATTTTGTATTTCAAGATCGTCCTCGAATACCTCCCAATGCTTTACATTATCCGGGATGGATGGTCTGTATCTTATTTCGACCTCACCATGGATCTTCGGTGGAAGAGGGACCTTGAACAGACTAGCTGAGACGGCTAAGGATTCGGTCGAGGCATTTTCTTCCCTTGGGACAAAAGTTCTGTTGAAAGATGAGAAACAATTATCAATCAGGTCCCATACCTCATTCCTGTAAGTCCTGAGCCGAGGATTCTTAGCTTGATAAACATTCCTGACCTGTTGGATTATTAATTCTGCATCTCCGAACACGGACACCTCTTCGATTCCTAAAAGCCCTCATACCCAGAACAAGAGCTTCGTATTCCGCCACATTGTTGGTAGTTTCAAATTCCAGCTTGTATGACAGGGATATAGTCTCTTGGTAGGGTGATATGAAAATTGCTCCAGTGCCAGCACCCATACTGGAGGAAGCCCCGTCGAAGAACATCTTCCAGACAGAGGTGATTGGAGGAGGTATCTGCTGATCAATAGTAGGCTTCTTTCTTATCTGTAAAGGGACCTCAGGAGTTCCARTGATCTGTAACAAACTAGTCCCTAAGTCGGTATCAAGTGAAAAGATGGGGTGGTTAGTGGGGTTTGCTTCATCACTAACAATATAGGCTAGCTGGGCCTCTCTGTACAACCTCCTGTGCTCTCCTCCAAAGACCAGAATAGTGGCATATGTGAGGTCCATCTGTAACGTTCCTCCAATTCTTTTAATCCAAGACCTTGACAACAACATGCCGAACTTGGGAGGAACATCATCTACCATAATGTCCATGACCACACTCTTCATGGGCAGTTGAAACAGAGAAACCACCAGGTCCTTGATGACTCCCAGACATTGCACCCTCCTTGAATCAAAAGAGTATAGATCATGATAGGCCCTGGTCACTTCTAATCCCATCTCTTCCATTACTATTTTGGGCATAAGGTTATGGGAAGCACCTGAGTCCATGAGGCAGTTATGCAACACTTTATCATGTATATTCAGAAAAGTGTAGAAGGGAGGGGATGAATCATCTCTATCCTCTACCATGGGCCCTAAGACGACTGTAGGCTTTTCATCTTGAAGGTTTATTGAGTCAGAGGGAGGTTGGGGGGATTCAGATTGTAGCAACTTGGAGAGGGACCTTTTGAAGTCTTCATTTTTAACTCTCTCAGAGAGAGGTACAAGAATCCTAATCTTCTGAATCTCATGCTCAAAATTGAGGTAGGGGGTAGGTTTAGGAGCTTCTCTTACCTCAGTGACAGGCTCTTTGGTTGTTGGCGAAGCACTCTGAGTCTTCTTTTCTTTAGTTGTGGCTGCCGCAGTTTTAGTAGGCCTGTCTACTATGAGGGGCTGGTTTGCGCTGTCAAAGTCTCCTTCTTTCCTTCTCGACCTGAGATTATATCTGTTAGAAGTGGGACCAGCCCTTTCTTCCTTCCCTAACTCATGGATCTGAATGTTCATCAAATATCTTTCATATGCAGACTGAGTCAAGTGGGGAAAGGGGGGAGTCTCTTCAATACAGTGATTTTTCGGGCCAAACTCATCTATCTCCTCTCTTTCCTCATGATCAACTAGGTTTTTTTGGAGGGGGGTTTGAACCCTTTGATCATCTCTATCTCTTCCCCTTTGTTCCCTCGGGAAAACCCGAGGCATATTGTTAGCAGGTCGTCTGAAACCTCTATTATCAGTGTTCTAGGGATTTCTGTACATGGGATTCCCCTCTAATTCCCACCTTTCTATCTTGGCAACAATCGATTTTATTGCTCTGGCTGTCTCATCTGTTTGATGGGGCAGGGGAGAAGAACTGGACGAGGGAGCTTCAGGCCTGCTCTTTGACGTATTTCTATCACCGGTGTTCCTGAGTCGATTGATGACCAATATGTTGGATTCTACCTCCACGGCTGCGTCTTGCATGTGTGCCAGCGTAGCAAATCTCCTCTCCCTTAGCAGTAGGCAGAAATCAGGATCGAAGGCGCTGGAATAAGTGATCTTTGCAGAGGCTTCAGAGGGTTTTATCTCAGCAGGAATTTTGTTGTACATTTTATTAAATCTCTTGGAGAAGTCAGAAACAGACTCTCCTTCCTTTCTCTTCAACGACCCAAACTCTGTCATGTAATACATGAAGTCTTTTTTATCTCCCCGCTGTCTCAAAAGGGCATTATCTAAAGCTCTGATCCCATCAATAGATCCAGGAGGCAGGGCCCTGAACCAGTTTCTTGCCTCTCCTTGGAGACTATGGACAAAAATTCTCATCCATATGTCTGTGTGTATGATAACATTATCATCCACGAAAGTGTAAAAGGCTGCTAGGTGCTCTTCTGCAGCTATGTCCCCCTCGCCTGTAAATTTGGGCATTTGTTTAAGGTACCCTTCTGCTGGGAGGTTATTGAGAGGCTGTGGCAGCACGAGGGGAGCGTATCTAGCGGCTATGATGACCTCTATTTCGGTCATAGGGGGATTTGCTCCGACCATAGGAATATTAGGTGGAGGAGAACCCAGAGGAGAAGGAGTTTGCAAAGGGGCTACCGGGAATGAACCTCGGAGTGGGGTGGGAAACAAGAGGGGATTCAAGGAGAATGCTAACGAGCTCAAGTCAACATGTGATCTTCCTTGTGCAGGAGTGGGGAAATCTTTTGTAGTCATGGGTCTACACCAAGGTACAACTTCAGAGGAGAGGGGAGTGACAAGGATTTTTCCCTTCAATCCCATACTAGGAGGGGAAAAATCAGCAGGAACGCTCCCAAAATTCAGGAAACGAGAAACTTGTGAGGGAGGTCTATCAAGAAACTGAGGGGGAGAAAACGAAGTTTTTACAGAAGGAGATGGCAGATTACCTGTTTCGGCGGTGGAAGCTTCTTCTTTAGGGGCCTTTCCTTTTCTGAGAACCAACTCTGGATCGGTTTCAGGTGTAGCTAGGGGTAGCTGTGGATGAGACTGTGTGTGTCTGCCTCTGAAAGCCACAATTGATAGAGCAGGTTCTCCCCAACGGAGTCGTCACAATGGAGTCGCCAGGTGCACAACAACAATCTTGATAATTCTGATATCTGATGCACCTTCAGAATCAGTTGATCGTTGTCGTTCTGCCCAACGAAAATCTTCAACTTCGTCCCCGGCAACGACACTAGAAATGTTGGCGACGGAAGTCACTCTTGGATTTCTAGCAGGAGCAGAGCCCGACGCCCATCAGTTTTATGTCACAGTGGTTTTTTATGGGTGATCAAATGGACAGAGACTCGGGGAAATGTCACTCTAACTCAGAGACTGGGTCCGGCATGTATGAAACAAAGGAGGTCTTGATCTAACATCAATCAGTGGGTTGATTAAAGGGTGAACAAGTAGAAGACTTGATAAGAAGAGTGAACAAACTACTTCGGGCAACAGGCTTTCAACAATTTGTAGAAGAAAAACCCCCAATGTGAGATCCTATGGTTCAGGGCTTCGAGATACTGAGAAAGGGACTTGACTGGATTCTCCAATTCCAAGTCGTTCAGTGTTAGGAAAATCACAAGGACTAGTCAGACACACTGCAACTGTCACAGTGATCAAATTCTACATCATCCTATAATAGCTACAACTCGACTGGATTCTCCAATTCCGAGCCGCTCTAACACAGTTTAAACAAAGACATGAAATAAACTGACATTCATAAGGCAAGAAGTCTCAAGAGTTCATACATAACTAGAGATAACAGTGCTTCATTAAATATTTACAACCGGGAGCCTTGCTCAACCATCGATCGATACAAAAATGGCGGAAATGCCTACATATACTCAAAACATAAACAACAACAAAACCAAGACGATGCATTAAACTCATTGTGTCTGCATGGCCTCTGACAATCTTCACCTGCGGTTTCTGAATGATCATGCACCTACGGTGGATGCAATCGGACTCCTGTCAGCTCCGTAGGCGAATCGACGTGCTCTTAACTCGTCTCCGGACTTTCCCATTATGGTAGAGGCGATGTCTAACCACCACCAACTACCTCAATAACTGCTTCATGGGGATTGAGAACGCCCCAGCCAACTCGGCACTTTTAGTGACGTGGGAGGCCCCTTGCGCTGACACCTAGATTAACTGATTGGCCTGATGAATTTGCGTGGAGGCAGGTGCGAAGGAACAACGCATAATGGGGGGGGGGACGCCGAAGTCGTGAGAGTGAAATAAGGAGTGATGAGGTGTGAGGAGGTGACAGGGGAAGCTACATGGCGGAAGGAGATAAGCGGAGGGGGCAGGTGATGAGATATAAGGGGCACACTTTGATGGAGGATGACGTGGAAAGGAGGGGGACACATGGCAGGAGGGGAGAGGCAGCTACGGAGGATGACATAACAGGGGGGAGGACCCACGTTGGTTAAAGATAGAGCAGCTGAGAAAGACGGGATTGCACGAGCGCCATTGATCCGGGCGCTTAGATCTCGGCCATTGGGAAGCTACGCGGTCGATTCCGGACCCCCCCCTCTGTTTAAAGGTAGAAAGGCAGGGGGGGTTTGGAATTGCCTTGATCATCGTTGATCTGGGCGCTCCGATCAGGACCATTGAAGAGATGTGCCCCCGATTCCGGACCCCCCCCCCCCCCCCCCCCCCNGAAGGGGGGGGGGGGGGGGGGGGGTCTGAAATCCTATATGCACCGTTGATCCGGGCGCGCGAATCTCTGCTGCCCAGACTTGCTTGTCGCTTACCACGGGCGCATTAACATTCCAAACTTAGGACAAGTGGGTTTTTAACCCATTCCTGTGCATTATAACCCCCTTACAAGAAATATCGCTAACACATTCTTTATTCAATTTCTCTGGAGAACATTCTTTGCATTTATCTGATGTAGAATTCCAACTCATGGATGTTGCAGATGATATAATGACTCATGTAGTGATATGTATAGTGTTCTGGAACAAGTAATCATCATATTCTTCTCCCTCCATCTGAGAGAACCTCTGGTTCTCGATCTCACAATGCTTTCATTCATAAGTCTTCCATACATTGTTCTTCATCACGACTTTCAGTTCTTCTTGCTTGATTGTTTTCATATCAGGCTTGGTAATCTTGTGATTATTGATGTAATGACTGGTTGTTATGGCCTTTCTTTCTTTCTTGGAATCTTCATGTTCTTCTTCATGTTTTTCATTATCTCTTGTGTTCATGGAGATTCCATTTCTTTCATCATCGGTTCACGGATCTAGATGGACAACCATGAATACTTTAAGGCGTTTCTTCGAAGAGGTCTTCTTCTACGGTTGAGCTGAACACGTACTGTCTTTCATGGCTGCTATCATGGATATATACATTTCATCATCTTCAATGGATCATAGGATTAGCTCCCTCCTAATCCTTTCTTCATGTAAGAGTGCATATAATCAGCTCCCTCCATCTGATAGAGTCCATACTTCTATCTGCATCCTTATTATCTTCTGCAATATGATTGGCTCTCTCTGTCTAACAGAGTCCACGCTTCCATCTTAGTTGTCTTCATAAGTCTTTCTCCAATTTCTCTTGATGTCTGAATTCTTCAGGATTGATTCTGATTTTGGCTTATCTTGTAATAGCTTTCAGATGATATATTTCATTATTTCATGTGTAATATCTAATGATACCTTCTTTTCATCTTGTTTGTTCTTTCATAGGTATAGTTCTTCTTGGAACACATTATCTTCCAAGAGATAGATATACAAGATATGTACAAAGACGATGCAAACAAGATAAGTTCAGAAATAAGAAGAATGTTGTTACCTTTTTAGTAGAAGAAGTCTCTTCCATCCTACTTAGTCTTCTTTGTAGATTCCTTTTCTTCGGAAACTGATGCTTCATGTTTCTCTTTCCTTTTATTTAGCTCGAGACACTGGTTCCTGTAGTGACCGTACTTTTAACAGTTGAAGCATTGTATTTCTAAAATGTATTTCACTTGATTTGGCTTCCTCCTTGAACCAGGATTCCTTTTGTTCCTGAAGTTCTTGAATCTTGCTGTGAAGGCTTGATCATCGTACTTCTTTTGGGGTTTCTCTTTTTCATTGATCCTTGATTCTTCTTGAGCACAACAAGTCCAAAGTTATTGAAATGTCGGGTACTCCTTCCGTGTGTTCATGCTTGCGGAAAATGGATCCCATGTCTTGGGAAGACCATTGAGTACTATGTTCACCAATTCCTTTTCTGAAGTGATCTCTTCAATAGCTTGTAGTTGATCTCTTAACTGGGAGATCCTTACAAAGTATGATGTTATGATGTCGTCGTCATTCATCTTCATGTCACGAAGCTCATTCTTCAGACTCATAACTTGTCCAATGTTTCTGACTGAGAAGAGATTTGTTAGGGAATCGTACATCTTCTTCGATGAGTCAAGATGGAAGATGTAGGGTATCAAGTGGTCTTTTATAGAGTCCACTATGATACTCATGGCATTGATGCCAACGTCTTTGAACTTCTCCATAGCTGCAACGTTCTGCGGTTCCTTCTCTTCTCCTTCTTCAAACTCTGGCTTCACGATATTTCCTTTCACAATATCCAACACTTTATTCTTAGCAAGGATGAGGTCAATCCTTGTCTTCCATGCTCTGAAGTTAGAGGCTCCATCTAGCTTGTTCTCAAACTTCATAGAGTTCATCATGGCTTTGCTTGACTTGGTCATACCCTAGATTTGACTAGGAATCCAAACTTCACGTCTTTTCCTTCTGAGAGTATCAGGAGATGCGCTGGGCTAGGGCGCACTGATCTGTCAGGAGATTAGGTCAATCTCGTCACTTAAGGTGCCTCAACAAGAGGTTTAGGGTTTCTGCAACTGCTTCTGCTAGTAACCCTAGCTGCAGTGCTTTTGGAAACTGCTCCTGCTAGTAACCCTAGTGGCAGTTCCTCAACGAGCTCAATGTCTAGCGTCTATGTTTCCTTCCAGTGTTTTAGGCTGACTGAAGGGCTGTGGGCCCATAACCTGTTAGAATATAGAAGATGGTGTGCTTGTTTTACCATTGACGATACCTTCGCCACCCAACCATAGGCCGAAGCCTCCCTCCGAGCACCTTAAACTTGAATGGGAATTCCTCCGGAAGCAAACCCTAGGCTAGATAGCCAAACAAATGGTAGTGCATCTCTCTGCAAGGATAGCGCAACACGAAATACTGATCAGATAGTCCCAAACCCTAGCCAAGAGATATTCAAGCCACTACTGATAATTAGCTGCTGCTGCACCTGCACCTGCAACTCTCCTCCAAACCTATGCACAAGACTGCAACTGCAGTGCGCACCAACTGGGAAACTGCAATTCTAAGTTTTTCTGGGGCCAACTTGTTCTTCTGGATAAGTGTTTGTTCAGTATATTATTATTATTTCTAGACGACTTCTTCTCTTGGAGGCTAATAGCCTAATATAAATTATCTTCTTGAGCCGACAAGGCTTCTAGTGTTATTAGCCAACTCATTAGGGTTTTCTCTTTCCTTCCGGAGACTTCTATTCTCGTCAGGTTCACACATGGAGACAAATACCTCCCGCAACTACCATAATATTAACACTTGTATGTGTTTGTTACATCATGGTCTGAGTATTTTAGTTTTTCTACATATCCTGACAAATCTTCTTTCACTCGTACCCCTTCTGGTATGCACGACAAAACAATTGTTGTTGCGGGTTGTTTGTGCGATGACCTAGGTACTGTCTGCTTGTCCTTTCGTGGTGGCTGACTTGAGGTCCCTGCCTCCATTAGTCATTCTTCAACATACTATTCAGGCCATCTCGTGACATCTTCCACTGCTCCCTCCTGTGGGTGTTCCAACACGATTGTCTGTGATTTCTTTGGCTCGATCGTTGCTTCCTGATCTGTAGCCATTCCATTGACTCTTGGGGCTTCTTCAGGGTTTTATGGTTTCACTTGGCTTCCTGTGCCCTCATTTTATCGGCCCTTCCCCTCTTCTGACATATCCACATCCATGCATGTTGGTGCTGTCTGCTAAGTTTCTTCCACAATGAGTGTGGGGTTTACTGGTGTTGTATCTGGTGATGGGATTTTGTCCACATTGACGACTTTTGGCGGTTGTTGTTCACTTTCCTTCGATTGTGTTTGTGCTCTGGTCCTAACTCTGGATTTTCTGGCAGTCTGGCTCGGTTGGACTTGTTTTGGTGGCACCATGGTGGTAAAATTCGATCGTCCACTGAGCTCAGTGGCCTTTGCAACCTCTATGAACTTCGCTCTATTCTGCGTATGATCTATCGCCCTCCGCTTCTTTCAATTTTCGCATTAAGTTTTTTCTCCCGCGTCCTTGCGTTGTATGGGTTGTTAGAAAATGAAAGATGTGTGCTCGTTTTACCATTGACAATACCCTTGTCACCCAACCATAGGCCGAAGCCACCCTCCGAGCACCTTAACCTTGACAGAGAATCACTCAGGAAGCAAACCCTAGGCTAAATAACCAAACAAAGGGTGGTGCACCTTTCCCCAAGGATAGCGCATCACAAAGAGATGATCAGATAGTCCAAACGTAACTGCTAGCTGCAACGACAACTCTCCTCCAAACCTGCGAAGAAACTGGGCAACTGCAGTGCACACAAGACCGGGCACTGCAATTCTGAGACTTCCTGCCAGAATGAGAACTAGTCTCTTGTATTTATACTAATTCTGGCTAAGTTCCAGGTCCGACTTCTCATTCTGGGTATCTGTCTGTTTAGTATATAATATTATTTCTGGCGGACTTCTTCTCTTGGAGGCTAATAACCTAATATATATTATCTTCTTGAGATGACAAGTCTTCTAGGGTTATTAGCCAACTCATTAAGGTTTCTTCTTGCTTCCCAGAGTATTCTATCCTTGTCAGGTTTACACATGGAGGTAAATACCTCCCACAACTACCATAATATCAACACTCCCTCCTAGATAGGGAGGTATTATAGGTAATGGTATTTGAGCACAAAACATACCATTCATTTGGTAGCATCAACATAGTTATATAGACTAGATCATGAGCACCATCATCATCATCAACTGCATCATCTCTCGAAACCATACTCTATCTGAGTAATTAGACATGATGCTCACTCGACAGAGTGATACACGAGCCATTCTTCTAATCTAGAAGAGTAAATGTTCTAAACCATTTTCTGTCTGGAAAATCTATGTCCATCATTCATTTGGCTGATAACTGTTTCCAATAAACTGTTTAATAGTCTTCAAGGCAATCAGAACAAAATAGAACACAACTGTGTCTATCCATAGTAGTACATAACTACAATCCAGTGGTACACTACCAAACCAAGTAGCAAACAAGTACTTGATCAGTAACGTATAGTCATGAACAGTGGAACACATCCACCACAGTAGTATACATCTACTGTCATACAATCTTCATAACAATCATCTGATATCAACCTGCACAAAAACAATGTTATGATATAAACTGAATCATTTGGGCCAATCTTTCACTCACGTCTGTGAGATATAAAAGAATATCTGCCCTCGGAGTAGAAAAATGAGATATCTGGACTATTCTTCTCAAGCAAGGAATAATAACTGTCCTGTCTTCTGAACCTGGACCATTCATCACCCTGGGCCTTTCTTCCTACACTAATCAAAGTGCACCCTAGAGAGAATGTATAAACCCTAAGGAATGCCTGTCCCTGATTGCTGAGCCTGGACCATTCCCCACCCTGGGCCATTCCTCCTACACTAATCAAAGTGTACCCTGGAGAGAATGTATAAACCCTAAGGAATGACTGTCTGGACCAGTTCCTCTGTTAAGCACAAGAGGAAAAGACTGTGTTGTATCAACCTCCAAAACATACCATTCCTCATGTTAACCACAATGAGAAATCACTGTCCGACGAGGTGGGCCTGTCTTCTTGAGTAACCCTCAAGAAGAGAGACTTCCCTAGACCACTCCCCATGTTAACCACAATAGGAAGTCGCTATCTATGATACATCAACAATCTGGACCATTTCCCATGTTAACCACAATGGGAAATTGTTGTCTGTCAGAAATATCAATCCACTTTCCGAACAGGAAATAATCTGTCCAAGCTGGACTATTTTGCAATCTTGAAAATGAATGTCCTCAATAATATTTTCAGTTCTCCCTCCCAACCTAGGATCCATCTCTTCCTTTTTCAATAAGGAAGTCGTCTCCACGAGCTCCAACTTGTGTACACAAACTTTTTCATCTTGGATAGAAGCTTTACCAAAATGTCTGCTTATCTGCTCATCTGTGGAGATATGTATTGGAGAACCACTTTCTCCTTTCTGGACTTCATCACGGATAATGCAATTCTTGATTTCAAATGTACTTTGGTCTGGAACATTGGTTTTCTCTGAAGGCTTCATGTAGCTCTGATCAATAGAGTATATCATTGTTGGAAAAACTAGAACATATCCATGTGGCACTTCTTCTGTCATCATGAGATCTGATCTATTGAGTAATCATCTTGATACAATATCTCTGTTATAGAAAATCTTCACCATGCTTCTGCTATGCCCTGGAGGTTCTCCACCAAGTTGTCTTCTTCTGTCTGGATGCAAGGGTCTCTTTCTGGTATGCCTCAAAGTCTTGAGGTTGCTCTTCATACGCTCTTTATTCAATTTCTCTGGAGAACATTCTTTGCATTCATCTGATGTAGAAATCCAACTCATGGATGTTGCGCATGATATAATGACTCATGTAGAGATAAGTCTGGTTTACTGGAGCAAGTAATCATCGTATTCTTCTCCCTCCATCTGGGAGAACCTCTAGTTCTAGATCTCACAATAATTTCATTCATAAGTCTTCCATACACTGTTCTTTATCACGACTTTCAGTTCTTCTGCTTGATTGCTTTTAGTGAGTTCATATCAGGCTGGTAATCTTGTGATTCTTGATACAATGAATGGTTGTTCTGGTTTCTCTTTCTTTCTTGGAATCTTCATGTTCTTCCTCATGTTTTTCTTTAGCTCTTAGGTCCATGGAGTTTCTTATAGATTCCATGCCCTAGAGATTCCACTTCTTCCTTTCATCATAGGATCACAGATCTGGATGGACAACCAGAGATACTTTAAGGCTTCTCCTTGAAGAAGACTTCTTCTGAGATTGAACTGAACACAAATTGTCTTTCATGGTTACTACCATGGATATATACTACATCATCTTCAACTGATCATAGGATTAACTCTCTCCTAATCCTTGCTTCATGTAAGAGTGCATATAATCGGCTCCCTCCGTCTAACAGAGTCCACACTTCCATTTGCAATATATAATTGGCTCTCTTGTCTAATAGAGTCCACGCTTCCGTCTTGTTGTCTTCTACAAAACGTCATAAGTCTTTTTCCAATTTCCTCTCGATTGCTGACTTCTTTCTGTCTTTGCTTCTTCTAAGTCTCTTCATGATTTATTCAGCTTATCTTGCAATAGCTTCCACATGATTTGTACTTCATCCTTTCATGTGTATTATCTAATGATATCCATTCTTATCTTGTTGTTCTTCCATAGGTATAGTTATTCTTGGAACACATTATCTTCCAAGAGACAGATATACAAGATATGTACAAAGACGATGCAAATAAGATATGTACAAGAAATAAGAAGAGTATTGTTACCTTTAGGAGAAGTTGTCTCTTTCATCTTGCTTAGTCTTCTTTGTAGGTTCCTTTTCTTCGGCAATTGATGCTTCGTGTTTCTCCTTCCTTTTCCTTAGCTCGGGACAATGATTCTTGCAGTGACCATACTTTCGACAGTTGAAGCATTGTATTTCTGAAATGTCTTTCTCTTGATTTGGCTTCCTCCTTGAACCAAACTTCCTTTTGTTCCTGAAATTCTTGAATCTTGCTGTGAAGGCTTGATCATCGTACTTCTTTTGGGGTTTCTCTTTTGCACTGATCCTTGATTCTTCTTGAGCACAACAAGTCCAAAGTTCTTCAAATGTCAGATACTCCTTCCTTGTGTTCATGCTTGCAACAAATGTATCTGACGTCTTGGAAATACCATTGCGTACTATGTTTACCAATTCCTTCTCTGAGATGATCTATTCAATAGATTGTAGTTGATCTCTTAACTGAGAAATTCTCACAAAATATGATGTTATGCTGTCATCATCATTCATCTTCATGTCACAGAGCTCATTCTTCAGACTCATTACTTGTCCAATGTTTCTAACTGAGAAGAGGTTTGTTAGGGCATCATACATCTTCTTCGATGAGTCAAGATGGGAGATGTAGGATATCAAGTGGTATTTGATAGAATCCACTATGTTACTCATGGCATTGATATCATTGTCTTTGAACTTCTCCATAGCTGCAACGTTCTGCGGTTACTTTTCTTTCCCTTCTTCAAACTCTAGTTTTACGATCTTTCCTTTCACGATATCCAACACTTTATTCTTGGCAAGGATGAGATCAATGCTTGTCTTCCACGCTCCGAAGTTAGAAGCTCCATATAACTTGTTCTTTGAATTCATAGAGTAAGTCATGGCTGCTTTTACTTGGTCAAACCCTAGATTTGACCACAAACTCAAACTTGACGTCTTGGCTTGTTGAGAGTACTAGGAGATGCACTAGGCTAGGGTGCACTAATCTGTCCAAAGATTAGGTCAATCCCTTCACTTAAGGTGCCTCAACAAGAGGATTATGGTTTCTGCAACTGCTCCTGTTAGTAACCTTAGCGGCAGTGTCTTGGAAGCTGCTTCTGCTAGTAACCCTAGCGACAGTTCCTCAACGAGCTCAATATCCTAGCGACTATGTTTCCTTCTAGTGTTTAGACTGAATGAAGGAGGTGTGGGCCCATAACCTATTAGAATATGAAAGATGTGTGCTCGTTTTACCATTGAAAATACCCTTATCACCCAACCATAGGCCGAAGCCACCCTTCGAGCACCTTAACCTTGACAAAGAATCACTCCGGAAGCAAACCCTACGCTGGATAGCCAAACAAAGGGTAGCACACCTTTCCCCAAGGATATCGCATCAGAAAGAGCTGATCAAATAGTCCAAATGTAACTGCTAGCTGCAGCAGCTGCAACAACAACTCTCCTCAAAACTTGCGCAGAAACTGGGCAACTACAGTGCGCACAAGACTAGGCACTGCAATTCTGAGACAACTTGCCAGAATGAGAACTGGCCTCCTGTATTTATACTAATTCTGGCTAACTGCCAGGGCCAACTTCTCATTCAGGGTATCTGTCTTTTTAGTATATAATATTATTTCTGGCCAATTTTTTCTCTTGGAGTCTAATAACCTAATATAAATTATCTTCTTGAGTCGACAAGTCTTCTAGGTTTATTAGCCAACTCATTAGGGTTTCTTCTTGCTTCCCGGAGTATTCTATCCTTGTCAGGTTTACATGTGGAGGTAAATACCTCTCACAACTACCATAATATCAACATGGTCTTCGTGTGAAGCTTGTTGAAGACGTTACCTTTATGACGGATTCAATGAACCTCCGGTTCCTTCATACTTTCCATTACTCTCCCTCACCGTCTCCATTTGGCGCGATTAATGCGAAATCCCGTCAGTCGTTTCCGTCATTCAATTCCGCGTGCCGTCGTCATTTAGTACTTCTTTTTCCGTCTTTACCATTCCTGCTTGTTTCCATTTTGAATTGGTCATTGTCTTTGTCTTTGTCGGGTTCGTATTCCTAGTTGTGCGTGCTCACTCATTTTGGCGCACTGTACCTCTGTTGGTACCATTTAATATCTTGCTTTTTATATTTTTTTTATTACTGCATGGTGAATTTCAAGTTATGGGTGGTTGACTATCCTTGTACAACTTCAGTTGGCTCCTATTGATCATCCCCTTGAGTTCTGCACCTCCTAAGCCTTTTAACTATACAACTCCCCCATCTGTGACAATTTTTACTTTATATGGTCCTAACTAGTGCATTTTGAGTTTTCCTGGATGCTGAATGGATTTGCTATCATACATCAACACTAAGTCTCCTTCCTTGAAAGTTTTCTTCTTGATATGTATGTCATGCCACGCTTTGTCTCTTTCTTTATGAACTTGCTCGTGGAACCCTGCTAGGATCCGATCTTCCTCCATGACCAATAACTAATTCAGCCTGTCTTGTACTGCACCTCGTTCTGTCATGTGCGTAATCGCTGCTACATGTAGTTTGGGTACTAAAAATTCTAATGGAACCACTACTTCTTGGCCATATACCAATTTGAATGGCATGTGTCCTGTCAACTTCTTGCATGTGGTTCTGTATGACCACAATACTGTTGGTATTTTGAGGTCCCAATCACCCCTGTTGACATTATAGATCTTTGTCAGTGCATTCTCAAGGATTTTGTTAAATGCTTCTACTATTCCATTCGCCTATGGGTGATATGGAGTGCTCTTTTGATGATGAACTTCAAATTCTTCAATCATAGCCTTAATCATGTTAATGAAGTGAGTGCCTTGGTCTCTCATCAAAAGTCTTGGGCAACCAAATCTAGTGATTACTTGTTCAAATGGAAAGTGTGCCACTGTTTCTGTGCTGCAATCTTTAACTAGGGCTACTTCCGCCCATCTTGTCAGGTATTCTATCGCGGTGATAATGTACCTTGCTCCTGTCCTCTTTGCCAGTGGGTTAATTGGTCCCACAAAGTCTATTTCCCATTTGTCGAATACCTGCAAAGTTACCTGTGGTCGCAATGACATCTCGTCCCTTCTGTCGGGTTTACCAACCCTCTGACAGACATCGCATCTCTGGCAGTACTCCTTCGAGTCTCTCTGAATGGTCAGCCACCATAATCCTGCACGCAATACCTTCTGCACAGTATCTTTTTCTGTGTAATGTCCTTCTGCTATTCCCTCATGGGATTCTACTAACACTCTTGGTGTTTCATGGTCTAGCACATATCTTCGAAAGATGCCATCTGCGCCCATTTTGTATAAGTGTCATGCTATTAGCTGATAGTCTACGACTCAGACTACCAGGTTTTTCTTCTGCGCAGTGTTATATTCCTGTGGTACAGTACCTGTACTTAAGTACTGAATGATATCTGCAAAGTATTCATCGACGATATGGACTGAAAATAACTGTGCCCCCAGAAAGTTGCCCTCTAAATTTGTAGGTTCTTCTCCATTTGTGACCCTTGATAGGTGGTCAGGTCCTGCATTCAACTTTCCTAGCTTGACTATTACTTCGAAATCAAACTCTTGAAACAGTAGTAACTATCGACAAATTCTCCCCCCTAGCACTAGCTTGTTGACTAGGTATTTCAAGGCTGAGTGATCTGTGAACATCTTAAAATGTTTTCCCAATAAGTATTGTCTGAATTTCTGCAGTATGTAGACCATAGCTAGACCTTCCATCTCTGTGGTGTTATAGTTCTACTCTGATTCTGATAGTTTTCTACTTGCAAATGCTATAGGGTGATCCAAATCTCCTAGTCCTGGTTGCGCCAAAATAGATCCAAGTGCTATGGCGGATGCATGTACATGTATGTAGAATGTCTTCTCCCAGTCTGGAAATACTAGTATTGGCGTGGTGAACATCTATTCTTTCAACGTATCCAGACCGTGTTGACAATCTTCATTCCATTGAAACTTTGTATCTTTCCTTAACAATTTCTCAATTGGCACGATAATCTGCGTGTACCCTTTGATAAAATTTATGTAGTATCATGTGTGTCCCAATATCACTCTTAGTTGACAGTCTATCTTTAGTGGTGGCAAGTTAAAAATTACTGCAATCTTTGCAATATCTACTAGTAAACCTTTCTTGCACACTATATGGCCCAATGGTATCCCAAATGATGTTTCGAAGATACATTTCTTGATGTTTAATGATATCCGACACTGGCTGCATATTTCTAACATTAGCCACAAAACCTCTACATGGTCTTTCCATAGATTATAGACTATCCATTGATCTAAGTATACCTCTAGAAACGGGTGGATAAAATCCTTAAGTGCAGCGATGACTACTCTGGAAAATATTGTTGGTGCATTCTTCAGTCCAAACGACATGACTGTGTACTGGTAGGATCTCCATTCTGTAGCAAACGTGGTCTTGTATCTATCTTCCTGTGCTATCTTGATCTGGTGGTAGCCTGATAATCCATCAGTGAATGAGTAAATTTCATGTCCTTCTACGTTCTCCAACACTTCATCCGTGAATGGTGTAGGAAATAGGTCGTGTAGCCATGCATCATTCAACTTCCTCAAGTCAATGCATATTCTTATCCTGCCTTGTTTTTTCTCTTGAACTACCATCAGACTTATCCATTCTGATTCTTCCACAGGTTCTATGATTCTGGCTTCGAGCATCCTGTCGATCTCAGCTTTAACTTTCTGCTTATATATCGGGTTTAGTCTGCAGGGTTGTTGTCTGATCGGTCTTGCTTCAACTCTAAGTGGGATCTTCATTTCTCCTAGCTCTCCTTCTATGCCCTTCATTTTTGTAAATGTTGTGGGGAACAGTTCGTTGTACTCACACAATAACTTTGCTATGATTTCTACTATTTGTTCATCCCAGTAGTCTCCAATGCTGGCCATTTTGGGATTCTCAATTGTCCCAATGTTGAATTTCTTCACCTTGATTGGCACAACAATTACTTATGATTCTAGAGGTGGACCTTCCACTTCTCTCTCACCTTCTGCTTCCTCAATCTAAATATCGCGTGGATCCTCTTCATCTAGTGCTTCTTCTTGCACATGGTAGCATGACAACAGTTCTTTGATTGTTTGTCTATTCCATTGTTGTTCCTCTATTATGAGTTTGACTTCTGGCTCCTTAATTAATATTACCCCTCTTATCTAATTAAGTGTTGTGTCTATGTTGGGGTTCTCATGCTCGAATGAGAAAGTGACTGTAAAATTTTGTTGAAATACCGTCCAACTCAAAGTTCCTCTACGTATTTCCTGGTCTGTATACTAGTTTGCTGGTATGCCTTCTAAAGTGTGTATGAAATGATGAGGCCATTCCTCTAGGGGTGTCATTTTCCACAGCGCTCCGCACTTCTCCAAGTGTTCCGCTGGTGCCCCCTGCCCATCATACTTCTGTTGCTTGTTGCTTTTCTGTCCCACGCCAAACCTTATGTGCATTAACCGCTTACATTGGTACCAATCCTTGATTGTTTCCTTATGTGCACCCCACCATCTTGCAGGTGTGGCCTTGAGTGCTATATTGAGTGCTAAGAGTCTCTGATTTTCTATCACTTCAGTCTCGTACTGCACCAAGAATACTTCTAGATCATTCACTCCGTGGAAACTGGGTGGTTCCCTTATCTCCATGCCTACCCATCTTACTACGCGGTCTGTTGAAATAATGTAATTGAGAAGTGTATTCTAATTATTATTTGATATATTATTCATTGGATCAATCCCCATTGTGGATTGATCATGTCGGCTATTGTAAAGGACCAAATCCCCTTTTGTGGATTGGTCATAATGTAATTGTAATAGGCAGAAAGAGAAGTCGGCCCATAAATATATTAAAGAAGCCCCGAAATATAATAAAGGTGGTTATAACCACCCAAAAGAAGAAGAAGTCAGCCCTGCCAGTGAAAAGACACTTTCACACGTGCTAGATTTGTATAAATAAGGAGGCTAGCGCCTCACTTAGACACACACTCACTTTTTCATTGAGAGACAAGTTTCAGAGCTGCAGTTGGAGAAGAGAGAGAGAGAGAGAGAGAGGCACATATTTGGGAGAGGACTTTCTGTACTTGTTTGAGTTATCTCTTAGCATTGTATTGACTATCTATATTAAGGAAGTTTTGCTGGGTTTTTTTCCCCATGAGGATTTCCTAGGATAAATGATGTATCTCTTGTGATTGTGTATTTCTCAGTGATTCTATCTTATGCTATTGTTATCTATTGAAATGCAAAGAAATATAATAATGGCTTAAACATTAACATGGAATCAGAGCCAAGCTGAAGCGAGCATATTTCATAAGAGAAAAATGAAAAACGTCACTGTTGCTGTACATGCAAATTAGGGTTTTTTGTTGGTGAGGTATTTCAGCCCTAAAACCATCTAGAAAAGTGCACCCTCCCCCAAGGATCATTTTGGCACCTTCATCGCACCTTTTTAGTGGCTAGATCTCCTGGAAAGTGAAACCCTAGTTTCACAAAGTACCAGAACACCAGAGAACCAGAAGTACCAGAAAACTAGAAGCACCAGAAAACCAGAAGCACCAGTCCAGAAATCCACATATCAAGTTTGGAGGGGTAAAAGTTGGATTTTCTCAAATCCAAGCACACCAGGCTACTCACCTCAGCAAAACACACCTCCTTGTAAGTTCAGAATTTGATTTTGAACATTTTCATTTTTGGACATTTTCCCAGCTTCAAATAAAATATGTTTGCAAGCATTAAGCTTGTTGACAAGCTAGAAGGTGTGGAAAACTTCCGTGCCTAGAAGTATAGGATTGGTCTCATTCTTGAAGAGCATGACCTAACAAGATTCGTCAAAGAAGAAGTGCCGGAGCTCGTCGATGCTGCAGAAAAAACAAAGCACCAAAAGGACACAATCAAGGCCAAAAGAATCATTGTAGATTCAATCAAAGACCACCTGATTCCCTATGTGTCATTAAAGAAGACTCTAAAATAAATTTTTGATGCCCTAAACAGACTATATGAAGGAAAGAACATAAACTAGAAGATGAATCTTAGAACTCAGCTCAAGAATACAAGAATGCAGAAAGGAGAATCAATCCAAGAATACTTCTCCACAATATCCCAATTCAAAGAACAACTAGAAGAAATTGGAGATACTATAGACGAAGATGAACTTATAATGATTTCTCTAAATGGTCTCACAAGACCTTGGGATGCATTCATCCAAACGATATGTGCCAGAACAAAGAAACTGAAGTTTGATAGTATATGGGAAGAATGCATCCAATAAGAAACAAGAGTAGCTAATCGAGATGCTTTACTAGCAAGAGATGAAGATCAAGCCCTAGCTACTCACACTGAAGGAGGAAGAAAGAAGTCTTCCAGAAAGAGACTTACAAAGAGTTTCAACCCCGAAACAAATTTAGTCATAAAGAATCTGATCCAAGGAGATTCCAGAAGAAAGGACAACAAAAGGAAAGAGATTACTCATCTGTACAATGCTACCATTGTGACAAGATGGGACACATTGCGAAATTTTGTCCAACTAGATGAGAAGAATACAAGAGGAAACAAAAGAGGCACCATGCCCATGCAGTTGAAGATGAAGAGCCACCTGCAAAGATGTTAAGAGAACAAATTAAAGAACATGTCTTAATCTTGACCCTCTCAGGATCGATAACACCTGGAGAGGACACTTGGCTCATTGATAGTGGTGCCTCCAACCACATGACAGGACAAAGAGATATTCTCTCTTACATTTCAGAAAATAAGTTTTCTCAGAAAGTGACACTTGGAGATGATTATCAATATCCCATCAAGGGAGTGGGAGAATTAAGCTATAAGATTAATTCATGAAATGCAATGAAGATGAAGGACGTACTATATGTACCAGGTTTGACAAAGAACCTACTCTCCATATCATCTTTAGAGAAGAAAGGCTTCAAAGTTGCCTTTATAGATGGAGAAGTTCTTATGTGGGCTAAAGGAGAAACCTTAAAAGAAGAAATCATCATTGGAAAATAAGAAGGTGGCTTGTATAAGCTAAAGGGTCACTCAGAAGTTGCCATGACCCACGCCATTGAGAATCCATGTGAACTTTGGCATAGAAGACTAAATCACATTAACTACAAGGCGCTACCATACATATGCAAAGCGGTCAAAGGTTTACTAGAACTCAAGGTTGACCATGAAGGCGTATGCAATGGATGTGCACAAGGGAAGAACATCAAGAACCCTTTTCTGAAGAGAAACAACAAAGAAGAAGGAGTCCTCGAACTCATTCATTCAGATGTGTGTCGCCCAATGCCATCATCCTCCATTAGTGGGTATGCATATTATGTATCATTTATTAATGATTATTCTTGTAAGACCTGGTTGTATATATTGAAATCTAAAGATGAAGTGTTCAACAAATTCAAGGAATTCAAATCCTTGATAGAGAATATTTCTGAAAGAAAGATCAAGATACTCATGTCAGATAATGGAGGAGAATACACCTCAAAAGAGTTCGTGAACTTCTGTAAAGATTTTGGGATCAAGAGGGAACTCACTACTCCCTATAATCCTCAACAAAATAGTGTGGCTGAAAGAAAGAACATAACGATAATGGAAGCCGTGAAGACCATGATCCACGATCAAGATCTTCCTATGTGCTTATGGGCAGAAGAAACAATGACAACCGTATATGTGCAAAACCAATTGTCCCATAGTGCACTTGGGTTTAAGACCCCGTAAGAGATGTTCATCAGAAAGAAGCTAGAGGTAAGCCATCTCAAAATATTTGGCTGCCCAATATTTATACATATACCGAAAGCGAAAATAAACAAGCTGGAACCCTCAGGAAAGAAGAAAATATTTGTGGGATACTGTGAGGTCTCCAAGGCCTTCAGGATGTATATACCAGGTCACCGCCACATTGAGATCAACAGGGATGTGACCTTTGATGAAGATGCAGTGCTCAAGAAATTGAGAAAATGCCAGCTTGAAGAGGTATATGAAGAGGAACCTGTAATCCCCAGATTTGCAGAATAAGTTAGGGAGGTTCCTAGAGCTGCTGAACCAGTGAGGAAAGTCGTAACTTCCCCTGATGAGAAAATTCTAGAATATAATGACGTAGTAGAGTTTCAAGAACCTCCTCAGATGACAATCTCCCATAAAAGAAAGTCATCTTGGGCTACAGAGCTTATTTAAGATGGAGAGAAATATGGTGTTCCCAAAGGTACCACAAGACATGTGAAGAGACCTAAGCCATTCTCCAGTTATATGGCTTTGATGTGTGATCTCCTAGAAAAGGAGCCTACCTGCTTTGAAGAAGCCATTCAAAAGAAAGAATGGGCAGATGTCATGACAAAAGAATACCAATCCATAATAAAGAACGATGTATGGGAAATAGTTCCCAGACTGAATAGAAAGGATGTGGTATCGTCTAGATGGCTCTTCAAAATAAAACATGCTGCTGATGGAAGTATTGAGAAGCATAAAGCAAGATTTGTAGCTCGTGGATTTTCTCAAAAAGAAGGCATTGACTATGAAGAGACATTCGCTCTTATAGCCGGATACACTTCGATCAGAACCATCATAGCCCTTGCAGCTAAGATGAAGTGGAAGTTACACCAGATGGACGTAAAAACAACTTTCCTAAATGGTGTTATTGAAGAGGAAGTGTATATAGAGGAACCTGAAGGATTTGAAGTTGAAGATAGGAAGTCTCATGTCTGCAAGTTGAAGAAAGCCTTGTACGGATTGAAGCAAGCTCCTAGAGCTTGGTATGGCCGGATATACAACTTTTTGACGAGATTGGGCTTTACCAAGAGTAAAATAGATTCTAATCTCTACTTCAAGGTTATGAACAATGAGCCAGTAATACTATTATTGTATGTGGATGACTTATTCTTAAGTGGAGAAAAAAAGCTCATCACTGAATGTAAGAAGAGACTCGCTTCCGAATTTGAGATGAAAGATCTTGGCCTAATGCACTATTTCTTAGATCTTGAGGTATGGCAGAGTCCAGATAGGATCTTCCTTAACTAAGGGAAGTATGCAGTCGAAATCTTGAAGAGATTCGACATGTTAGAGTGCAAGCCCATGAATACACCCATGGAAACAAAGATGAAGTTGTTGGTCGATACTTTGTCAGAATTGATTGATGCCACACTGTATAGATAAATTATTGGATCACTGATGTACCTAATGAACACCAGACCAGATATTTGTTTTGTTGTGAACACTTTGAGTCAGTTTTTGGTAGAACCCAGACATGTTCACCTTGTGGCTGCAAAACATGTGATGAGGTACCTTAAGGGTACATTAGATTGTGGTCTCAATTATGATGGAGATCATGCTTTCACATTGAGTGGGTACATTGATTCAGATTGGGCAGGAAGTGTTTCTGACAGGAAAAACACTTTAGGATGTTGTTTCAGTTTGGGATCAGCCATGATCTCGTGGCAGAGTAAGAAGCAATCTATCATTTCTCTCAGCACAGTAGAAACATAATACATTGTTGCATGTTCTGCTAGCTGCGAAGCTATATGGCTTTGAAAGTTGTTGACCAACCTATTTGACCTAGAGATGGAAGTAACCATGATCCTATGTGACAACCAGAGTTGCATAAAGATGACAAAGAATCCTGTATTCCATGACAGGTCGAAGCACATAGAGATTCATTATCATTACATCCGTGACATGGTGCAGAGAGGAGCCTTAAATCTTCAATACATTAGCACGGATGAACAAGTTGCTGATGTGTTGACCAAGCCTCTATCTCGTGTAAGGTTTGAGCACTTTCGAGATAAGCTTGGTATAGTCCGAAAGGACCTTACTCGAAAGGGGGAGTAGCTGTTGTGATATGACTAGTACTGTGCTTCAATATTGATAGCTATGACGTAAATCCAGTCTAGTATCTTGCTTCCAGCTTGAGTGCTGTGACGTAAAGCAAGACGATGAGATGAGACTAGTACTGTGCTTCCATCTTGATAGCTGTGACGTAAAGCTAGTCTAGTATCTTGCTTCCAACTTGAGTGCTGTGATGTAAAGAAAGATGATGAGATGAGACTAGTACTGTGATTCTGTAAATGTGTTGAACCTGCACAGAATAGATCTAGCTAGAAAATACTACACACATTTGCAGAGAGAAATTGAGAAAGAAGAAGCAAGATAGAAAGAATGGAGAGGTGCATCTTTGGGTGAGGAATTTTTGTACTTGTTTGAGTTATCTCTTGGCATTATATTGGCTATCTATATTAAGGAAGTTTTGCTGGGTTTTCTGCCCCATGAGGGTTTCCCAAGATAAATGATGTGTCTCTTATGATTGTGTATTTCTCAGTGATTCTATCTTATGCTATTGTTATCTATTGAAATGAAAAGAACTATAATAATGGCTTAAACATTAACATGGTCTATTCTTGCGCATCTTCTTGTGGAAACTTCGTGTAGCCTTTGTTGCCAGTTTTCTAAACATGTATTTGAGTCTGTCGCACATGAAGTAATGCTCCGCCAACTGAGTATCCCATCTGCAGTTGGATTTATGTAATCCTCATCGCGTGCAGTTGTTCTGTACAACTGGATGATTTCTTCTAATTTCAAGCAAGTAGGTTCTACAACCCTTTCCCGTTCTAATGGGTCCAATGGTGTGATGACCCTATATTCTCTTGACTCAAATGTCATTTTTCGTGTATTTAATTTGATTATGGCCTTGTTATCAAACGCACAATCCAAGCCAAGGAATGTTGGATATGGTGTTGTGTCGTCCACTATTTCAATCACTTCAAAGTCTACTTTGGTGCACACTCCATCTAGGTCTATTGTTACTCCTTTCAGTCTTTCAATTGGTAGAACTTTGTGTTGGTTTGCTAGTTTCAGCTGGACAGGTGAATATCATAATGTGGGCTCTCCCATACGTTTCCATGTCTTATTGGGCAATAGATTGACTTCAGATCCTAGATCCAGTATGATATCTCCCATGTTGAAATCTTCGATGTTGCCATTCATCCTGAACTCCCTACTAGTTTGTCTCCTTGTATGTAGGTGGTTGACTGTTTTTTGTTCTAGTTTCCCTTCTGTCTCTATGCTACATTTTTCCAATATATTTTGCAATTTTTTGACAGCGGATGGATCATTCAATAGTTTTACACATGATTGCAAAAAGCCTTTGATTGTACTTACTTGTGCCAAGGGATACATTTATTTGGTATGATCCAATGATGGAGGCATCTAATACTCTGTCTCTTCTTGGCTTTGCTGCACAGTTGAAGTCGACGCAGTGTCTTGCTTCACAAATTCTTGTCTGTCTTGTTTAAATATTTCTTTCTCGTTCTGCATGTCGAACTATCTCCTTGGTTCGACATTTTTCTTCACCCACTGGTTTTGTACTGGTTCTTGTAGGGCTGCGTCGTTTCCTGTTTTAGCTCCTCCACGCGTAACTATGTTGATGTTCCATCCTTCACCCCTTGCTTCGAATGAGATCCACTAAACGTTTTGTTTGTTCTGATTCCTCTTTTCCGGGATCTTTACTAATAGTGTCAGACATTCTTCTGTATCATGGTCCAATGCGCGACAATACATACAAGTTGCTGGTGGAAGTGGACATTCTCTTGCATAATGTCCGGGTTGTTGACAATTATGACATACGACCGATCCTCTACCTCTTCCAAAGCCTCCTCTTGCTCTTCCTCCACCTCTGTAGCCAACTCGATCTCCTCTTGGTGCGTTATACTGAGGTGCCTGATTTTACTGCGCGGTATTGTACTAAGGTTGCACTGTGTTGTACTGTGGCTGCACGATATTATATGGTTGCTGCACAATATTGTACTGTTGCTACACAGTGTTGTATGGAGCTGGAGCTTGGTTAAACTGGGGTGCGGCTTGCCCAGTCATCATTTCTGCTTGCACCCTATATGCATCCGATGTCCTCTATCACATCAAATCCATAGTTCTACAATCTTTGTCATCGTGACCCATTGACTTGCAAAAGTTGCAATATGAACTCTTTGGGACTGTCTGGTATTTCTGTATCATTGGGCAGTGATATGGTTCATGGACCGGTTTCTTACAGATTTCGCCCCATAGTCCTTTTGTTGGTAGTGGATTTGGCATTCCTGCTACCATATACTATGCAAAATGTTGTACATTCATTCTTGTGGGGTCCTTCCATCCTGCAAGTGGTACACCAAACGAATTCTCGTTTATCCTTTCTTTTGTTCTGGTTTAGATGGAACGTTAAGTTCTTCAAATCCTCCTTCAGTTCTTCGATGACTGGATCCGTTTGCTGATATTGGTTTTCTTCCAGTTGCAGGGCTGCCTGCAGAGCCTCTACATGTGTCTGAAACTTCTATTGTCATAATGGGTATTCAAGTGTGGTAGTAGTGAGTTGATGAATAGGTGCCTGTGTTGCATATCAGTCATGATATATTTCAAATTTCCTTTCATTCGCTTGAATCTCTGGTCAATCTCCCATACAGATTCTCGTGTTTTCTACCTAATTTCTATCATCTCGTGCATGTACCGATCCTCTGAACTTGGCTTCTGGAGATCATTTATCAACAATTTCTTGATGTCTATAACTGTTCTGGTTGTCCTTGGTGGATTGTTTGTAGCTAGATGCATATACCAATCCAGTGCATGATCCATTAGTGTAATCGATAGCTGTGCAAGTTTAGTATCTTTGTTTGTGATATGTTTTTCTTCCCAGATCTTCTCAGAGATAAACAAATGTTTTTCCGGGTCCTCCGATGCTTCTCCTTTGAATTCTGGTAGCCTGATGGTGGGATTGTGTCCTGCCATCCTGAACGCTAAACTACTACCTCCACGCAGTGTAGATACTTGACTAGTGCTTCCTAAACTAGCTCCTCTAGTTGTTGGTCCTTGTGTAGATGTACTTCCTATTGTTTTTCTTCTCTCGAAATTCGGTTGTCTAAAAGGTGGTGTTCTCTTTGGTGTATTAGTCACAAATGGGTTTATGGGTTCCACACTGACATTAATATGGATAGGATTGATGCCTTCTCTTCCCGCTCCTGGACCTCTCATCTCCCTCTCATATGTTGCATGCATGATTTCCTCAATCTTCTCCACAGCCCGAAGATCCTCTAGCTCTTTTTCATCACTCGTTAAGCTTTCCCTCGCGGCTACGACTCTCTTCTTTGTGTTCACCTTCTATTGGTAGGGTACTCCACTGCGCACATTTTCAACTGACACCATGATCTGCTTGATCTGGTCATCGTCCGTCATGATTGGGTCCAAGGGTTCCTTCTTTCACTTATCCATTCCTCCTGCCATTTCTCCTCTTTATGTCAGTGCTTCCCCCCTTCCCCCATGCACGCAGGGAAGTTTAGCTATCTGATTCCATTGTCATTACACCTTTGTTATATAGCAGTATCTTAATAGAAGTATACAATGATCTAATATACCTTCCTTGAGGCCCATGTAGAAACTCTTGCTCCGCTGCGCTGTAAGACTTCGCCGTATCGACTGCAAATTCTGTTATAAAGCCCGCTACAATACTGCCGAGCCAAAAATCTACTGCGCGGGTGAATTTTTTGTTCACCTGCTGTAACTTCTCAATATGAACTGAGTTCCACTCTAACTGTCGGATCCGGTTCATTGGGTGGTTATCCTTCAACCTTAATATTCACTCCTACAATAAGTGTGGAAAATCACAGAAAAGGACTTCATGCAAATCAGTAAACACGTATTTCTCAAGATATTTGTGCAACGTTACTCTAGGGTTTTTGTTATCTTTCTGTGCGAAATCCAACTCTTTTGTCTTCAACCACCTTTCGATCTCTGCTTTTTTGGGATTCCACGGTCTCAACATCCCCTTCTAGCAACTCATTCTTTTCTCCTTCTCAGCGTCTGCTTCCACATTCTCTTGAACCGTCTTCCACAGATCTTACAAGTTCTCAATAGACCTCGTCTACTAAATCCTCTTTTGTTCCAACCAACAACAACTGAATCATTTGTTGGTTATTATTTATATGTCTGAGTTTATAATACACTTGATTGACCCAAGGTTCATGTCTACCAGGGTTCCAACAAAGCCTCTAAAACTATCGGACCCCCTGGTAAACCAGAAGGCAACACAACACACAGAATGGACTGTGCAGTCTAACCCGAGATAGTTCTAATGGGTGACTACAGTACTCTAGTGTCTACAGTGTAGGATTGAGTGCAGATATGCTAAATGTGCACTGAGAGTTCTATTTTAACTTATTAACACCCTAAACTGTTATTCATGATCATGCATGGAATATAATCAACTCATTCATTTAACATATCAAAAACTACTGAAGACAGTAAATAAACACATGCATTCAATCTCATAACACAGGTTTTACCATGGTTCACCCCTCCTTGGCTACGTCCGCAAAGATCTGTCTCTCAGGCTCTTTTATTATAGCAGTTCCAAAACTTCAGCGTTGCGCGCTTTACAACTCCTTTCAGATTGGTCGAGATGTATTGTGAGGCGGACTAGATCGTACTAGGATCCTCAGCCCGTGATATAACCCTCAAGATCCTCCCTCCTTACTCCTCTCTATCTCAACAACTTACAAAATTAGGTCATATAGAAACATATTACAACTAGCTATCAAAACAAGACTCCTCCTCTAGACTCTCTATATCTGGTTTAATCTAGTCTGTTCTTTCTCTCTCTTCTCTACCACTTCTCTCTTCTATGAGACCTAAGTATTTATTTTTATACATTTCTAGCTCACCAACCATTTGTCAGTGTTTCATGGAAACCTGCATAGGAGATCTAACTAAAACAAGTACAAGCAAATCTTATCAAGAAAGGAAGAGAGATTAAATATGGAAGAATGAGAAAATATATTCACACTACTCCAATGAGCCGATGAGTGATACATAGATCATGATCAATATGATACAATGAATGAGTGGAATACACTCATATATAGGGCAAAACATTCCATAATTAAGAAAAACAATCAAGCAACTAGCTTTCCTTAGGAATGCATACATGCATAATAGTGATGGTAAAAATAGAAAGTCTAAAATAGAACTAGTCAGTTAACTCCCACTGAACTAGTGTGTTGAAAACCAAAATTTCTCCAACACCCCCCCTGAACATCACTATGCAGTAAAAAATGAGTCCCAGCTACTAGGCCATTTTAGGTATTCATGTACAATGCAACTAATGAACACTGAAAAAAAATGAGGAAAGAGGGAAAACCACGTGGGAACCCCCCTCAAAAGATAATGTATCAAAAGAAGAAAATGACAGTTGCTATGCAACTGTGTTCTTCATTGCAAGACGATCCCACAAAGTCTGAAACTTCTTCTCACTGAAAGTCTTCATGAATATATAGAAATATTTATGGATCTAATGAAGTCCTTCTGCATGGCTGCTTGAGATAATGGATTTCCCACAACCCTATTGTAGTTCTGTGGATCGGTAGATTGAACCATATAGCAATGCATGGGCATCGCAGGTTCTGAAGCTGAAAGTACATGAGAAGGCTCCTCATGCTGAGATCGAGTCATCCTCGAATCCAATGGATTCCCAGTAAGGTTTCCTGCTGCCTGAAGTGTGGTCTATGCCTTCTTGGGAATCTGTTGAAGCTTCAACGCTGGATTCTTATCTGGTTGTACTACCTACTTATTTCCATGTACAAAATCTGAGTGTATGGAATCGTCTCTGATGTCTAAAACTGATGGAAGAACAATATTATATGCATGTTGCACTGGAGGTGAATGCAAAGTACTCTCCTTATGTGTAAGTAGAATAGAGGAGTCATCGTCAGAAAACTTAGTGAATTTATACAACCTTGACTTGTGATCCACCTCACCAATTACAATGATGGAATTGTCATGCATGTCAAATACTGAAACTGAATCTGATGTAAATTCAACCTTTTTACCTTTATGAGCAATTTGATAAACTGAGAGCAGATTCATAGAAATCTTTGGAACATGTAGACCATTCTCAAAACTGCCATTGTGGAGTTCCACTCTCCCTTCTCCTACTATTGCTACTAGATTATCATCCCCAATGAGGATAGGGGGCCTTGAGCATGGACTCAAAGAAGAGAAAGCTTCCTCTTTCACTTCCATATGATGGGATGCACCAGAATCTATAATCCATGAATCAAATGAGGAATTAATTACAACCAGAGCATGATGATTACCTTTCTTAGGTGCATGGTATTCTTCCTTCTTCTTCTTGGTTCCTTCAGGAATGAAGTCTGCAAGGTTATTCTTTTGAAGTACCTGTGTCATAAGATTGATCTGCTTCTTCATGCAAGTGGATTCTTCATGATTCGGTTTATTGCAATATGTGCACTGCTTTCCCTTCTTCTTCTTCCCTTTGGAATTTGAAGAATCTTTGGAACTTGAAGAATCCTTGAAGGGTTTGGAATATCCCTCCTTTTTTGACTCTGGATGTAATAACTCCTTTCGTCTATGCTTCAATTTCTGATTGTATGACCCTTTTCCATCATGCATGGTGAGTGCATGTGCTTTGGGATCTTTCACGAGGCCCATTTGTATGAGTTTTGTCTACTCTTGTGTAAGAGACTCAATGAACCGAGGCAACATAGGAATTTTCCAATTTCTTCCAAAAAGACATCTGTCAGAATGGAAATTGGAGACATATACAACGTATTCTAGTCCTAGCTTGGCCTAGATTGTTAGAATAAGTTGTTTCTCTTGTGTAGACTTATCAATACCACATTCACCCAATCTTAATAGAAAAGATTTAAATTTAGTAAAAAAATCTTGTATATTATCAAAACTTTTAGGGTCTAAGGTATTCAACTCTACCTCAAATATATGACGTCACATCTCATCTTGCTTTCCAAAGAGTCCTTCCAAGGTGGTCCAGATCTCATTTGGAGTCTTGCATGCAGCAAGATGAAACCATAGATCAGTGGAGATCAACTCAAGAAGTAGTCCTGTGGCCTCATCCTTACGGTTCACCCATCTCATCTTCTCAATCGCTGATGTAGGTTATGTTTCTGTCGCCATCGTCAAATTATATAGTCCTTTTATTTTGAGTTGGAATGTCGCCTTGGGCTTCCAATAAAAATAATTGTATGGTGTGAGGATTACCACCAAGTTTGAATGTATAATAGTTGTCATATCCATCTCTCCCACTATTTCTAAGAGCCCCTAAAAATTTACTCTCAATCTGCAAGTGAAAAATTAAGAAATCCCGACAGAAATGACACTTTAATTGAAAATTTGTATCAGTTTCAAGAGATGATCTTGTGACTTACTTTCTGAGAAAATGGTGAGGAATCTCGCCAAACGGTTGAAAATCCACTTCCAAAATGGGTCAATTTACTTTCCGCGTGAGCCATTTTCTCCACAACGTAATATTTTGGGAGCAATAAATGTAGAAAGGTACGACCACAAATTCGTATCAGTTTCAGGAGACTATCTTGCGGCTTACTTTTTGAGTAAACGATGAAGAATCTCACCAAACGGTTGAAAACCCACTTCCAAAATGGGTCGATTTACTTTCTTAACAAGCCGTTTCCTAAAAAACGTAATATTTTGGGAGGAATAACTGTTGAAAGATACGAACACGGATTTAGCTCGCCGAAACCCTGATTTTCCTTATTCTTTGGCTTGTCTGGCTTGCTCCAAGCAGCATAGCTCTGATACCGTGTCAGTGATTCATGGAAACATGCACAGGAGATCTAGCTAAAACAAGTACAAACAAAGCTTATCAAGAAAAGAAGAGAGATTCAATATGGAAGAATGAGAAAATATATTCACACTACTCCAATGAGCTGATGATTGATACATAGATCATGATCAATATGATACAATGAATAAGTGGAATACACTCATATATAGGGAAAAACATTCCATAATTAAGAAAAACAATCAAGCAGTTAGCTTTCCTTAGGAATGCATGCATGCATAATAGTGATGGTAAAAATAGAAAGTCTAAAATAGAACTAGTCAGTTAACTCCCACTAAACTAGTGTGTTGAAAATATAAATTTCTCCAACACCATTATAGTGTATTACAAAAACCCTAACCCTAACGTTGTTAGGTCTTCCATGCATGCGTGCATGCTACTCTTCCTTCCAGTTGTCGCTTCCCTCGTTCTTTCCCAAAATAGCCTTTCTTTCCACTTTGGTCTGCTTCCAACAAGCCTCAAAACCCCTGAAGATTTGAACTATGATTTCATGAAGAGATGAGGTAAGGAAGAAAGTATGGCCTCTTTTTATTCTCAATACCTCGAAGCTTGCAAACGAACCAACAAAGATGTTAGGGAATTCAATGATAGGTTCAACACTCTCATTAGCAAACTTCAGCCCAAATTTCACCCAAAGAGCGCTATTCTCCAACATTACATGAACTCCTTAGAAGGAACCTTACAATTTACCCTCAAGAACCAATTACCTACTAGCCTAGAAGAAGCACAAGAGGTTTCTTGCCAGATTGAGGAGAACCTTAAGTTCAACAATTCCATCCATCAAATCAAACTCTTAAACAATGATGACATCTAGGAGCTAGATGAGGAAAGTATGGGAGGGATGAAGGATGACCTCCCAAAGATTCTAGAGGTAGAAAATAGTACTTTCCCTAGGAAATGGAGCACAAGTTTCTCAAACATGAAAGATGCTTCCTTGTTTTCACAACAAAATGAACCTCCCGAGGATTTGAAACCCACTCAAAATACATTTAGAAACCTTGAGGTTGAAAACATTGAACACTCGCCTTCACAAATGGATGAGGAAGATGATTGTGAAGTGGAATTCCCCGTTGTCTACTAGGTTGGGAGCATGGGAACGAAATATGGAGAACCTTTACCTTGTTATGTTACCCTCCAAATCAATGATTTCCTTCTCCACAATTGTGTGTTTGACCCATATACCCCTAGAAACGTTATGACTGAAAGGGTTATGCACCAACTAGGTCTAAGTATATCACAACCAAACACGTAAGGTGGTTTTACACAAGTCATAATCAAGGACCTAAGTATTGCCTTCCATGCTTGCCCTGATGCCCCTTTTAAAATTGATGAAATAATGATAGATACTTTAAGCAACTGGGGAATTCTACTTTGTAAGGACTTGATAGATAAATTGACTGAGAGCTTCCAAGACCAAGGGTCCAAATCTATCATACCTCACCCCAAAGGAGGATTCTTTACCCTTCAGAAAGAACCCATCATAGGTTGCCTTATTGAAACTCCTGAAGAACCTGATAATCAACTCCTCTGTGTAAACAATGGGATTAAAAGTTGGTTTGTCCAAGGAGGAAATTCAGAGGATGAGCTTAGCAAAACACCTAGGGGAATATGGACTTTGGAATTTGATGGTGCTCATTCAAGTTCTGGTTCGGGAGCAGTCATTGTCCTGACAACCCCATTCAAGGAAACTTTCTATTACTCCTATAGACTTGAATATCATTGTACAAACAATGTTGTTGAATACGAAGCTTTGATTATAGGCCTTAACGTAGCAATAGACAAAGGTATCACACACTTGAAGGTTATAGGAGATTCAAACTTAATAGTATCACAAGTGTTGTTAGACTTTGTTGCAAAGAATGAAAGAATGAAAAGTACTGTGACTTCACAAGATCCATTGAAAAATCCTTTGAGGTAGTGTCAATCGAAGCAGTTCCCAGAGAAGAAAACTATATGGCAGATGCCTTGGCTGTCTTGACATCCACTTTACAACCTTGTGATGGTCCCCTCCAAAACTTGTGCAAAATGGAAGTCTTATTTAGACCATCAATCCCTGATAACTTGGAGCATTGGAAAGTCTTTGAAGATGATAAGCAAATCCTTAGATTCATGGAAAACAACAGAGAATTCACCAATTCACAAGTAAACTTCCTAGCTGATTCCATGGACCTAGATGTAATAAACTTGCAAAATAACACTTTTCCGAAAGGGTGTGTCCCTTTAGAACTCCTCTTTGATAGACACGATGTTTACAAAGGAAAAAACCCCAAGAAACAAACAGATGAAGCCTTAGAATTCAACATTGGTATTGAGATAGATCCAAGAATGGTCAAAATAGGGAAAGGTACTACATAAAAGGAGAGGAATGAGATACTTGACCTCATAAGAGAATTTAAAGATACCTTTTCTTGGAATTATGATGAACTTAAATCTTATAGGGGTGATGTCATCCGACATGCCATACCTTTGACAGAAGGAGCCAAACCCTTCCAACAAAAGCTAATACATATTAACTCGAAATTGGCAAGACAAACACAAAAGGAACTCCAAAAGATGGTGGATATTGGTATCATAGCTCCCATTATATATTCAACATGGATGCCAAATTTGGTAGTTTTTCGAAAGAAAAGTGGTGACATTTGCTTATGCGTAGATTTCCAAAACCTTAACCATCTATCTTTTAAAGACAACTACCCCCTCTCAAATATGGAACATTTATTACAACGGGTTACAGGGGCGAGCATGATGTCCATGCTAGATGGATTTTTTGGATACAACCAAGTGCTACTCAAAAGAGAAGATCAACTTAAAACAACATTTACCACACCATGAGGAACATTCATGTACTTAAGAATTCCTTTCGGCCTTATGAATGCAGGTGCAACTTTTCAAAGAGCGATAGACTTTGCTTTTAGGGATCTCATTCAGAAAATCATAGAAATTTACCAAGATGATCTCACAGTCGTATCAAAGGAGAGAAAAAAACACATCTTGCACCTCATAATTGTCTTTGAAACATGTAGAAAATATGGTATCACCTTGAACCCTAAGAAGTCTGTTTTTGGGATAGATAAAGGAAAGCTATTGGGACACATAACCTCAGAGGGAGGAATTTTTGTAGATGACCATGAACACCCCATTGCATTCATGAGTAAAGTTCTTAGGGATTCAGAGCTGGAGTATTCAATTACTGAGAAACATGCTTATGGCTTGGTAAAATCCCTTAAACATTTTAGAAACTATGTGGGTTACGCTAAGATTAATTCTTATGTCCGTTACCCAGAATTAAAAGATGTTTTATCGCAACAAGATTGTATGGGTACTAGGGGTAAGTGGGTTTCCAAGATCCAAGAATATGATTTAGAAATAAAACCCACCAAGATTGTGAAGGGACAAGGGTTAGCCCAAATGCTGATTGAATGGTATTTCGACATGATGAATGGTATTTCGACATAATATACTACCTTAAGAATTTATCATGCCCAAACCATCTAGTAGACTATAAAAGAAGGGCCTTGCGATTTAAAACTATGAAGCACTATTTAACTGAGAATGGCCTTGGATGGAAGGACCCAGATGGAGTTATCCTTAGATGTGTGAACCAATAAAAAGTTAATAGGTTGTTGAAGGAATTACAATCTGGGCATTGTGGTGGGCACTTCGTTGTCTGTACTATTGCACACAAGATCTTAAGAGTTGGATATTATTGGCCAACATTGTTCGCTCACAGTCACCGATATGTTTGATCATGCCAACCTTGCCAATAATTTACTGGTTGATGTGGTGAATTCCATCATGATGAACCAAAGAAGTGTGGTGGTGAAGTGGATCTCCATCTGCATAATTGGACATCACGAGTCAATCTATCTCTCGACACTCAATATCTACAACCTAAGGGCCTTAAGACAATATCTCCTTAGTTATCCCTAGAAATGGGGGATAACATCTGGCTCCTAATTGGGGACATGTACTCGCCACATAGTGCATGAGAACCTCAACATCTCCTGGTTAGACCTGTGCCTACACTGAAACAATAAACAATAAAATATAGGGTGGCTTACTCACCCTTTGCTCATATAACATAATCCAAAATTTCAAAATTGACAACTAATCTAGAAATTAAAATTTTGTACTTTTTTGATATAATGTGATGTAGGCAAAAGTATGTAAATCAATAATGCAATTAGAGAAAAATTAAAATCTGAAATGAAATGAAACTAAACTATCATGAGTAATCAAGATGCAAATGCAATAAATCAAGATGACATACCTACTTACCTAGGGCCCATGGCCCATGGTGATCAATTCCTGTGGATGTTAGGTCAAATCGTACAACCAGTGCAACCAACTAAGTGCTTAATTATGTAATACAACAAATTTAATTCAAGCACATAATAATCATGAGTGGAAATAAATATATAATCAATGATGAAATGAAACTCATGGAGATGGGTAGGAGGGAGAAAATCCTAGTGGAAAGAATAACCATAAGCCTGATTGATCCATCTCTGAATAGGACTACTGCATATAGACGATGGCTCGTCTTCATCTTCACTCAGAGCACCACTGCTTCCTGAAGATTGAGAGGAGATGAGAGATCGAAAGAAAACAGTATGGATTCCCAAGGAAGAATGAAGGCAAGGCATAGCCTCATGTTAGGAGAAAAAAATCCTCCTATTGAAAAACAATTTCCCTTTCATCTTCATATCCTCCCAAAATGCCTTAGGAAAAAAAAAATGTTTCTCTACAATGTGAGTCTTTGACTGCTTTGGGATGATCGCGTCCTTGTTTCCATCAAAATTTGAGCACAAAGGTGGTTGGAAATATTCATAGATTAAATCCGAATCCTCAAAGGGATACAAATCACAACTCCCAAGGGATGATTGAAAGTCACCATGAGTGTACGGTGACAAGTCATCCTCAATTGGATAAAATAAATTGATGACCATATCATCATCAGGCTGCCGAGCATTGGAATCATATGCACATGAAGACCATTCTTCCAAAGATGACAACTGAACCCTCTTTTCTTGAGAACTACCCTCAATGTCATAAATGGGTTCTTTTTCAAAATTGAATCACACATCCCACCTACGTCTCCTGATCTATATGGAATCATTGATGCGTTGTTCAACCATGTCGGAGAAGTCCTCCACAAAATCATTTTCATCATTTGGACTAATCACTTCTTCATCTTGATGTGAAGGAGGAAAACAAGGCCGGACAGCTTCATCTTCGTCAACCGAGAGAATGGATGCTGATGTCTCATCCAGATTCTTAGTACGTGGCACTTCCCTTGAATTCTTCTTTTTCTTCATGGACATGCTCCTCTAACACCTCTTCATCACAAGGGGATTAATCCTTAATTCAAAGCATTTTGTTTGATTTTTCCAAAAAGGAAAACTCCTGTTCTTCTCGTCATTGTATACTTTCTCTCCGATAGGTGACATTTTGTCAAGATCCTGCACTTCCTTGAAGTCTTCTTCTTTGTAGAGATGTTCTTCAAAGGAAATCACCTTCAAATGCTCAATCAGATCCAAATGAAACATCCTTTCCTTAAAAACATCCTTAAGGTCCTGGACTATATCTTCAAGTTGATGGGATTTGGGTCCACAATGTTTCAGAAATTCTCGGATGAAAATGGTCGAAGAGTCAAAACCGCTCGAGACACAAGTGTGGTTGATCAAATCCCTCTGTTTCTTATCCAATGATAGAAAAAAAAGTTGCGTCACAACATCATCTTGGGTTACTTGATACCAATAAATGTATTTAATAAACTCAACAACATGTGTAATGGTTGAACATGGATTACCATCAAACTTTGGGATATCATCCCATCCTTTTGGTAGGCATTCATCATAAACTTCCATGTTTCAATGGTGGAGTTGCCAGATGAACTTTATGAAAATTTCATCAAAAGAGAATTGGAAAGGGAACTTCCCTCAAGTGGAGTCGTGAGACAAGCTATGGGGAAAAGCTTATGGAATAACTTGCCAAAGTTTTGTTAGGGAACAGAAGACGATTCAAAATCCTCCCTGGAAATGACACCAAAATGTTATTGCATAGATTATAGGTTGGGCAAATCTCGATCCAATCCACAAATGCAGGACAATTGTGAGAGTATCTACCCACTGTCACCTTAGATGGACACTCTCTTCAATTTAGTGATGATGAAAATCACCACAAGGGGGGCATCCCGGTGACCCTAGGGGGAATGAAATGGAAAGTGAGAAGATGAGAGTGAAAACCCCTTATAGGTCGAGTTAGGAATTGGAAAATGGCTTGGGTAAGAGTATTATGGGTAAGGGTAGGTTTTCAAAGTGAAGTGTAACTACAAAAGAGTATTATACTTGCCCGAGACAAGACAAAATGGAGATATACAAACCAAAATATCGAATGGAAAATCAAGTGAAGCTTTCTGTCCTATATTTCAGCAATAAACAAGAATATATACCATCAAGTAAATGATAACAATAACTGCAAAATGTATCACCAAAAGCATAATAAAGATGCAAGAGAATAAGCTAGCAATTATGAGTTTAACTCAAGTGTAATGACGCAATACTTTAGTGACAATAGAGGGTTGTTAGATAGATTTTTCAGAGGATTATAATGTCAACCAAGTGGTTGTAGCAAACATTTTCTACAACAAAAAATTTCAACCATAAAAATCAGCAAGTAAACCGTAAAAAAGTTAGCCAATGAGAAGTAGAACAATAATAGTGTCATCCAAGCAAATTTCAATGGTTGAAAAGTAAGTTAAAACAAGAGTTTAAGTGTGTTTTTCCGCAACCCTAATGATTGTATCTTTTATTTGATTATAATCATAAAACTACCAAGACAACCTAGACACCTTAGTGGCTCAAGTAACCTTGTGACATTGAGAAAAGATTCCAACTTAGACAAATTCAATATCTCTCAAAATCACGTGTAGCAATGCAAATGATTTTATTTCTCCAATGCAAATTTAGATTAGTGCCTTTTCAATGGGTTATGGAGTCTTGTTGTATAAAATTAGGTCTAGCACTTCTCTAGGGGTGTAATCCCTTATACTCACTAGAGCAAGTATATCTAACAAGGTAAGACTAAGAGGGTGTAATTCCTTTTACTCCTCCTAACAAAATTTGTAATAGCTCATTCAATCAAGAATAATGATAAACTTGGTGGAGGGTGTATGCCCTTATGCTTCAAGTATTTTAGCCAATAACAACCTTGAAACAAGAAATAAAAACCAACAATATGTAGAAATTTCTTACCAATTCCAAGAGACATACAATATAAACCCTTATCTACCAAGATAATTTCATCACCATAGCAAAAGATACACCTCCAAGATATAGCGCACCACTTAGATCCTCTAGAAAAGTATTAACCATATCATTTGAGAGAGAGAGAGAGAGAGAGAGAGAGAGAGAGAGAGAGAGAGAGAGAGATGAAGTTCTCCCAAGAGGGTCAGAAATTTCAGCCAAGTAGCTCTTATCAAGTGAGAGAGTTATGATAAAAAAGAAATGAATTTGGTCTTTATTTATACAAGACCTCTAAAAAGTGTTTGTTCACATAATATTATGGTAAACCAGAAAACAAGGGGAATGACCCCCTTAGTTTTCCCCCTTTACAACATTAATTTGATTTTTACACAAAGGAAAGCCCTAAATGTGACATTGAGCCCTATTTGGGTGATGTTTTGGTAGTTTTAGAAAGTCGTTGAGCTTGGAGAGGAATTTGTTCAGCCTCTTAAGGAAATATCTCCATGGTGCAAGGGATTCACTCCATCAAAAGGTGCCAATCCTCCAACAAGTCATCACCACCACCATTAAACCCTAGCCCTAGTCAAGGCATCAATCCCAAGAAGTGTGGTGTAAGGACTCCAAAGGAAATTCATTGGGATAGAAAGGGCTAGGTGTCGATCTCCAAGGTGTCTTCTCTTGCCTCCAAAGGAAACATCCATCATCTGTCATCTCCCAGTGTGTGGGTCATGGAATCCAACTTGTGGGCTTCATGCCCTAGTGAAGGCCCACGCTAGGCTTGTTCCTCCGAATCGTCCACCATGCAAGGTCTTGCAAAGACAAAAGAGTGTGCCCTCCAAGGGTCTCAAGTCAAATGTATCATGCCAAGTAAAATCATATTTAATACAAGAGCCTCTTAAACATGTGCATCAAAACTAGCTTCTCAAATTAAACATGCGTTCAAAGACCTTATGCAACTTGCCAAGTTTAGGTATGGGAGGGTTGTCATGATGACCTATTGGGTGTGTCTTTCTTCAAGTCAAGGAGTGTTGCCTAGGTGGACCCTCTCTCAATCATGTAAAGAATATGGAGTTGATGGGGGTAAGAATTTTTGGGCATGGGGTTCATGACATACACGGGTTCGTTTGTCTCATTTATGGGTGCCTTTGTAGAGGGTGTGATGCATCTACGTTTTCAATGCAACCTTTTTCCAAACCCATTTATTTGGAATTAATTAATTAAAGTCCATAACAATTGGGTAACTTAAAACTTAAAAGGAGTACCACAATGTCACTTAAAGCTAGAGGTACACAGAGTGTCATATGCATGGAAAGAAAGGGACATTGGATGCATGTACACACCTCAACAAGAGAGACATATATATAATGTGAAATTGCTTTTGCAGGTCTTCAATTATTTTAAGAGAAACATTGCATTGTTCTCAAGATCTCTTTGTGCGAGCATCTAGAAGGCTAAAATTTTGGCTTTATCTTTTGCCAGCGACATTCTCCATGTGCCTTCAACCCCTTCTTCCCATGAAATGAGGTACATGTTATGTTTTGAGCTATTATTAGGTTTCTGTTTAGTTTTCTAGATAACAATACCATAGGTAGGATCATTGAGAGAAACACAATCACAAGATACACATCATTTATCCCGTGAAACCCTCATGGGGGAGAAAACCCAACAAAAACTTCCTTAATATAGATAGGCAATACAATGCCAAGAAAATAAACCAAAACACTAGAGAATATCCAACACTGAGCAATGTGCCTCTCTCTTCCTTCTTCTCCCAACTACATCTACCAAACTTGTGCACTTGATGAGTGAATGCGTGAGTGAGAAAATGAGGTACTGACCTCCTTTATTTATACTAATTGGTAGGCACTGGAAAGGTGTCCCTTCACTGGGCAGGTCTGACTTGTCTTCTTAGTAGTTAAAACCACTTTAATTAGGCTTGGGGGTCGACTTCTTAATTTACATAACACAATTAGGATTTGACCAATCCACAAAAGGGGATTTGGTCAATTACAATGCCCGACATGATCAATCCAAAAAAGGTGATTGATCTAATGAATAATGACTCAATAAATAAATAGAATACTCTTTGTAGTTACAATATTTCAACACTCCCCCTTAACAAGAAGGGTATTCTACAACATCATCAGGAGAGAGAGAGAGAGGGAAGCAACATCAACATCATCTGGAACCCTGACTGGCATATCTATAAATCATTAGAAGTTTTTCTCATCATCATCATTCACAACATGGAGCTAGAGTAACATCATCATCCTCATCAACATGAGGCTAAAGTAACATCATCATCATCTTTATCTTGAGGCTAAAGTAACAACATCATCTTCTTTAGCATGAGGCTAAAGTAATATCATCAACATATTTAGAATGAGGCTAAAGTAACATCATCATCTTCAACATTAAAGCTGAAATAACATCATCATCATCATCTTCAGGAAGAAGCTGAAGTGACATCATCATCATCTTCATCAACATGGATTAGTATAACGCTAATACATCATCATCATCAATAACAACACAAGTCTGATACAACATAAAAAAAAATAGTATGACATCACGAAGGCTAGAGCATCATCAACATCATCACTAGGCTGGGAATCGTTAGCACAAAGCTAGCATCTCAACAACATCAACACGAAGATGGAAATATTCAGCACAAAGATGGCATCAGAACAACATCAGACCGAAGCTGGAAATCTTCAACACTAGGCTGACATCACAACAACATCAGTACAAAGCTGGAAATATTCAACACTAGGCTGGCATTACAACAACATCAACACGAAGCTGAAAATATTTAGCACTAGGATGGCATCAACACTACTCCCCCTTTCGAAGGAGGACCTTTTGGACTACACCAAGGTTGTCTTGAAAGTGTTTAAACTTTACACGAGATAGAGGCTTGGTCAACACATCAACAACCTGTTCATTCGTGCCAACATAATAAGGTTTTATGGCTCCTCTCTGCACATATCATGAATGAAGTGATACCGGATCTCTATGTGCTTCGACTCATCATGGACCACATCATATTTATACAACTCTGGTTATCACATAGGATTACGGTGGTTTCCATCTCCAGATCAAATAGATCTATCAACAACATTTGAGACCATATGGATTCATAACTGGAAGAACATGCAACAATGTATTCCTCTTCTGCCGTGTTGGGAGAAATGTTGTATTGCTCACTACTCTCCCATGAAGTCATTGCTGACCCCAGATTGAAACAACATCTTGAAGTTCTCTTTCTATCATAAACACTTCCAACTCAATCTGAATTAGTATATCCATTCAATATGAGGTCATGATCTCTAGTATAGCAGAGACCAAAATCCAACGTACCCTCAAGGTATCTCATCACATGTTTTGCATCATAAAGGTGAACACGTCTGGGTTCTACCAGAAACTGACTCAAGGAAAAACATATATCTGTCCTGGTATTCGCTAGATACATCACTGAACCAATAATTTGTCTGTATAGAGTAGCACCAAACAATTCTGATGAGGTGTCTACCAGGAGATTCAACTTCGTTTCCATGGGTGTGTACATGGATTTACATTCCAACATGTCAAACCTTTTCATTATTTCAACTACATACTTCCCTTGGCTAAGGAAGATCTTCTCTGGGCTCTGCCAAACTTCGAGACCTACGAAATATTGCTTCAGGCCTAGGTCTTTCATCTCAAATTCTGAAATGAGCTTCTTCTTACAATCTATGATGAGATTTTATTCATCTTGTCAAGAATAAATCATCTACATATAGTAGAAACATCACTGGCTCATCATTCATAACCTTGAGGTAAAGGTTAGAATCAACTTTACTTTTGGTAAAGCCCAAGTTTGTCAGGAAACTGTCAATTCTGCCATATCAAGCTCTAGGAGTTTGCTTCAACTTGTACATATCCTTCTTCAACCTGTAGACCTGAGTCTTTCTATATTCAACTTCAAACCAAATTTTCACATTACATTGTACCACTCTAGTACACTTGCTCAACTGCAACTCAATCTACAGAATCATGTGCTAGCTCTATGTGCTCTCTGCAAAGCACTATCTGTCTCACTTCCTGAGGGTATGTCCTCTCCTCTTTATGCAATTGTTCCTTCTAGAATTGGGACTTTGTACCTACAGTTTCTCTGAAGATGAGAATGATTGCTTCATTCTCATTGTGACTGTTGAAATCAGAGAGTAACTCCTCTACTCCATGATGAAAACAACTTCATCTAAAACTAAGAGTGGTTGAGTAACCAATATTGAATGTATCTCTTCTTCTTTCATGGATTTAACTCTATCTTTTATTGTAGTCATGTCTCCATGATACAACTAATGTACTACACCAACTGCTACTCAATTTTAAATATGGGGATTTCTCCCCCTGCATCTCATACTATATATGAATCATGGTTGTTCTGGTTGTCTTCATGAATATTGGAACTATTTCTTCAATTACTGGAGTAAGCATCTCATCATAGTATTCTCCCTCTTGCTAGGAGAATCCTATGGACACACATCAAGATTTGTACATCTGCAACATGCTTGATCTGTTTAGATCAATCTTGGAAGTTAATACTGACTTCTCTTCCAGTCTCACAGAAGAATCCATATCCTAGTCTTTCTGTTTGGCTTCCTTCTCTGTCACTGAAACAAGGGAATGTTCCCAGGAGATTTCATATCTCCTAGAAGTTTCTGAAGCTACGATCTAGTCTTCTCATGGCATCCGTCTCCCAGTCTTGGAAGTTGTATCTTCATCTGATCATTTTTTGAGATCAAGCTTACTCTTGATTTCTTATGAGTCTACAAGGACTTCATCATCTCTTACATGATATACTTGGTGTTGAATACCAAGTCTAAATATGAAAAGCTGAGTCATGCTTTAAGTGAATTATGCTTCCTATCAATGTGGATTTATTATCCTTTGAACAAGTCTACAATGAGCTCTTGTTCTAATGTTTGGTCATCTTTGGATCCTTCTTCTCCTTACAATCAATCTTCATATGAGATACTCTAGATCTCAAAAATAACTTCTTCTTCATCTTCTTTAGTACATGAATGTATACCGTCATGTTCACGACTTGGGTAGTCCGCTTCATGTCTCATCTAATTTGTTTGCTTCTGTAACCTTCACTATATCTTCCTCAGGGTTATTACCTATGACCTGAATCAAGGTCAACAAAACAACATGAAAGAATAATACTCTTTTGATAAAAGTATTGAAACAATATCACAAATAATCATCACAATAGCTCCTTTAGATATATCATTTGTGACCTGCCTGAAACAAAGATCAAAAGTAATAAATACAATATGAAATGAGATCAACACTCTTCTTGTGTTGTGATCAAACATTCCTCCATGGTAACCTGGAACCAACAGAAGAATTTTCTCCTAGAGGATATGTTAGTTGTATTTGGTAAATGATTACATTAAGCATTTATCTCAATATGTTCACATGCTACAAAGTATAATATTTTTCAAAGATTGCTACCTCAACTATAGTGTTTACTTGTAAAGGGGTAGTTATCAACTTTTCATGTGCAACTTTGAATCTTATCAACTTAATTAATCAAACCTGGAACTTGGAGCCTTGTCCTAAAGAATGAGTGTGTTGATTTTCTTCCAAGTCTCCTTCACTCAAGATGACGAGTCTTTCTTCAACCTGTCTTTTGTACTAAGACAATATGCTATCTTCACATAAAGTTGGGTTAGAGTATAAACTCTATGATCTCAATTTTAATCAATCTAATACTTTGACTTACATTTTGACCAAAGGTTAGTATGATGGTCATAGCTTCAACATGCAACCTAGATCAAAATAATGTCATAACAAATAGATGCATATCAAAATAATCAAACCTAGGTTGCATTATTCCTCTAAATGTGTTGGATCTTGAGATCCTTCTGGATCTATGGCAAGAGATCCCTTCTCTTGCAAATACTGTTTAAAGGTTAAAAGTTTAAACATATGTGAATACATACCTCTGATAGTATTTGCAGGTAGTGGCACCATCTGGTAGCAATGGTAATAATTACCAACTCTTAAAAACTTCAAGGGTGACTGCATATAGTACTCTAGTTGATACTTCAAATGATACTACAATTGCAACTCAGGGTTTTATGAGGAAACCCTAATTTTCAAACTTCAAATTTTGAAATTTTGATCTAGGGGCTAGATGCACTGAGTTGAGGTGAGTAAGCTGGTGCATTCATATTTCTGAAAATCAAAATTTTACCCCTTGAAACTGAGCTTGCGGAAATCTGGACTGGTAGTTTTGGTACTGGTTGTGGTTTCCTGGTTTTTTGGTACCAATCAAAACTAGGGTTTGACCTTTCAGAGTATCTAACCACTGAAAAGGTGCACTCAAGGTGTCGAAGAGTTCCCTAGGCTAGGGCACACTTTTCTAGATGTTTTTTAGGCTAATATTCCTCTTAAAAAAGCCCTAATTTTCTTGTACGACAATAGTGACATTTTTATTTATCTAGTAAAATATGCTCTCTTCAACTTAGCTCTGATACCATGTTAAGTTTTGAGATATTTTTAGGTTTCTGTTCAATTTACTAGATAAAAATAACATAGGTAGGATCACTGAGAGAAACACAATCACACGATACACAACATTTATCCCAGGAAACCCTCATGGGGGAGAAAACCCAACATAAACTTCCTTAATATAGATAGCCAATACAATGCACAAACAATAAATCAAAACACTAGATAATATCCAACACTGAGCAATGCGCCTCTCTCTTCCTTCTTCTCTTAACTGGAGCTACCAAACTTGTGCACTTTATGAGAGAATCAATGAGTGAGCAAATGAGGCACTGGCCTCCTTTATTTATACTAACTGGTAGGCGCTGGAAAGGTGTCTCTTCATTAGGCATGGCCGACTTGTCTTCTTAGTGGTTAAAACCACTTTAATTAGGTCTGGGGGCCGACTTTTTAATTTTCATAATACAATTAGGGTTTGACCAATCCACAAAAGGGGATTTGGTCAATTACAATGTATTACATGATCAATCCACAAAATGGGATTGATTTAATGAATAATGACTCAATAAATAAATAGAATACTCTTTGCAGTTACAATATTTCAACAGTACAATCCCTTCTTGGGTCAGTACACCTAAAAATCCAAAAATATAAGGAGACAAAAAGGATGAAGTGTGAAAAATGATAAGTATGATCGGGAATGGTACGATGACTCATCAATGAGACCACCCAATAGAAAACCTTTCCCCAAGGGTGACCACTTACTAGGGAATAATTTCAACCACCAAGCTGAAACAAGGAAAAGAGCATAATTTCCAAGTAGACATTCTATAATCAAAATCAACTTTAAATGCAACATACTCAAATGCCTCAAGTATTAAAGTGACACACCATGATACCTGGCTTGTACTTCATGGAGAAAAACCCATTGTCTTCCAAAAACAGGTTGATGTGGTGAACTCCATCATGATGAACCAGAGAAGTATGGTGGTAAAGTGGGTCTCCATCTGTGTAACTGGACATCACAAGTCAATCTATCCCTCGACATGCCATGTCTGCAACCTAAGGGCCTCAAGACATTATCTCCTTAGTTTTCCCTAGAAATGGGGGATAACAAGCCTCTATAGGTGAAATTTAGAAGGTCTGTAAGAAATGATAATCAAATTAGACATGGCTAAATCATTGACATATTAATATGGGCCTCTATAGGTCAACTTTAGAAGGCCTTTAGGTTTTTCAAGGCATGAATCTAGTGGGTTTGAAGTTGTATAACATTAATATTTTGTTCTATACTTTAGTGAAACACCCAAAACAACCTTCCATCCCAATAGTGGAACCAATGAAGTCAACCTTTTATCTTTGTATCTGATTTTTATTACTATGGAGACAAAATTGGACAAAATGATACACTCTAAAAGACAAAATGAGATTTAGTGAATTCAATTATTAGATAATACATAACTAGTGTCACATATACAATTTGTGATCTGTAAATGTTAGGCCTATGGCCCATTTGTTTCATCAACATGGATGTTTTGTAGAATTAAGATAATTTATTGTACCCATGATCACTTTTACATTGTTGACTTCAAAGCTTCTCGTCACCGTGCATGAATGGTCATCCCTATTTCGCTAGTGTTCGACCTTGGTTTGTGTGTTGGTATTGTCTAGACCAACACTCTACTATAACCCTATGTTTCATAGGATCACCTGGTGATTATAATCTCTTCTTCCAGTTGCATTATATTGTAAATAATGTTTTATTCTGCAAATGATTTACAAAGAAAAAGAAAACAAAAAAGAAAAGGAAAGAAAAAGAAAAGGAAAGAAAAAGAAAAGAAAATAAAAATACAAAAAATCAAAAGAGGGTATAAAAATAGAAAAGAAAATGATAAAACCCCATGATTAATTTGGCTTGATTCATACTGTCTAACCATGATCAAGCTCTTTTAATTTATGCAGATAGGATAGTGAATAATTTTGGCTCAACAGTATAATCTTAGCCAAATTAGATAGGTTAGTGAATAAGTTTGATCAAACAGTTTAAGCTTGGTCAAATGTTTTAGGTTAGAGTAATTATTAACCAAACAGTTTAATCTAGGTTAATGTGCTAGGTAACTAGATTAGGTCATAGGTTAGCATGTCTTGTTTCAATAAAATTGATGAAAGGGTGATCAAATGCCTTGATTTGAATTAAAATGATGTATTTTTGACCCCTTGGTGACAAAATGAAGGAAGGGAAGTAGCAAAAACCCATAAAATATTTTTATCCTAAGTTTGGAATTTATATGACAGTTTTGGCACTCTATGTTAAAGGGTGTGCTTATATCAATGACTGATCCATACGCGCTCAGATCTACGGTCGACAGAGAATATCAGACCTCCCCCAACCTTTCTTCCTTTAACGGTGGGGGGGGGTCCGAGTTGGTGGTTTTCAAAGTGAGGCCCCCTCATAACGTGTCGCATTCCTGTTAACTCGGACCCCCCTCACTCCTTACCTCTTACCGCCTACCCCCCTCCGAGTAAATCGCCAAACCGCTCATCCATACCACCTCTGCGCTCTGCCACCACACTCCACTATCCTGGCTACACGTCACATTCCACTCACCTGTCGCCCGTCACATCCCATACACCCATTGGCCATTTAATTCCCTCCACGTCACATCCATCCACCTATTCGCCATTCAATTCCCTCCACATCACATCCCGTCCACCCATTGGCGATTCAATGCCCTCCATGTCACCTCCATCCACCCGTTGGCCATTCAATGCCCTCCACATCACATCCGATATGTCCGTTGGCCAATCAATGAAGTCGACCATTACCGTTACCTACCCGACTCACCATCGACTCCATAACAGACACCTCGTTCAACCATTTAACTCCATTTTTCAACATTTTTGCACTGTTCATCGATCTAGACTCAGTTGATTCCACCATTTCCCGTTCTCCAGATAACCGCCATCAATATTACAGTCAACAACCGCCATTAAAACCTGGTAAACACATTTAATGCCATTTTCCGTTTGCAGGTACCAGTTTGATCATGGTGCCCAAGTCCAAAGCTACCGAAACTGAAGAAAATCCTTTCCTCCCTCCTCCTGTAGACTTGGATCGTATACCCTTGGTCGATAAAGACTATTTGATTGTCGAGCCGAAGTGTGAATTCAACTTCTTTGAATTACACTTCTGGATCAAAGACATTTTTCTAGATCAAATCGATGAGATCAGACTCTGGGAGTCCAATCTTCCACTATACCTTTTTCCCTAGACATACCATTTTCCCGAATTTTCCCTGAAATGCCAAGCTCACTACCTTCCTGACCAACGGGCCATTGTCTCTTCGTATGGAGAAACTCTTTTCACCATCACCCCTCAAACGATAAATCAGACACTGCAGATACCCAAAAATGATTTCGCCTACTCCTTCTCCATTGAAATCTTGACCGAGCTATACCAGAAATTGTCTTTCCCACAGAGAGCTCAAATTTTCGAACTCTTCCTACCTGAAAACACTCAATTACCCAAGAAGAATCCCCCATATCATTCATCTATTTTCTCAGTCAAAGGCAACCAGATCATCTCATCCCTATTTTGCCTGCTAGGATACTATTCTGATGAATGGGTAGATGAACCCATTCTGGGATTTCTATCCATTTTCTCCACTGAGGAAAAGGATGCTACACAGTTTGAGTATAGTTAGTTTCTAGCTAAAAACATTCATGAAAAAAATTTCAAGTTTTCTACAGAAGGTATGTTTAGGTATTCTTCAATATTGGTGCACCTGTTCCTCTTTTTCCAAGCAGACAAGTTCTCCTTCTCCCAACAGAAGTTGGACCAAGATGGTAATCCTCAACCCGTGACCTCTTGGACTTCCATAGTGAGGAAGAACTCATCTAAGTTCAATTTCAAACAATTCATCGACCAATTTTACCATCCAGTGGTGTGCATGTTCAATGGAAGAACAAAACCAAGGATAAATAAGGAAATTCAAATAATTCTACATTTGTCAGACCTAGCTTAAATAGGGGACCGATACCTCTACCAGAATAATACATAAATCGGGATTTACGGATGTGAATTACCCCCTTACAAGTTTCCTAAGTATTTTCCTGTCAGGATATTTTCGCTGGAATATATCAGACATATGATAAATTTAGATGATATTCACTTTGTAGCATTCAAGAAGAAACAATAGCTCACGATCAAAGATCAAATAGGTTCTTTCATTTGCAACAACAGAGATGCATGGGAAAAAGAAAACAAGTTGTTAAAGAAAATGAAGTTCAACCTCAGTTTCCCATGGCACTATGACCCCTGTGACATTATTGTAGAAACCAGGCTAAAAAACAAAATTTATCCCTATGCTCATGTGCCCAAGTTTGAGATTGAAAGATTCATGAACCAGATAGAGTGGGAAGAAAACACTCTACTAGACACAAAACATCATCCTTCACCAGCTAGCATTTCACCTACCAACACTCCACAGGTACAATAAGGGAAGAGACCTAGAAAATAAGTCTCCCCTTCAGTCACAAAAGTCTCAGAAGAAGACTTCCAAGTCTACAGGAAGAGCACCAAAACCAACCATACTCCTGATAGGTCTAGAGGAGAAGAAACTCAGTCCAGCATAGTTATGGAGGGGCCACACTCATCACTCTTCTCAGGAAGCCAACAAACCATATCCACTTCCTCATCTAAGAATAAAACTGATACCACATTGACAACTAAGTCCTCACAAGATCCTGCGGGACTTAATATTTTTGAGAAATATAACTTGATCAAGAAGAAGAATGAGATGTTGACCAAAAACACCTATGCACAATTTTGGAAACATACATCTACAACACAACACAAGTTGTTATCTCCCTTCGGTACATAGAAATGAAGGATGCATATGGCATTCCTACAGGCACAGGTGCCTCATCCCAAGGCAGTTCTGATTACAAGAGGGCAACATTTGAATTCGATGTCAAAGAGGTGCATCCAACTGATCAGATGGATATGCACAAATAGATTGGGGAGATGATTTTCTCCACCCTAGAAAATACCTCCATGACTTCTGCAAAGTTGCAGGTTTCTTTAAACAACGTCCAATCGTAGTTGAAACTTGAGAAGATATCTTCCCTAGCAAAAGATAACAAGATCAAATCTCTGGAAGAGATGGTACTCAAAATTGGATTTGATCCATCAAATATTAAAGCAGTTGAGGAACTAATAAATAAGAAGAATGATGACATAAAATACTTAAGGAAACAACTAAAAATCCCAGCCACTGAAGATTCACAGGAAAAAGAAATGGCAGAGAGTGAAGGCCACAAGGAGGAAATGCTAAAATTGATCATGGAGAAGAATGCAAAGATCAAGGATATGGAGGATGAGCTAGAGAAGCTGGTCAAAGAGAAGGAACATAGTGTGTCAATGACTGCCATCCCACTACAAGCAGTCCCTATTACAGGAGTCAGTACAATATCAACAACAACTACAACACAAATTCCTTCAGTCGTTCCAGTGACAACTTTAGATGCTTCTGAGAGATTGGTGAAGTCCATGGAGGACATGACCCTAGAAGGAGAGGATATTAAAAGATTGCAAGAAGATATTAATAACCTCCAGAAACTGAAATCCATGTTTCAGTCAAGTTACAACACATAGATGCACGAGTCATAGAGGCTTACTCAAGAAATACAAAAGTTGCAGAAGGAGATAGTCGTGGCCAAGACACTATTAGAGGCCAAAGAAAACATATGGATGGACATCAACAAGCCCATAAAAGAGATTTTTCCACTCATACAAATTGTGTTTGAACAACATGAACTTGTGTAGAGATCTAGACAAACCATTGAAAAGATAAGGGGAGAATTGGGGGAAAATCCTACAGAGGCCACATAAATCATCAGGTTCTTGAATTCCAAGACCAAAGAAGAGTTGGAAGCATTGGAGATCAAGGATAGAACTGAAACAATCCTTGAGGTCAAAAAGGTTTTGACCAAGAAGAGATTAATGCCGCAACTTGAGGAGAAATCTCAGACAATGGATGTTGGAGTGTAGAGGTTTTTCAGTAAAGTTGACTCACTACACAAGAAAGGTCTTCTAGGTTTACTAGTGATCAACGATAAACTGATTACTTTGTTAGACTACAAACAAAAAATCCTCTCAGTAGATAAATATGGCTCTAAATTTGCATACATCCAAGGGAGTTTATCTGACAAGGATTTCTTAAAAACTCTACAGTTGGACCTGAGCATCCAACATGAGATAAAGTACATCTTCATCACAAATCCAAACTTTTCCAAATACACAGAGATGGATGAAATTTGCAGAAGGTTACTCAAGGTTTCCATCTTGATTCAAAAGAGATGGGAAGACCTATGTGCCTTACTCGAGTAAAGATGATGTGGACATATGATTCAACATGAGGAAGACAACCAAAGTCGAGTGTATTAATCACCAACTACTTTCCCAGAAATCAACACTCAAGATTTAGATAGATCACCAATAGTCCTATTATTTTGTAATATGTAATCTAGTTAGTTAGATGTTTCCTCCACCATATCCTAGTCATTAATGACATGATCAACTGTAATTATTGTATAAATACTTCTCACTTAGAAGTATTGAGGGTTGATTTTTTCTCCCAGGAAGCTATCATTGTAATCTTTTTGAGGAGATCGACCAGTAATAAAAATACATATTCACATGATTCTTGCATTTGGATGTTGGTGATGTTTATCTTGATTTGTTAATGTTTATCTTACTCTGTAATCATTTTGTTTTTTGTCTCTAATTTTTTAAAGGAATTTAATGAACATAATTTGTCTCAGACACTTAGTTTCTGGTGTTTAGCGATCTGCATGTTATTCATCTGATATTAAGTAAAGAAATTCTTAATTGCTTCTTTGCTTGGTTGATTATCTTCCCTGTTCTATCTTTCCAACACATTTAATTCTAAAATATCCAACATTCTCACTATCTCGCCCCATGAAGAAATCTTATAAAATCCGTATCTAATCTTAATATTTAACCTAGACCCCATAGCCCAATGGATGTTAAATGCAATACTTCAGCCAATCTTTATAAACAAAAAAACAAACTCAGATTATTTTAACTAGCCTAATATCTAAACACTGAAACATATCTAAATCATATAGAGAGATCCCTCTCTAAAACTGGCAGGGCTAGATCCCAGCTTCGAAGTGGTTTTGGTAAGTTACCTCTATTAGTTTCTTCTACCCTTAACAACCTCTAGGAATTACAGAGTGCTAACATAGTGGCGACCATACTAGGGAATGAATGATCTGATTTGTCATTTTATGAACTGTTCATTGTGGTTATTTCTCACCTTTGAATAGTTTTCCTCTTCTTTTCCAGTCTATTATCATTATGCTAACCCTATAGGTTCCCTCCAAGTGTTAAATATCACTTTTTCTCATCATTTTGGGATGCTTTTACATTCTTCCCAAGACGAACAACTTACTATTTTGTAGATTTTACAAGAAAAAATCAGTCTTAAAGAAAACAACAAGGCACTTCAGTGTGCCTAGGGACTCCCCCCAGAGGCTAGCAAGAACTAGCCCAAATGGAGAGGGGTTTTGTTAGTGATAATTTGGGGCCCTACTCCTTTAACTAGTCTAATTTTTACCGCTGTCCCAACACATATATTAGCTCAGATTGGAGGGTAGAAATTTTTGCTAATAGGTTTGTAGTTAAAGTAGAGTTTGTACCAGCTTTGTGATAAGTGGTGGTTTCCTTCAAAGGTGACAAGTGGCAGGGTAAAAAACAAACATATGAAACACCCATGGCATATACATAATCTGAGTTTGAATTATATACACTACCTCCATCTTGTTTCGAGGACAATTTGGTTCCTGTATTCTCAACCTCATTAGGATGAAAACTTCCAAGTGTTTGTGTGATCCATTTTGGTGGACCTTTATGAGATGGTCCAAGTTTCTCAGTTGATTGATATGGCACTGAGTTCTCATAAAGCGTCAAATTTTCAATCCTCTCGATCACATAATCCAACTGAACCTCAGGTTTTGATGAAGTGGCTTGAACTTCTTCATGAGGGGAAGATGGTTCTTCAAAAGGAGATTCTAGAGATTGACCCAAGATAGGGATCCCCCATTCAATATGTGTAATATCATAATCAAATTCATGATATGTATTTACACGAGTGAATCGATCTAGATGATCAAGCTGTCTCTCAACAGTTTTATCTTTCTTGGAGGATTCTGTAAGGTAGCTAGAGAGGTAGTGGGGGGGCCTAGAGGGCCCATAGTGATAATAGTGGAGGTAATTCAATGTAAGGTGAAATAGGTCCATTATATTATTAAATAAGACCCACTATGGTAGTTAGATATAATAAATGGGTAATTAGATATAATAAATGTAAGAGGAGTTCTTAGAAGGTTCTACTTCTAGAAGATTCCTCCTCTAGAATGTTCTTAGGTGATGGTAGCACTATATAAAGGGGTTCAAGCAATGTAATGAGACATGAAGAGAAGTATTGAATTTGGAGTGGTATCTCAATAGGAGGATGCTCCCTCGAAGAGGCAAGTGAACAGGAGAGGATCCCTTCCATAATAGGATCCATTGTATGGTGTTTCCCTACCTCAAGGGTTTTCTTCTAATAAAGTGTAGTTTCTTCTATCTTGATTTGTGGATATATTATGTATTCATTATTTGTGGTGATTATATTTGTAGAGATATTCAGGTTCTTTACAAGTGGTATTAGAGCACTTTCCTTGGGCAGACATTGTGGGCAAATATTTTTTATTTTTACAGATTTTTTTTTCCGGAGAAGAAAAAAAGAGGGCCGCGACATTCTCGAAGTTTTAGGTATATTTATGTGAAAAATTTGTAGAAAAGGATTGTATATATACGTTCCTCTCAGAAAAATACCCAAGTTAAAAAAAGAAATCGTCCGAAACGGAGTTCGGGAAGTCAAGCTATTGAAGTTTTATAATCTGCAAATTTTCAGGATTTTTTCCGCGGACGGTGACGATAATGTTTTTATTTCTGTAGCATATGGAGGCCGAATTTGGCCAAACAAATTACAGATCTGATTTCCTCTCACAATTTCACCCAATTTCAAAAACAAAATCAGCCAAAATGGAGTCCGGGAAGTGAAGTTATGAGCATTTTAACTTCAACAGTTTTTTAGGGTTTTTCCAGAAAAAGCCGCGATTTTCTGCCGAAACTTATTGGGTCTATTTTTTGGGTTTTTTCGTGACGGCTGCAGGACCGAAGAGTTCATAGGGTGCTCATATGGCTATTTCCTCTCAAACCCTGAAAGAAATTCTTGAATCATTCAAATCCCAATTGTTTCACACATTGGATGACAGATTGGATGCATTTGTACATGGCCTCACAAACGACCTCACAGTCAGACTCAATGATAGTTTTCGTAGTATTCAATATTCATTGAATAACATGCAGGAGATATTTCTTATGGAGGGCCTTAGGGATGAATATAATCAATAAATATATGCTTGGTATGATTTTGAGGCTAATTGTGATGATTGGTATATGGATAGTTGTCATTTCTGGGATGACAACCACTTCCATATTTTATTTGATGACTCTACTCCACCTTCTGTAGAGAGAATCAATGTGATAAATCGTGAGACAATGATTATTATCAGTGTCCATCCTGCATATTCTACAATGGTATTATTCCTTCCAGATTCTGCTACGACCCTTTTCCACTATGTGGATGGATATTCTTATTTGGATCCACATGACAGGTGTTAGTATTTGGAGCATCATTTTGAGTTGGTTATTGGGTTACAAAATCTTCCACGGGGAGTTCACATGAGCACTTGGACATGGGACCCTGGCTTACAATGGTGGTTGGACTACATCAACATGGTGGATTTCCTTTCTACATGGGACCTTGGTTCTCCAGTCTTCTTCAACATTATGGTCCACAATTATCCATGGGACCCTCGTATATGGTTGTACATCAAGTGTTGAGGAGAACGCTTTCATAAGGGGGATGGAATGTAAGGTAGCTAGAGAGGTAGTGGGGGGCCTAGAAGGCCCATAGTGATAACAATGGAGGTCATTCAATGTAAGGTGGACTAGGTCCATTATATTATTAAATAAGGCCCACTATGGTAGTTATATATAATAAATGGGTAATTAGATATAATAAATGTAAGAGGACTTCTTAGAAGGTTCCACTTCTAGAAGATTCCTCCTCTAGAATGTTCTTAGGTGATGGTAGCACTATATAAAGGGGTTCAAGCAATGTAATGAGAAATGAAGAGAAGTAATTTATTTAGAGTGGTATCTCAATAGGAGGATGCCCCCTCGAAGAGACAAGTGAACAGGAGAGGATCCCTTCCATAATAGGATCCATTGTATGGTGTTGCCCTACCTCAAGGGTTTTCTTCTAATAAAGTGTGGTTTCTTCTATCTTTCTTTGTGGATATATTGTGTATTCAATATTTGTGGTGATTATATTTTTAGATCTATTCAGGTTCTTTACAAGCGGTATCAAAGAACTTTCCTTGGGCAGACATTGTGGGCAAATATCTTTTATTTTTGCAGATTTTGTTTTTTTGGAGAAGAAAAAAGAGGGTCGTGACATTCTCGAAGTTTTCGATATATTTATGTGAAAAATTTGTAGAAAATGATTGTATATATGAGTTCCTCTAAGAAAAACACCCAAGTTAAAAAAAGAAATCGTCCGAAACGGATTCCGGGAAGTCAAGATGTTGATGTTTTATAATCTGCAAATTTTCAGGATTTTTTCCGCGGATGGCGGATTTTTTTGTTTTTATTTCTGTAGCATCTGGAGGCCAAATTTGCCCAAATAAATTACAGATCCGCGTTCCTCTCACAATTTCACCCAATTTCAAAAAACAAATCAGCCAAAATGGAGTCCGGGAAGTGAAGTTATGAGCATTTTAACTTCAACAGTTTTTTAGGGTTTTTCCAGAAAAAGCCACGATTTTCTGCCAAAACTTATCGGGTCTATTTTTTGGTTTTTGTCGTGACGGATGAAGGACCGAAGAGTTCATAGGGTGCTCATATGACTATTTCCTCTCAAACCTTGAAATAAATTCTTGAATCATTCAAATCCCAATTGTTTCACACATTGGATGACAGATTGGATGCATTTGTACATGGCCTCATAGACGACCTCACAGTCAGACTCAATGATAGTTTTCGTAGTATTCAATATTCATTGAATAACATGCAGGAGATATTTATTATGGAGGGCCTCAGGGATGAATATAATCAATAAATATATGATTGGTATGATTTTGAGGCTAATTGTGATGATTGGTATATGGATAGTTGTCATTTCTGGGATGACAACCACTTCCATATTTTATTTGATGACTCTACTCCACCTTCTGTAGAGAGCATCAATGTGACAAATCGAGAGCCAATGATTATTACCAGTGTCCATCCTGCATATTATACAATGGTATTGTTCCTTCCAGATTCTGCTACGACCCTTTTCCACTATGTGGATGGATATTCTTATTTGGATCCACATGACAGGTGTTAGTATTTGGAGCATCATTTTGAGTTGATTATTGGGTTACAAAATCTTCCACGGGGAGTTCACATGAACACTTGGACATGGGACCCTGGCTTACAATGGTGTTTGGACTACATCAACATGGTGGCTTTCCTTTCTACATGGGACCTTGGTTCTCCAGTCTTCTTCAACATTATGTTCCACAATTATCCATGGGACCCTGGTATATGGTTGTACATCAAGCATTGAGGACAACGCTTTCATAAGGGGGATGGAATGTAAGGTAGCTAGAGAGGTAGTGGGGGGGCCTAGAGGGCCCATAGTGATAATAGTGGAGGTCATTCAATGTAAGGTGGACTAGGTCCATTATATTATTAAATAACGCCCACTATGATAGTTCGATATAATAAATGGGTAATTAGATATAATAAATGTAAGAGGACTTCTTAGAAGGTTCCACTTCTAGAAGATTCCTCCTCTAGAATGTTGTTAGGTGATGGTAGCACTATATAAAGGGGTTCAAGCAATGTAATGAGACATGAAGAGAAGTATTGTATTTTGAGAAGTATCTCAATAGGAGGATGCCCCCTCGAAGAGGCAAGTGAACATGAGAGGATTCCTTCCATAATATGATCCATTGTATGGTGTTTCCCTACCTCAAGGGGTTTCTTCTAATAAAGTGTGGTTTCTTCTATCTTGCTTTGTGGATCTATTGTGTATTCAATATTTGTGGTGATTATATTTGTATATCTATTCATGTTATTTACAAGTGGTATCAGAACACTTTCCTTGGGAAAACATTGTGGGCAAATATTTTTTATTTTTGGAGATTTTTTTTTTCGGAGAAGAAAAAAGAGGGCTGCGACATTCTCGAATTTTTCAGTATATTTCTGTGCAAAATTTGTAGAAAATGATTTTAGATATGATTTCTTCTCAGAAAAACGCCCAAGTTAAAAAAATAAATTGTCCAAAACGGAGTCCGGGAAGTCAAGATATTGAAGTTTTATAATCTGCAAATTTTCAGGATTTTTTCTGCGGACGGCGACAATAATATTTTTATTTCTGTAACATCTGGAGGCCAAATTTGCCCAAATAAATTACAGATCTGAGTTCCTCTCACAATTTCACCTAATTTCAAAAACAAAATCAACCAAAATGGAGTCCGGGAAGTGAAGTTATGAGCATTTTAACTTCAACAGTTTTTTAGGGTTTTTCCATAAAAAGCCGCGATTTTCTGCCAAAACTTATTGGGTCTATTTTTTGGGTTTTTTCGTGACGGATGTAGGACCGAAGAGTTCATAGGGTGCTCAGATGGCTATTTCCTTTCAAACCCTGAAATAAATTCTTGAATCATTCAAATCCCAATTGTTTCACACATTGGATGACAGATTGGATGCATTTGTACATGGTCTCACAGATGACCTCACAGTACACTCAATGATAGTTTTCGTAGTATTCAATATTCATTGAATAAAATGCAGGAGATATTTCTTATGGAGGGTCTCAGGGATGAATATAATCAGAAAATATATGCTTGGTATGATTTTGAGGCCAATTGTGATGATTGGTATATGGATAGTTGTCATTTCTGGGATGACAACCACTTCCATATTTTATTTGATAACTCTTCTCCACCTTCTGTAGAGAGCATCAATGTGACAAATTGAGAGCCAATGATTATTACCAGTGTCCATATTGCATATTCTACAATGATATTATTCCTTCCAGATTCTGCTACGACCCTTTTCCACTATGTGGATGAATATTCTTATTTGGATCCACATGACAGGTGTCAGTATTTGGAGCATCATTTTGAGTTGGTTATTGGGTTACAAAATCTTCCACGGGGAGTTCACATGAGAACTTGGACATGAGACCCTGACTTACAATGGTGGTTGGACTACATCAACATGGTGGCTTTCATTTCTACATGGGACCTTGGTTCTCCAGTCTTCTTCAGCATCATGGTCCACAATTATCCATGGGACCCTGGTATATGGTTGTACATCAAGCGTTAAGGACAACACTTTCATAAGGGGTGTTGTTCCAAAGTTTGTGTTTTAAGGCTATAAAACACACCTTCTAGGCATCCAAATATGATAATACTTTTAAAACAATGAAACAAAGAAAACTAGATCAAATTCAGTTTCTCAACTGTCTCCGCCTTTCTTCCCTTTGTTCCTGGATGGTTATGTCGCGTTCAATCGCTGCCCATGATCATTCTAACTCGGTTCTATTTGTTGCAGTTTGTAAGATGGTGTTAAATAGGTTCAATGCAATGCTGGTTTGATCCTGTAAACCGGGTTCTACGTTTGGTTGTCTTCCGTTAGGGGCTGTCATGGGTGATTGAAATTTTATATGTTTGTAAAAAGAGTTTTTTTATAGATTTGTTACTTCAGACGTTCAGGTAAGATGTTGGTAAAACAACTTTAAAACTTAAAACAGAAAATGAAGACACAAGCAAGACCGTTTCCTGGTTCAGTGACAATTATGAAATAATAAACAATGAAACATGACACAGAGAAATATAAGACTTTAATCTGGAAAGAATCTTATATTTCCATTACAATAAAGAAAGGAACGCGGGTTTTCTAACAAAGAAAATATTAAGGAACAAAAGGTTACAGGTCTTAAAATTATTGAAATAATTCCAGAGGAAAAACTGCAACACATTCAACATCCAAACCAATCTGACACTATAAACAATAATTGCATATAATTCCAAACTGATTCACTTGCTAGAAATGCACACTAAGAAGAAGATTTAACAAATGAAACATAGAGAGGGACATAAACATAGTCACTGAATGACAAGATCCAGAATCTTGTTGTGAATGATATTCTGATAAACCTTAAAGCTGATCGTACAAAATTTTCTTTTTCCCCAAAATTTCTGAAGCCCTATTTCAGCCTCACTAAATCATATTTATACATTTCTGTCCAAAATTTCCGTTGGTAACTAACCAACTTCCTAATCTCTCGGTTGCAATAGACTAATGTCAACCGTTTATAATTTATTACATAATACTAAAAATAGAAATATTTACAAAGTTTTAACTTTGAGTAGAAAAACTTTCTTTATCTGCTTCTGTTGCTTGAACATGTTTTTCTAAAAAGTTCACCAAAGCCTTAGGAGCCTCGGGTATCTC